>CM056205.1:8095584-8423084 GCA_029692085.1 Gymnothorax javanicus | reverse complement strand
GTTAGAGCTGTATTGTCACACATGCCCCGGTGAAGACAAGGTAAACTGCACACTTCCTGTACTCCAGCCTGGATAACTCAAATATAGATTTCACATTTAAATTAATGTCAGTAAATATATGGCACTGACAGGATCTGCGTTCAGTTACTTCAATGTAGGCACCAATGTGCACGACCCTAACTAACAGGGAACCTCACACGTCATCCCAACACACCTGGAGGAATACCTGAGTCTCCCTAGTACACGGAAACAAATACAGAAAAAGACTTTAAAGCTGGAGTGCTCGAAGGTGAACTCAATTCAGCGCAGCAATGCGTAAAGCCCGCGGAGCCAGTGTTAGGAATGAACAGTGCAGTGGAATTCTCCGCACTGGTTTAAGAACACTGCTCCACAGCACTGTGTGAATGAGATTGCAGAGTACCTGAAAATTTGAGTATGAGATTATTTGATTGAGATGTTAGGGCTATATTATCGGGCAACATGCAGGCTGCATTGCTCTGGATCTCTGAAATCTATCCACATACGGTGGACTGAAATATTCTGGATGATTCAACTCCAGGACATATATCTCAAACCACAGAGAACAGACACATGAATCAGAGCTGAAATGTTCACCTTGCTTCCTCTTTTAAGAACGCTGACGGCCCAAAGCCACAGCAATGTGAAGCTTATATTACGCATGTGTTCACAACTGCCATTACGCCAAACACACAATACACTCTGCTCCGCACCCTGAACCGCTTAAATAGCGTGAATGGGCATTCACAGTATTTAAATATTGTCTCTATTCAATGGAATTCTAAATCATGCTTCATGCCGTTTTTCTGTCCTTACCAGACCGTACAATCCAGTTACAAAGAAGGCGACGAATATGTTTCAACAGATTAAATGTAAATTGTGCATAATTTCCTATAAACTTGGTTTCAGTATGACTATAGTAAAAGTGGGGTTCCTTTCAGTCAACTGCATTACATTGCCAAGACTATGTCTTTGAATTGGCACTTGGATACCTTTCTTTTTTTTTTTTTTGGAAATAAAACTGAAGCTGAGTACATTCAGTTCCAGGGCCTGTTTGGAATGGCCGATCAATGATTTGAAGCCACGTTAATCTCTGTTGCCAAACAGGGAGAATGGCAAGAGGGACTGAAGACATTTTTAGTCAGAACACACAGAGACACCAGCGTGCTCCGTTTCAGGCCACAGACCACAGCCAAGCTCACACAGACCACAGACCAGCTCACACAGATCACAAACCAGCTCAGACAGACCATAGCCAAGCTCACACAGACCACAGATGAACTCACACAGACCACAGACGAGCTCACACAGACCACAGACAAACTCACACAGACCACAGCTGAGCTCACACAGACCACAAACGAGCTCACACAAAACACAGCCGAGCTCACACAGACCACAGACCAGCTCACACAGATCACAAACCAGCTCAGACAGACCATAGCCGAGCTCACACAGACCACAGATGAACTCACACAGACCACAGACGAGCTCACACAGACCACAGACAAACTCACACAAACCACAGCTGAGCTCACACAGACCACAGACGAGCTCACACAGACCACAGCCGAGCTCACACAGACCACAGACAAGCTCGCACAGACCACAGCCGAGCTCACACAGACCACAGACGAGCTCGCACAGACCACAGCCAAGCTCGCACAGACCACAGACGAGCTCACACAGACCACAGACGAGCTCGCACAGACCACAGCCGAACTCACACAGACCACAACCAAGCTCCCACAGACCACAGCCGAGCTCACACAGACCACAGCCGAGCTCACACAGTCCACAGACGAGCTCACACAGACCACCCCGACCTCACACAGACCAGAGACGAGCTCACACAGACCACAGACCAGCTCACACCGACCATAGACCAGCTCACACAGACTACGGCCGAGCTCACACAGACCACAGCCAAACTCACACAGTCCACGGCCAAGCTCGCACGGATCGCAGCTGAGCTCACACAGACCACAGACAAACTCACACAGACCACAGCGGAGCTCACACAGACCACAGACAAGCTCACACAGACCACGGACAAGCTCACACAGACCATAAACGAGCTCACACAGACCGTAGATGAGCTCACACAGACCACAACCGAGCTCGCACAGACCACAGACAAACTCACACAGACCACAGCCTAGCTCGCACAGACCACAGCTGAGCTCACACAGACCACAGACGAGCCCACAAAGACCATAAATGAGCTCACACAGACCACAAACGAGCTCGCACAGACCACAGCCGAGCTCACACAGGCCACAGACAAACTCACGCAGAGCACAGCCGAGCTTGCACAGACCACAGCCGAGCTCACACAGACCACAGACGAGCTCACACAGACCACAGCCAAGCTCACACAGACCACAACCGAGCTCACACAGACCACAGCCGAGCTCGCACAGATGAGCTCACACAGACCACAGACGAGCTCACACAGACCACAGACGAGCTCGCACAGACCACAGCCGAGCTCACACAGACCACAGCCAAGCTTGCACAGACCACAGCCGAGCTCACACAGACCACCGACGAGCTCACGCAAACCACAGCCGAGCTCACACAGATTACAGCCAAGCTCCCACAGACCACAGCCGAGCTCACACAGACCACAGCCGAGCTTGCACAGACCACAGACAAGCTCACACAGACCACAAACGAGCTCGCAAAGACCACAGCCGAGCTCACACAGACCACAGCCGAGCTCGCACAGACCACAGACAAGCTCCACCAACCACAGCCGAGCTCACACAGACCACAGCCGAGCTCACACAGACCACAACCGAGCACACACAGACCACAGACGAGCTCACACAGACCACAGCTGAGCTCGCATAGACCACAGACAAGCTCACACAGACCACAGACAAGCTCGCACAGACCACAGCCGAGCTCATACAGACCACAGACGAGCTCGCACAGACCACAGCCAAGCTCGCACAGACCACAGACGAGCGCACACAGACCACAGACGAGCGCACACAGACTACAGCTGAGCTCACACAGACCACAGACGGGCTCACACAGACCACAGACGAGCTCACACAGACCACAGACGGGCTCACACAGTGCCGCGGCAGAGGAAGACTCTTCAGATGCTGCTCTGCCACACTGTGAATGAACCCTTTCACTTAGGGACACAAGAAAAGAACAAAACAAACAAGAACTTCCAGATGGAGCCATGGAGTCTGCTGATTTTACAAAAGGGGAAAAAAACTTCTCACAAAGACTTGTGGAACAATGGCAGACAATCAAGACATTTTGCAAGAAAATGAAAATACCACTGAGACATTCCAAAATTTTTTCTTTCAGTGTTAGGCTTTGTGCTACCAGGAAGCAATATGCATTTTGCATGAAGCTTGCATACCTATGGCAACATACAATTTAACTGTCTTTTGATCACTTATGTGCACTTATGAGAGTGAAGAGCCTAAAATATAGCAAAGCAGCATACTTTCAACTTTATCGCACTTCAATATAAATTTAGTTTTATTCTGCTTTAATTACACGTGCAAACAAGTTCCTTACTTGCTACATCCCTTAGGAAAAATTAATATAGTTCCAAGCTAGTTATCCCACAGTAAATGGATAGTATTTTGCCACCATAGTGTGGTATTACTATATTGATACTATAGTTATTCAGACTACAGCAATACAGTTGTGTGGACTAAAGTAATATCATGGTGCTGTTGACTGTGGTAATACCCCAGCCGGCACACGACCGACCTTCAACATAGAAATATGGTTGAAATTATGTCAGTTGTCGTTTCAAAGTTGAAACGCTATTGAAACGACGTTTAACTCTGATGGTTGTAAAAAGGTTAACAAAATGATCTCAAATCAGCACTGAAATTTGAACAAGATTTGTTTCAACGTTGAAACAACATTGAAACAACGTTGGGTAAGAGTACCACACACAACCTCCAGCAAAATCGAAAAAAAATCACAACTTTTTTGGCTTACCTTAATGTTTAGATGCCAAGTGAAATATTCGGGTGTGGAAAAACATTGAGCGCACATCTAGTTAAGGGAATTTACACTTTAATTTCTAGAGCGTCTATACATGCGGCAAGCTTATAAAGGTGGCAGCCATGACACTGTTGACCTAACCTTAACTTAACTCATAGGGAACGCTATCCCTATCCCTGTGCCTAACCCTAACCTTAACCCAACTCAGCCATAAACAATGGTTTGTTCTGCTCAAATTATTCTACCCAGGGTCAATGGATCAGCCGACTCACCAGCATGAAACACATCAAAGTGGATATGCACATGACGTCTCCTCATTGACAACAATAAATAATAGAAAGAAAAATTAATGAATATATTATATATATATATATATATATATATAAATTATACCTTTGGTTGTCTTTCACCCTTCAGCAATGAATAGAAACTGATTCGCTGAGCTGGCAACAAACTCAGTTGGTGTAGTGGTAAAGACCACAGTATATGGTGTGTTTGATATTGCTTTGTCCACAGGCTCCCAGGTTTGAATCCTAGTGCAGACACTAATGTAATGTCAAACTTAACATGTAAACCTTTGTTCGCAGCCTCATTGATGGAGGAAAAAGAAAACATAAAAAAAGAAGGTCACAAGAGGTTGGAGAGATCGTACAAAGAGTACATGTCACGAGGGAAGAGCACGGTGGTTGGAACTTAACTTAAAATTTTTCCCCCATCATTCTAAACCTCGTTCTCACTCGTAAAAACCCCCCAAAAATATTTGTGTCCCTTTTAAAATCGTTCTGGCCAAAAAAAAAAAAAAACCCCAAAAAAGTGGAGATTGTGTATGGTACTCATGCCCAACGTTGAAAAAACGTTGCGAAATCACAGTTGATTCATCTTCCAAAATCAAAACATAATTCAACGGTGATTCAACTATGATCCATGACGTTGATTCAACAGTGAAAAAACGTTAAAATGCCAGCTGGGACTATAGTTATAATGTGATGGCTATAGTACTACTCTTGTTATACTATGCAAACTATAGTAATACTATGGTTATTCCAAAAATACTATAGTATTATCAAGAAATAACTACAGGATTTTCTTCACTAGTGATACTTTCAATGGCGCAGTTAAAGACAGCATTTACCATATTACTGCACATACACTCGATGATGAACCACCATTTGTTCCTAACAAAATGTCCTGACCGACAAGCAGAGAAAAAAGTAATTAGAATTTTTTGTTCCAAGAATTACTACATATTCTGCTCGCCGCATCTCTCAGTTACCGCATCTATTCTCCCGATATTGACAGCCCCATTTCACAAAGCGCGCGGCCGTATTTTTTAATGTCATTATATCCGCGAATTAACGACATTCATTAAGTCGGTGGGATAATTACAACACAGGAAATACGACGATCGTCAGCAACACCACCCCGCCCAAAAGGATCTTTAATTAATATTTGAGAAGTGTTGTTTGCAGAAAGGGACACATATAGCCCGCGCACTGAAAATGGCTGAGGTAAAGGAAATGAAATGAGCGTGCGGTGAGGATTATCCGTGCGGTAATGAAAGAAATATCGGCCACTATTACGCTCCGGGGACAGCCTCAGAGCCTGCGCGTAGTGCTGATACGCCGTATTGGCGTAACGCAATCGTATATTACGGCAGCGCCAGACCAATGCTGCATTCAGAGAACTGTTAATTTCACATTCCGAGTGATTTACGCCGCTACCATTTTATATTCACTGAATGCGGTTTATTTTATGTGCATTATTTTCACTTTTCCATTTTCAGTTCACGTCGATGTACACCGCGTTATAAACAAGGCACAACAGCATTTTCAATACTGTATGAGAATATTGCTTCATAAGCACCAGACATTTTCCTGTGAATGTATTGTACAAAAAAATAGGAGTACCTATTAATAAATGAACGATGCTGAACAAACATATGAACAAGAAACTCTTCCAGCTTACACAAAACAACCACATACATACTATGTTACCCAGCAGTATACTCATAGAACATAGACCAAAATGTGCTTGCTCAGGCTAAAATCTGACAGGCAGTTCTTTCACCAAATTGGCTCAGCTTCTGAAAACCTTTGACCCCATGTTTGCTGAAACAGTACAGACAACTAGAGAGATATTCTCTCCGACCGCCTTGTGAGAGAACACAATGGAAATGTGTGCTCCACTCCTGATGCATATGAATTTTGAATGGCAATTTGACCTCTTTCTAACCCGTATTCTAAAGTAGCAGGCCATGCAGGTTAATAAAATTGAAACTCAGCCACACCAGGCATCCAATAAACTTGCAGACAGTGCACTTTTGCATTTCTTTTTTTTTTTTTTTTGCAGATAGAATTTCCCGGCATTCAGGCAGCACAAACCTCCAATCGGTGTAAGAATATGACCACAAGCTACCCTGCCTGTACAGATCAGCATATTTCCCTAATTAAAACTCGCTATCAAATCAAATGTGCTCTGGTTTAGGTAACAGGGAATCTCATTAACCCATCCATTACCCTTAATGTTACTGAAGGGAGAACTGGGCCAAGTATATAGTGGATACGCTCCGTTAGAAGGGCGAAAAGCAGCTTGCAAATGGGACAGGCTGACGTCCTGGCTCGCGTCTTATCACAGCCAAGCTGTTTGCGGCTGCAGAATCCCGCCAGCTTTACCAGGGAACCAGACGATGAGCAGCTGGAATCCTGCTCTCTCCTGAATGTGCTGTGCATTTGGTCTTCGCTCTGATCCTGCTTTCCAAGTTCCCAACAGAATCCATGTAGCCCTTTCCAAATACTGAGGTGTTACACAGCTAAATCAGCACTCAGTCGATTGACTGTCTCGCAATCTATCGTCAGAGATCTCTTATAATGTTTCTTGCCAAATGTACACCCGTTTGGTCAACTCAATCCCCACGATAATGGAGGAAAAAATAAAAGTGACAGTGTGAGTGAACAAACGCTCCTAGGGGGACGAGACTCCAGAGGGCCGATCTGCACTAGTCTGGCATATAATGACCCGTCGAGAGTCATAACCCCCCTGAGAGGTCCCATGGCTCCTGAACGCCCAACTGTGCCCCGACTCTCCCCGTCGAACATCACGTTTGGAGAGACACCGCTCCTGGCGGTGTAAAGACCTGAGGGCCGTCACAGCGTCTGGACTAATCGCGAGGGCGGCGGCCTTGGGTGGACCGATCGCAGATGGGGACACCCGGTCGTGCCGCCATAACCGTAAAACTCCGCAGCACAATGCATCTATTATCTGCCCATGCAGAGATTGTCCTACAGCGCTGACCTTACAGTGACAAATGAGCAGAACTTAGAGGGAAAACAGCGCAGGCATTAAAGCCATTATCCTGCCGCGCAGAGCGTATGGAGACAGTGGCGCCGCCTGCAGGAAAACCCCCATACCGCTTCGGCGGAACAGAAGGCAGAACTCATTCCGTGACGGTGCGCGCTATACTGTGCCCTCACACCTGGATATTTATGGAAAGCCCATGTGCAATCTGTGCTATCAGACACTCTGGAGGTTCACGTGGGTAGAGTGTATATTCCTGGATCTAAGCTGAGCATTTCTGGTTTCTAACAGAGACGTTTTCAAGGGCAATCTTCAAGGTACAGAGGAACTTGAGCATATAAAACCATACAATGTATTCAACAGAACTATCATGATCTTTTCTCCCAACACTTGAATTGATACATCAATAACATTGTAAAGTCAAATAGAAAACCTGGAGACATTCTGGCCCTCAGAGACTGTTTTTGGAATTTTTACATGCAAGACGAGTGAAGTAACAGCTCTCTACCCGGAAGACAACACTAAATGATAAAATTAATTGACAATACAATTATAACGCACGGCAGCATTGTAAAATATGCAGAATAATGGTGAAACACTGCACGCAGTTCAGCATTAAGAAATATCGCTTTACCGCAAGCTGTACACGGAAAACAAAGTGCACGGTGGCGATCTGCATCTTATTCTGCAGAGGAAGAGCCAAGTGAGTCAAGGTTAGCACAGTGTGACCCTTCCCCAATTTGGGCCCCACTTAATATGCGCTTCTTTATCTTGTGCAGCGGTAATAACACCGCCGTTGAGCCACCCTGGCGGGAAGGTGAATCAGAAGGCCCAGCCGGCTGCTCCTCATAAACAAAGTGCACCTAATTAATGCACAACTGTCACCGCAGAAAAAAACTCTGCAATTCTACGAGATGAAAACAGTCGGCCTCTCCAAAGGTTACGGCATCGCGGTAGCGATGGGAAGCCTATCCATTACACTCACGTCTGGCGAGCCCGAAGATCCGCAGTCTTTAGCGCCACGCTGGGCGTCTCAGTGTGAAGAGTAAGGAACAGCGGTACATTTGGTGCGAAATGGACGGCTGTGTCTCGTAGCGCAAATAATGGGAAATGCCTGTCGCGGTGATTGCTGTCTGGGAAATCACAATAGCTACCGGCTCAAACCTGCTCAAATTCATGCTCTGGGCATCGGAATACAGATGCAAAACTCTGCTTAAAACCTTCTAGAGTAATAACAGGCAAAAATAGAGTTTTCATGGATGATATTCTTTTTCTTTCTTGCAAACCACCTGCTGGTGGATTGACACTTAAACCTACTGCACTGGATGCCAAGCCTTTTAGCTTAAAAAACCTTAAATACCCCAAATGCTGCCCTTAGCTCCTGCTGCTATGCTCATAGGCTGCATTGGATTGCACTGGTCACGGTTAATTCAAGCTGCCCACATCAGGGGTAACCGTTCCAACAACAATCCCAGAGCAATAATTGTATTCAGGTTTGCTGTGTTGTTCCACATTTGAGACGCTGTTTTGTTTGGGCCTTGCCAAGTGGTAACTGGTGCAGTTGGTATGAGCAAACTTTTTTGTGTGTTTATGGTTTAACGAGTTTACGGACAGCTGTTCCACCAGGCACCTCCAATCAAACCAGCCCTTTTTCCCTCAGCAGGAGGGAGTCAATATTTAGTGTGCCAAACTAAACCAATTCCCCAGCAGGGGGCGATGCTGGGAGGTTAACGGCTCTCAACAAGCAGATTTAACCCCCCGACAGGTCGGATCAATTCGCATCGATCGGCGCGGAACAAACTTGTAGGCACCCTTCGCCGCCGTAACCTAAGAGAACCGACCATTAAATCGCCCCCCCTCCCCCGCGCCATCTCCGACAAAATAACCTTTAACAACAGGCCACAATAAAAACTGAATTAGCACACACTCTTGCATCATTAGCCGGCCATCGATTAGCTGGCCTCTTGACAGGCAGTCAGGGGAGCACAGAGCGTGAGCGGTCGGCTCGGGCTGAGCACGTCCTGCTCTCGAAGCGCCACGGAAAAGCATTCTGCTCCAGTTACCAACTGCCAAACTCCATTTGAACAAACAAATAACTGACTGAATATGCTGATAAGCCAGGCGAGCGCGAGCTGAAGGCCAGCGTTATGTCCAGCACCAAAAAAAAAAAAAGGAGGGTGGCCATCTTGCACTCCTGGTCTGTGTCGACGTTAACCCTCTCATTGCCTTTCAGAAGCAGGCATTTTACAGAGTGAGAAGAGGCAGTACGCAGGTAGCAGGGGTGTGAATGCGCGTGACAGGAGATTAGCTCCCCGCTCACAGGTTCGGCTTTATCAAACACCCCAGACTCCGGCTCATGCGGGACAGCACAAGGGGCAGAGCAGAACCCAATTAACTGCCCAGCTGCACTGAGAGAGCAGTTTTTAATGCTCAGATACCCCAGCCTGCAGAGGAAGTGACTTCACCTGACTTCAGCCCAAATGAATGAAAAGGGCGCAGTGATGTTGCTCTTCTTATACGGAGGGTGAGGCTAATGTAGAAACCCTGTGAAAGGTGGAGCTCCTCGCCAATGTTTTTTTTTTTTTTTAATTTTAATTAATTAATTTTTTTTTTAAATTTTTGCCTGTCTGCAGCTCTCTTCAGAGAGACACCTTTTCAAAAAACAAAGACATGCCTCCTGACAGCATAAAGACACACTTCCCTACAGAACAGACACACCACCTTAAAGCAAAAAGACATAGCTCTCTATGGAGCAGACACGCCTTCACAGCATAAAGACGCACCTCCCTATAGAACAAACACACCTCCTTACAGCACAGAGATAAACCTCTGAACAAAACAGAGACACCTCCTTAAAGCATAATGATACACCTCCCTACAAAACAGACACACCTACTTACATAAGAATAAACCTCCCTTGAGAACAGACACGCCTCCTCAGAAAGATACACCTCCCTTTAGAACAGACAAACCTCCGTAGGGTATAAAGACACACCTCTCTACAGAACAAACACACCTCCAGAGATCATAAAGATACACCTCCCATTAGAACAGACATGCCTCGTTACATAAATACACACCTCCCTTCAGAACAGACGACTCCTTTGAGCATAAAGACGCACCTCCCCATAGAACAGACACACCCCCTAAAAAAGATTCACCTCCCTTCAGAAAAGACACGCCTCCTCAGAGCATTAAGATGTACTTCCCACAGAACTGACACTCCTCCTTACAGGAAAGATAGCTGTCTGGTGCTGCAGAATGAGGTCAAACAGGAGGTTTTTATGAGAAATGAATGAGCCGCTGACCCTCTATGGAACAAGAGGGCATCCGTATGCAGTGATTTAACAAAATTTCCCCGCTGGCATTATGCCTACACTGAATAGTCTCTCCATAATCTTCTGCGAGGTCTGACAAGAGGTTATCAAGCCCTACCTTATTTTGAAAACACGAAAAAAAAGAAAAGAAATCATTCATCTGAACATTTTTTGACTTTGCATTTGCAAAATTAATACATTTTCAAAGCTTATTTCCGATAAAGCTGTCTCAGTGCTATTGTGGTTTGGATGGGTACAGATAAAAGCACTTATTTCCAGATGGAGAGTCAAAGGGAAGATAAGAGTGCTACATCAGAGCAGGGCTTCAAATCAGTGCAACATGGAAGAAGCTCCACGTCTTCCTTTTCTTTTCCCTGGCAGAACGTTCGAGGCACACAAATGAAGTTCTCAAACTTTTTTAATGACGCAAACCGAGCAGACGATAACGGAGCAAGCGACCGTCCCCAATTAGAATTTGACTTGACTGAGACACAAGGACATGTGAGAGGAATGGCGGCGAGCGGCTAACGGCTCAGACGTTGATGAGTCGAGAAGTGGCCGCTTAATTCAAAGGATCCAGTGACGAACACAAACAAAAATAACAAACACCCCCGCCCTCCCCAACCTGTCTGGCATATCTGCAGATGAGTCAGCCTACTTCTCCAACCTGGCTCCATCTCCCATCATGCAGTGGGTGTCTAGGAGGTGGAAAAAGGACTTTATTAGCAGTCGCTAGCACGGCATCTCCGATCTCTCTCCACTGGTACGCCCAAACATTTCCCCTCGTAACAATACCATTCTATTTGTCTCATGCGACCAGGGAAGAAGGTGAAAAAGCGAAGGGAGATTCTTGAAATTCTTGTACCTTCCTGTCCCCACTCCATCCTTTCTACGCCCGCCACCTTAACAAGCCAGATCGATACTGTAATAGAAGTGTCCTCTATCGAATAGCATTCCCCACTGACACCACAACAGGGCAAACGGATTTGATGCGTTTGTGTCGGCCCGAGGGGAGCGTAAAATTGACCCCCCCCCACCCACCCACCCACCCTCTGGTACTCTCTCGGAGATGGCGACACGTGCTGGAGGCTCAGACAGAAAGCGGAGCGGTGTGGATGACTGTCATTACACCGCGCTGCTCGTGTTATTGCCGTCAACAGCTCTCTCGCAGCAGCTGGCAGCCGCTCAGAGTCGAAAAACAGGAGAGCAGAGGTGAGAAAACATGCAAAACAAAGATAAGGATGTGCCTGTTCAGCAGAATTAGCAGTGTTTCTGGCAAATGTGCCAAGGGGTGCCGACAACCATGGGTTTCGCAGATGTGCAGGACGACTGGAGGGACTCATGCAGGTCAACAGCGACTCACCGACTTCTAAAACACTCACTATGCTCTCTAGCCTCAACAGAGTCATGCTGAAACCCAGCTGTACGAAAATGATTGTTCGGAGAGCAAGAGGCGATTGTAGTCCACCAACGAAATAGCACTGCAGTTTAGAAACGGTGAACAGATGGAGGTTCAAAAATGTCCATTTTACATGGGTGAGCGGTCTATCGCAAATATACTGACGCTGTTAGTGTAATTTCCATCGGTGCTTCTCAGTGTTGGTCTTTGGAGTTCGCTGTGCATGCTGGTTTTTTTTTTCTTCCAACCAAAATTGCTATCATAGGATTTTAATTAGCTGTTAATTTCTCACGTTTAGAGCAATTATTTACTCTCCCTTAAGCCAAATTTTGACAGAAATATCCATGCATGTCATGACAAAAAAAAATGACTTGAAGATATTTATTTTTATTTTCTTTGTTGCAAGTAATTTCAGGTTATAATTTTTTTTTAACTGATTAAATTATTGATCGAGAAAATCAACAAGCTCCAAATCAGGTTGCTGAACACAAGTGTTTTAGGTTCTTTCAAAATGATTTGCTTGAACCTAATTACATAAACATGACTCAAAACAGGTTTGACTATCATTTGATTAGTTTTTAATGGCCATGTTTCAATTAATTTTCACCAAATTAAGAACCTACTAATTTTGAATTTGTTCCGTAAAATTTTTGTCCCTCTTTTTATGCAGTCGTTTCCTATATATTACTGAGTGGAGATGGAATTTATATTCTTCATGGCATGAAAGGATATTTCAGTCAACATGTGGCTTAAGAGGGTAAGTGCATGCAGTGAACATGAAATGCAGCTAATTACAACAAATTAACAGCTCCTTAAACCCCTCTATTGCAATTTCGGTTGGAACAAAAACAAGGAAACACAGTTGGCTCCCAGGTCTGAAATTGAGAAACACTGATTTAAACCACAAAAAAAACATGAATATTAGTTAGAAGGGCATAGTTTCATGAGGCCAGCTTCACTGGGGAAAAAAAAAAAAAAAAAAGACATCCCCTGTCTTGACTGTGGTGGTTCCAGACATCCTTACAGGTAATCTGAGTGCATGGAGAATGATCTGGAAATTGTGAAGGTACCCCCACCTCCCCACCCCACACTCAAGTCTCATATGAGTGGGAGAACAGATGGACCGTAAACAATGTTTACTCCCATCTGCCTGCTTTGATATGCAAATACAAAGTTCAGAGGGAATCAGAAATGCACTGACCACCACGTAATAAAGACAGAGGGAGCGGTGAGCGAGAGAGACAGCAGGGGAATAATCGAAAGGACAGTCACATCAGCAGTGCAGCGTCAGAGGAAAACACAAGCATTGGGTGGTTTTGGCGGGGGGCAGTGTGAGGGGTGTGGTGTAGGGACACGGTAAGCTCTTGGAGTCTGTGCTCTGTGATAGTGGTATAGCGTTGGTAAGAACTTGGCATATGACATCTGATGTAAGGACATGATACTGAAAGGGCTCGTGACAGGCATATGATGCTGGCTTGTGAAGTGCTGGTGGTAGGAGTTTGAGTGGGGATTACTGAAGATGTGTGATGCATAACATTACTGGTGGAAACTCATTACAGCAAAATGATGCTGGTCTGGTGGTATGGCCTTGGTGTTGATTTTTTGTGTATGGAATGATGCTAGTATGGCCTTGTTGTAGAGGTTTTGTTTATGGAATGATGTTGGTATGGCTTTGGTGCAGAATTTTTGTGTATGAAACGATTCTAGTGTGGCCTTGGTGTGGAGTTTTTTTGTATGGAATGATGCTGGCATGGTCTTGGTGCAGAGTTTTTGTGTTGGAAATGATGCTGGTTTGGCCTTTGTGTTGGTTTTTTGTGTAGGGAATGACACTGGTACGCCCAAGGCGCAGAGTTTTTGTGTATGGAATGCTTCTAGCATGGCCTTGGTGCAGAGTTTTTGTATATGGAATGATGCTATGGTCTTGGAGTTTTTTTTGTTTTTTTTTTGGTATAGGGGCTTCATACTGGTAGCAGCATGTCATCAAGGTAAGCTGCAGGTACTGGTACAATGTGGGCAGGAGCTTCCTGTTGAGAATGACTGCTGGCAAATAATGCCAGTGGTGCAACTGTGCTGATAGGGACTTGGTCTCATTTCCCAGGGTGCATTAGTACAGTACGCATGCAAAGCCTGCAGCTCTCTGAAGCACCGCAGACGACCTCAGATTAAAGAGTGTGTGAGTGTCACTGAGCAGCACATCTCATTTCCCATTACTCTGAATTACTCTGAATTACTGTACATGCGTCTGCTGCAGAGGGGAGAGCCCAGAACAGCCCCTCCCACAGCGCTCTGACAGAGCCGCATTTTAAAAGTGAAAAATTAGCTGTTGCCGGCCCTTCAGGCTTATTTCTCAAAGTTTCCTGGCATACAAAATCAACACCTTAACACCCTCCTCAACTCTTTCATCCAAGAAATGAAAGCGCACGCCTTTGGCCAGCAGTCAATCAATACTGCCCCTTATCTTTTACTCGCAATTAACTGCAAGCGGTTTTTTTTTTAAATGAACAGTTTGGCAAGTTTCGCAGTCCCCAAAGTGAAGACAACTGTGAGGTAAAAAAAAAAAAAAATCTAAATTAACGCCGTGCACAGATGTTGCCTGGATCCAGTCTCTTGTCTTGATTTCACAGGGTTTGTGTCATGCAGACAGCTGCGGTGTCATTTACAGTGATCAGGATAAACGTGTCTTTGTTTATGAACAGTTTCTTATCCGACAGCATGTCACATGGGTGCACGCGGCGGATCTGTCCTTTCGCAGCCCTGCTTGCGAAGGTGAGGTTACTGCAGCTCACAGTCTAGCATTAGTATGCTTCAGTGATGTGTGGGAGGGATCTCGGAAATTAGTGGAGTCCCCTGTTAATTTCTGCACAGGGAGGTTTACTTTACGCTGCTGACAATTAAAGGAAGCACCAGAGGCGGACACATCGCTTTGACGAGCGCGCTCACAACAATGCTGTGAAAGCTGAGCGTTGAAGGAAGTGATTTTTATTTTTTATTCACTGCAGTATGATCCGACAGTGCTAGGAAAGGTTAGCGCTAAGGAAGTGGTTTTTATTTACTGCAGTCTGATCCAAGGCAGTGTCTTCAGACTGTACATTATTATTATGCAGATTATTATAATGTTTTATTATTAAACTGCCAACGTCCATGTTAATCCGGAACATTACGTTTCCCGATGCACACCTAGCGTGCCACATATCCTTCTACAAAGTCTTTTTATACACTCTATACCTGCAGGTAGAGAAAAAAATCCCTTTTAAAATCTTTAAATTCCTGTTCCAAGAGTGGACTACAAAGGCTGCTGTTTTTTTTTTTCTTTGTTTTTGTAAATGTAAACCAGTTTTGCCCGGGCTTTTGCGATTACTATTACTGTTGTTTGAGCTGCTGAAAGCGCCAGGTGTTTGCGAGAGTCCGCGACGTGTTTGAAAGGCATCACGCGGCAGGTTCTGGGGCTGCGCTTTGATCCGCAGTGTGACGTCCCAGACAGTTCACAACTCTCTCTCCCCCGGCCTGAGAACAACAAAAAAGACACAGCGGTCTGCGACCATAATTACGCAGCTGAAGGACAAGCCTAATTCTGGGCGAGGGCTTGATCAGATGATTGAGGGGTGCACTTAAAGAGCCTCACAAGTTTGGTAGAGGTGACACTGTGCTCTTACTAATAAGAGACAGATGTTCGTTTGCAGATGCTTTAATGAACCATATGGTACGGTCTCCAAGGTGACTGTGGGGGGGTCACTATCGGACATACAGTCGAGACCTCACCTGATCAGGTGGACATCCAGAGGGTCAAGGGTGCACCTAATGCGAACCACAAGACTATTTGCAACAGAGCAGGACTTCCGCTAGCCTCAAGCAGAACTCTCCAGAAATGAGTTCTGTTGGGATATACTACACAAGTAATTACAAAGAACAACATTTTTTCCACCCAGTTTTCTGTTCCATTATCAGTGCGGTAGTCTACTTGAATACTCTGACTTCAGTTTCATTAATAAGCAGTTCCCCTTGTCTGAACTTGCCGTAGTTGCAGTATAGTAATACCAGGGAATAAAGGAAGCTCAACTCGTCAAGTCACTTACACACGATGGTTCAGAACTTAAATGCAATCAGCGTGTAAGAAGAGCATATCTGAGCCTTTTGTCGAAGAGCTCCTTGAAACCATTACCCGCATGAATTATTCAACAAAAATAAATATAAAATAAATATTCAGTGCACACCAAAATTATTCACAACCACCGTGGAAGAATACAGAAGTAAATAACAGATAATTCAAGTTCTACACTATTCCAGAGCTAAAAAGAAATTTATCAGCAATTCTCAGGTTCAGAATTAACCCAATCCCTGCCAAGCATTCACAGATGGATTTGAGGGCAACTTGGAGACCTAAAACAATTCCATTTTGGAAACAAAAAGACTCCAGATTTACCAGCAGACCCAATCTTCTACCAACAGGGTAGCCAGAGAAAGAAGTGGCGAGCAAGCCAGAATCAACAATCTGGACTTTGTTAGACAACATTGCAACTTGGCACGGAACTGGGTCATGGGGATAGACTGGACCAGAATTGAGCCGCAAACTTATGCGTTTGAGGTAAAAAGAATTCCTGTGTCAAAAGAAAAAAAGCGAGGGCAAATGACAGCGGAGGTTCATTGCTGTTATAGTGATGTCTTGCATCTACAAATTGTGCAGCACCAGTGAAGGTCAAGGTCAGACATGTTCAAGGACATTTTTGCCGAAAACCTTGTTAGCAAATCATGACACACCAATACAAATTAACCCTCAATCAAAAAACCCTCTTGGTATTTTCAACAATACAATATATTCAACACTAAGAACAAACCTGAAATGCAATTCTTATAAAGATTGCCCTGAGTACACAAACTTTTGCTTCTTGATGACCGCAACAATTACAATCTATGAAAAATTATCAGAAATAAATATTTTCAGAAGCACATCTGACATGATTAAGCATTAAAAAAATGGCTGATTGCCTGCATCATTTACTTTCTACGCTCTTTTCCAGTCATCTTTATCAAGGGTGCAACTAACTTTGGAGGGCACTGTATAAAACATGAAATGAGGGAATGGGAAACATAAGTACTGGATTCAGTTACATCCTTGGTCATATTGAGCATGCTGTGATGAAGAGCACTGAAACGTATATGAAATCTTTTCCAGCATTGAGAAAATGTAACAAGATTCTTTTTAAGCATGTAATTAATATAACTTGTGCAGCACTCAGAGGTTATTTGTCTGAAATGGCAAAGGAATCCTAAAACAAGATTTCCTTTTAAATTTTTCCAAAGATTGGCAATGTTATAGCTCAACCCTGAAATAGCCATAAGATTCAAACGCAGCTGTACAATGAAACAGATGGATGCAAGTTTGTTCTCAATTCCCGAGAGCGTGTTTCTCCAGCACTACAGATTGGTTCCCTAAGTTCTCCATTCTCCCTCGTAGAGCACTTCACAATGCAGCTTGCAACACTGTAACAGAACTAAGCTCGCCAGCTGTGTTTTTATTTTGGGGTGGGTTGCGGGGGACCAGACAAAAGCTTGCAGATTCAATCTCAACAGAATTGCTTCAATTCCGACCACATATTCTTGTATGCAAAGAAAACCTATACTTGCTATATCTGCCGACAGTGCCGTGAATAAGTACTTCTCCCTCTCCTGATTTTCTCTGCTTTAACAAATTTGTCCACTGAATGGTTTCAAATCTCTATACTAAATATGGTGTAAGGTGCGGAGAACATGGCAAAATAAAGTATTGTTTTTAAACGATCATTTCATTTACTGAAGGAAAAAAAATGGTATCAAAGAGCAATACCATCCATGCGAACAAGTAATCTCCCTGGAAACTAAAAATAACTTTTTTTCTGCCTTTCCTTACAAAAACTGCACCCAAAAACTCATGATAAATGGAAATCTGTCGGTCACATCACTGTGGAGAAATCTGGGCTGACTCATAGGTAAAATTTCTACAATATAGCCACACTGGAAGGTTTCTGGGCAAGAACAGGAAGTTTAACCCCTTCTAGTAGATCACATCTACCTGTGGCAAGATCACTACTGGCCTGTTGCCGAAAGGGTAATAGTTCAGGAAGTTGAAACTGTATGTTGACTATTCCTGAGTAGCTGCTGCTCAAAAACCATGAAGAACATGGAGTTTAAAGGGCATCTAAAGTGGATTCTCAGACGGGACGTTGAACGTCCAATGTCTGCAAACAAATCACTTGCTTTTGTTGACACCTTGCATTGTCACTTGACCAATTTCATTCATATAAACCAATGTTTTGTGTGCATGCGTAGATAATCCTTCTATTTTGGTTCGTTTGCGCAGGTGCGGCTCGCTGATTGGCCGATAAACAAAAACAATGGGAATCGGCTTTAGATGCCCTTGAGTTCCAACCACAGTAATCGGAGTCTTGCCTGAATCAAGCCATCACGTCTAAGTCTCATCTGCAGCTACCTTGAAATCTTGAGCAGTTGTGCTGATCTGTGGGTTCTTAACCCTTTGTAGGGCACTAAAAAATACCTTAAGAAGCTGACTGTGAAAACGTACCGTGTGTTGGGCATATGTCCATAAATAGCCTAACCATCACTTGCTCTTGGCTTAGGTGAAAAGGGCGTATGATCAAATATGACCTCACCACCAAATTTTTGTTTTTCACGCAAAATTACACTGATTTCTAGAAATCCTTCACAAACAACACCTATCGCAACTTTCAGCAAACCTTTTCAACTTTTTAATGTGCAAGGTTTCATTAGTTTTCTTTCGTGAGTAATGATGTGAGGTCCTTGCGAGTGGGACTGGGTAAGGGCACACAACCGCACTGTGAGAGGTCTGGAGAAGAAAAGAAGTTTGAGACGCTCTAGGCCACTACTGATTGGTCGAGCACCCAGATGTCACTGCCTGTGACATAGCCGTATTTTCTGTCATTGGCTGGAAGAAATCGCCGCTGGTCTACTGCCTCACGGAGAGGCATGGGGGCGCCACTTTGGATGCCGACTGAAGTTACCAAATTTGGTTCCTCGCCCGATAAAGGGTTAAACATATTCTCTCAGCTTCAAAAACTGTTTTAACATCTTCAAGAAACTGTAGAGCCATACATAGATAAGTCAACTGTATGCCCTAAAGTAATGAAAGGCTGCTTGTGGAATGAAATAATAAATACAACGCAGGCTCACCCATTTATGTCAATGCTCGAGTGGCACTTCGAGATCGCAGACCTCCGCCAGTGCCTATAGCCTACTCTTTCATGCCCTTGCAAATCTGCAGGGGCAACCATCATATTTCTCCAAGTTGTCACAATTAACTTGACCAAAATTTTGTGGATCTTAAAATGTATGGCATATTTGGCCCCATCTTGCAATCCTGCAATGGTGAAAAATAGTAGCAAAGCCGCTGCGCCCACTTGGCCAAACATGGCCGAAAATCAAACTTGGCCTAGATTTCATCCCATATACACGCATATAAAATATGAAATAAATCTGTGAAAAACTGAAGGCCCTTGAGTGCTGACAAGGCAAAAAGTTTGGCAGACGCACTGACGGACAACAGACCACCACAAAGGCTTCTAACCATAGCATAAGCCCGATTGGCCTAGAGGCCAAGCGGGCTAAAAATTTGTAAAAAATAAATAAATAAATAAATTTCAAAAAAATTCATAGATCCATATAGTGAACCATATCTCCACCAAAATCTAATGGATTGTTATTTGGGCCACACCCTTTCCCCCCCAAAATTTTCATCTAAACTTTTTGAGTGAAGTTGCGAACAGACAAACAGACTACTCTTGGTCTGAGAACAATGTACAGTCAAAATCTCGCCATTCCAGGTCACTCATTTTGGCTTATTTCTCTCAAACTTTGACCTAGATTAACCAAAAACATTAGGTGTGAACTGAGTTTAACATCTGACCGTCCCGTAAAGTTTGACAATGGTCTTTAATTGTGAGTGCTAGGGTGTCCACAGATGGACTAAAAAACAAACAAACAAACAAACAAACAAACCCAATAAACCAAACAACTAGCCGAAAATAGGAATTTCAGCTAGCAACAAACACAGGCAAAAACATAACCTTTTTTTCAGAGGTAATAAGAATTACAATATTACTGAGGGTGACATGCAGAGATGTCCCTTTCAAAATTTAGTGTTTATTTTTACTTAGCAGTTCGTTTTGCGACTCCATCTTTAGTAGCTATGTTTCTTAAATGTTTGCCTGGGTTCTTTTCTGACATTTCAGATTAGTTGTTAATATGCTCTGGGAGGAATTTTGGAAGACGGGTCACTCCTGGGAAGGTACACCGCAGTTCTCCAGTTCTCTCGACTCGGAAATAATGGCTCTCACTATGGTTTGTTGGAGTCCCAGAGCCTTGTAAACCTTCCAATTCTGATGTGCTTCAATAAATTTTGAATCTATTCCGGAATTTGTTTTTAGCGCGGTAAAGTGTGAGACCTTTCAGCCTACTTCACACTGGAAAGGTTCTCTTTAAGTGACACTTAGATTCAACAGCATTGGTGGTATAAAGACTAAGTTTTCCTACTCTAATTTTGCCCAATTGCCAATAAAATTTTGACAAATTAGCAGATCAAGCAACCGTAAGGGCAATTACCTTTTCATGCAAAAGCAGTTGGTGTCAAATAACTTTTTTTCTTTTAATAAATGAAACAATCATTTAAAACCTGTATCTTGTGTTTACTCAGCTTGCCTTTGTCTCATATTAAATTTTGTTTTAAGATCCTAAATAACAGAAAACTATGCAAAAAAGAAGCAATTAGGAAGGGAACAAGAGGCCTGTCGGCCTAGAGAGCTCCGCTGAGGATGACTGAAATGTCCATGTCATAACTTAATTTCAGAAATCCTTGAAAACTATTGCAATATTAACGCATATGACACATTAATGAAAGACTGAAAAAATCAGTATAAACACTGATTTTCTTTGTCCAAAATGCTGAATTTCTAAAAAACCGGGACATAGAATTTTCTCATTTTTGCTGGGGATATTTAGATCATCATAAGGAAAGCTCACAACAAATTAGACAAAAAGTTATCACACAGTTTTTGAGATATTACTGAAAGACTGAAAAAATGAGCATAAACACTGATTTTCTAGGTCCAAAATGCTGAATTTCTCAATAACTGGGATGTGGAATGTTCCAATTTTCGCAGGGAATAATCAGAACATCATAAGGAAAGCTCACAACAAATTAGACGAAAAGTTATCTGACAGTTTTTGAGATATTAATGAAAGACTAAAAAAATGAGCACAAACACTGATTTTCTAAGTCCAAAATGCTGAATTTCTGAAAAACCGGGACATAGAATTTTCTCATTTTCGCAGGGAATCATCCGAACATCATAGGGAACGCTCACAACAATTAAGACAAAAAGTTATCAGACAGTTTTTGAGAAATGAATGAAAGACTGAAAAAATGAGCACAAAAGCTGATTTTCTAAGTCCAAAACGCTGAATTTCTCAAAAACCGGGAAGTAGAATTTTTGAATTTTCACAGTGAATATTCAGAATATCATGAAGAAGGCTCGCATCAAATTAGAACAAAAGTTATCAGACAGTTTTTGAGATATTCAAACTTAAGTGAAAAGTTGACGCCGGACAGACAGACAGATGGACGGACGGACGCCAGACGACTCGGCATTAGAAAAGCTCCGCTGACTGTGACTATCATCACAGCGGAGCTAACAAATACCATTTCTCAGCACAGTAGGAGCTCTCGGACCATCTTAGTTTTTTTCACCTACGATCTTCATCAGAAGTTAAACAGGCATCTTTAGTTTTAGTAGTGTTTGTAATCACAACCAGTGAGAAGCACTTTAAATGTTCATAAAAGCACTCCAACATAAATTGTTTAAAATATGGCAATACCCGCAAGATTTCAGGGCACCAAAAAAAAAAAAAAAAAAAGATAACTGCCATTAACATTCAATGATTCAAACATGAACCTTAAAAACATTTGAAGAGCCAAAATGAGTCCTCCCACATGCACATAACTGCAGTCAGCGTTATGCATACTGGGCGAGTTAAGCCGATTCGGTTCAATTGTGTGCGGGCGCTTCAGAGGGAGTCATTCAAAGTTCAAGGCAAATCCCCTGAAGAAGTGGCGCCTTATAACAAACATTTTCGACCTCCCTCTCCCCCTCCTTAAAGCTGACCTACTTGAATCTGCCTTTTTGTGCGTCGGGCAGCGCGGGATGGCTTATCGCTGCAGAGTCCCTGCCGCAGCGTGGAGAAGGCGATGTCACAGTCGGGCCTCACAGGCGGGTTTAACGGGTCGGCGAGGTAGCGGCACTCCTGTCTTTTGCTATGCACGTCCCCCTCACCCCCCTCCACCCCCCCAGGTTCTGCCTCGTCGTTAAAGCCTGGCTGTGGGGACTCGACTGCACAAAGCAACGTACACATACATTCCCTTAAGAAAATGAACTAAAGGGTTACTGTTTTACACTATAAGAATTGTATAGTGTTCTACAGTGTGGTTGCAGTGTTCTATAGTACCTCTCACCAGCTGTGGCATTACCATACCTTTTTCTGTCATGTTATTTATATGGTCGCCCTACAACATTTCAAAAATAATACTAAACTCTCTATAGTGTGTTCTAAAAAAAAAACCATACGATTACAACAGTAATACTGACAGTTGTTTTTGGTGGTAATTTTTATGGTATTCCTGTAGTGGTTTTTTGCAAGGGTTCTGAAAAATTATAACAACTCCTGTTCAGGTGCCTCATATGCTTTGCAGAAAAAAAAGAAATATATGTTATGCACCTGAGAATGAGTGTCTAAGAAAATGGTGGAGGTGTAATTACATTTTCTGGTCAGTAGGTAGCCTTTTCCATATTTTTTGCAACCATTTCTAAAAATAGGCATGGACAAAAGCAGACGGAAGGACACATAAGGTACAAGAACAACATCAAAAAGGACTCACCCTGGGATGGGGCAGTGCAGAGCACTGCAATTCAATTTCTGTAAGTGTGATGAAAGATCTGGAGAGGGATCGAATGTGAATATACTTCTGAAGAGACACTTCTATTTCAAAAAAAAAAAAAAAAAAAATCTGTAACTTTGCTGTCAGATGAAGCGGCACCATACTTCAGGCAACTGCTATGCCATTAATAATGAATTTTAAATATTCCAAAATAAGTAACCTGCGGGTTACTGATGTTTGAGGACAAAAGACAACCGAGGAGGCTCGCTTAGAAAAATGCTGACGCCTGAATTGGCAGTCTCGCTTTAAAATTATGTTTACACCCTGATCATCACATGTGCAGTTATGCCTTGTCTAGGTCTTATCGATGTACTTTGATGTCATATTCAGTTCTAGGCTAAGTTTGAGAAAAGATAGGTGTAAAAAAAAAAAAGTTAAATTGAAACATTGCACATCTGACAGGATTTTGTTGATAAAATAACACTGTATCAAATGCTGTAGTCCCTTTGTTTTGCCGACAGAGAAGTCTGTATTTACGCATTTCTTGGTACATTTGGGAATTCTTTTCTTCTGGCTTTGATCAGCCGGGCTTTTGAAGTAACACTCAAAAATAAAAAAAAGCGAAGCAAAAAGTCATCGCGAGTTCACTTTTCAACTTGATGCAACTGCTCGCAAACTGTAATCTGCATAATTATTCTTCCAGTCAGGTTAAAATTAAACTTCCTGGTTCCCGCGGTGCTAAATTAAAGCATTTATCACCTCTACCCACCCACATTCAGGTAATCATATTATACGCTATATGTTCTAATTCTAAAAGTACATAATGGAGACAAATGCTGGTAGGAGACAGGGGGCCCCGTGAGCGCGGATCACGGAGCATATCTGCACCACAGCAGCCTGCGTTTACTGAAAACATCTGCAGTCTTTGGCTGGGCCAAGTCTCTCCACTGCTACTGCAGGTTTTCATTGAGCTTGCATTTCTGCTAAAGCTTTACACCAATCTCTGAGGACTCACGGGCTTAAATTGAGAAGAAACAATATTTCTTACTTTATCTTTTTAAAGAAATATGGTTGCAACCCAAATAAATTTTGTGTGCACATATATTAGATGAAGCATTTATATAATATGGCTCAGATCTGGTTATAATGCCCACGATGGTTAGATCGCCAGGATTAAATCTAAAGGACAGTATATGATTTTCTCCCCCCAGAAGAATCAAATGATTCTGTGAACAAACTGAAGCCAGAATGACAGCTCTTACCTGGATCTCTCCATAGTCCCACTAGACATAATCAGACGACTGTGAAGTGTAAAAAGGGCAACAAATCTTTTACTTGACTTGACTGCAATTCAAACTACAGAAGCACTAGGTAGAGCACATAGCCCCACTAAAACATACTTTCCATTATCTTTTTTTTAATTTCATAGAAATAATTATAACTTTTAAATTGAAGTAATTCTGCGGAGACCTTCAAACGAAAAACCTCAACATTTAGGAAAAACCGCCACTTCTGACGCCAATTTTGCTTTTTTTTTTTTTTTTTTTTTAAAGATTATTTTTTGGGAATTTTTCCTTTATTTGACAGTTGTAAAGTGTAGAGAGACAGGAAGGTTGGGGAGAAGAATGGGGAAAGACATGCAGCAAATGAACTAAGCCGGAATCGAACCCAGGTCGCTGCGGGAAGGACACAGCCTTCACGGTGCGCGCGCTTAGACCGATGAGCCACCGGGGCGCCCCCAATTTTGCATTTTTAGATGTTGTCTTAATGGTACATCATAACGGCCCCAAAATTAAATCACTGCAGAACTCAATATTGCCCACATTCCAGCTAAGTTTAGTTCAAACTGGTCAAGTCTTTTGTCAGATATTTAGTCCAGAGGCAGACAGACAGAAAAACAAACAAGCAAACACGGGTGATTGCAAAAGCATTAATTTGATAAATGAAAGCCACCAACGCTCTGAAAATGTAAGAGGGCACAAAAAAGTGTGGGAGGAAACTGCCCAAATGTTCTGGGTGTCCCTCTGCGCTCCGTTACTGATGTGGAGGTATTTTGGGGTGAGGTCAAGGGCTTTCGCTTTCCTACTGTACTGATGCTAATCAGGGTAAACTCCTCACAGCTGTGTCCTGCAGGGCAGAGCAGATACACCCCCCCCCAAACTCAACAGTCAATACTCATCCTCACCAAGACCAAATTTATACCACGATACTTTCAAAGGGAAATTTATTTCCAGAAGAGGGAATCATGTGAGATGGGTATTCACCATAGGTGTGATCTCACTCCCATCCCCACAAACTGTTCTCCCCTATTTAGTCCCAGGTCAGGATATATACCGTATGTCTGCAGCACTACCAGCATTCAATTTAGTGACACCATCTGTTGGGCTGTGATTATACAGAAATCAGCAGAATTCACAGTGCACCACGCCAAACAATGCAGTACTCCCATACGCAGTCGAGTACTCCCATAAACAATGCAATACTCTAAAACACTAAATTGAGTAACATATGAGTGCTGCAATGTGACAAAACAGTATGATCATAAATAATTCCGTACACTCATATGTAATTCAAGGCACAAATTGATTATCCAGCATTGACACATAATTCCATACTCACCCTTCCTTCAATAATACCAAGGATAATCCAGTATTCACACAATGAAATACTTTCGTTCCCAATCCAATGCTTTCGTAATACATTAATTCAGTATTAATGCATGCAACTCAATTCCCATAATTATTATACAATTCCCACTTGCAAAACTCCAAAACACAAACAAAACACTTTCACACCCTAACCTTTATCTTTTCAGACATGGCACAAACAAGTATTTAAAGTTTTCAGTGAAGACTTTCCACAGCAACATTCATTTATCAACTGATCAACATGTCTGCACTGCCAACACGCTTCCCTAACTGTGCCCTGTGCACTCCTGCTACAGATAAAAGCCAGCACTTATTCCCAGGAGACAGGTCCTCACATTCACGCATAAAAAAAAAATCGTTACACTCTGTGATTCGTACCCGTTTTGTCCTTGAAAGTCAGGAGGCTCAGTGGAGAAAATCAGGGCTTAAAAAAGTACAGCTACAGCGCTTCATGTCGGGATGACCACAGATGCCCTGCTGTCCTTCTAAGAACCTTCCTAAAAATACAGCAAGAGACAAATTAATCGAAAAATTGACCAAAACAACCTTGGTAAGGTGTTTGGCCTTCACAAGCTGCCAGATCACCTGGCACACGCCAAGGCAGGAATTAAGTCTACAGGTGTAAAACTCTACTGGACAGATGGAGTATCTTCCTTCCTATAGATATCCCCTTGTGTTTTTGATGATGGCAATGGAGAGCACAGTCTAACACATTAAAAAATAGCGCGCTGTCGCAAGCGGGACCCCTCAGCCTTGCGCTTGCCCTGCTATGGCGGCCATATTGATTATCGCAGCGGGACAGAAATCAATAGGGAGCTTCCTCTAACCACCCCCAACATACCACCAGAAAATGAGAGCATTTGGCCAAGGCGTTTTTCAGCTATCGTCCGGAAACGAGAAGTTAGCGGACAGACAAAGAGACAGATGGACGCCGCACGCCACGACAATACCCCTCCACGACTTTCGTCGGCTGAGGGGTAAAAAATCCCCCACATGAGTTCAGCTGGTTTGAGATCTGGAGACAGACAGTAGTAACATTTGCTTAGGAGCATTTTCATACTCATAAAACCATTCACTGACCCCATGTGCCCTATGGGGTTCTGGCCATTAACACCCAGGAAAAGACCACTCCCATTATGGAGGGAATGCTTCATCACAGGATGCAAAGGTGATCACACAGAATTAACTCAGCATTCATTTACAGTGACCCTTCTGCCTTTTAGTGCAGGAATAGACCCAAACCAAGCCTGGAAAATAAACAGAGGCATCTACATTTGTTACATTTGTCCACACATTTATTCAGGTTTTTTCCCTTAATTTGTCTCCCCTTTGTACATGAATCCGGCAAGTTTGGAACAAGAACACATATAAAACTGTACATACAAGACCTGAATTTTGGACACAACTATGCTGAGAGATGAAAAGGAGACTGATTTAGAAGTGAAGCATAATTCCTCGCGGTTAGATTCCAGTTCAATGGCAAAAAAAGAGTAGTTAGTTGGAGTATGAGTTTCAAATAAAATATATAGAAAACCAATTAATATATTTTTTCAGTAATAGTGTTTAAAGAATTAGCATACAGCCCATCAAATGCACTAAAAGGTATGTCTTCCTCACAATATGTGGCACATCACTCCCGCAATAATTTGCCATAGTCAGAGTGAGGTCTTTTCACAGAGATGGAAAACTCCGGATGAAGTTATTCCCTCCATGGCTGCTCGTTAAACTGAGAGGAGATTTAGAAATGTCAACTTGTGACTGCAGTGACAGGTGCGAGTGACTGGTGTAAATGGTGACCGGTTCTATCTGCGTTAAAAACAGTCATCTCTTTCCCTCCATCAGCATTTTGCCATCGCCCGGCAACATCTTTTTTTTTTTCATTTCACAGACAACTCGAGCGATATGCGCATGGGTTGTTTTTGGGGCTGGTCGGACATCGTTCTTAGTAATAGAACATTCTTGATTGAGAGGGTATGGAGGTGGGCGGGGCTCCCACCATGACCACACCAATGCCATACAATTACATTTCTGGGCATGCTCTGATTTAAAATAAATTACCAAACAAAAAAAGCGCAACCTGCAGGAAGAAACTTCATTTATTAAAACCCCTTTGTACAGATGTAGACGCCGGCGTCCGTGAATTCCAAAATTTAATTCCTAAACAATTCTGTAATCGAATTACCAAATGCCTTGCTTCACTGGAATAATTTTCCAGTCTCTGTGACACAAATACTGAGTTGTAAAGCCTAAATAGGCTCATGCACAACAGGAAAAATTGGCATTATTTGTATTCTGCGCAATTGACGAGTACATTTACATGTACTGACTAGGAGCGGCCACTAAAGAGCCATAAGACTTACAAATTTTGATGGGCTTGTCCCCTATTTTCCCCTGCGAAGCTGGGCCAATCATTGCCTGGCCTATGCGGACAATGCCCCATGCCTGTAGTGGCATGGCTGGGATTTGAACACCTGACTACAGTCCTCCCTCACAAACAACTCAGCTGTGAGCAGCTCAGAGGCCCAATTGCCAAAAAGTACATCTGAATCTTGCAATGTGTTTCCCAAAGAACTGGGTCATGGTAAATGGTTCATTTTCATCTCGAATCATACATCTTATTCACGCGGAACTTGAAAAATAACACAGTATTACAGATGGTATCATGACTAATATGAGTTATTATTCCAGGGAGGAAAAAAAGCTTAAATTGCTAGATGGAGCTCAGCATGTGGTCGCTACAACAGCGCCTGAGTGTGGCTAATCTAAAATAAGAGTAAGGGGATGTGCTCTCAACCCACTTAGCTGCTAACTGCTTCCCTTAACTGCGTCCATCAAGTGTGTTTAGTGGGCTCCTGTAGCCGGGTCTTCGGGGTTCACACCCCCCAATACTGAACCCAATACTGATTCCCCAGAAAGAGCCTGACTCCACAATGTAAACCCCAGCTCAGGTGAGCGGGAAGGACTTGGCCGGAAGCCTAGAGTGATATTAACTCGCTGTGTGGATGGTGTCCAGCCAGATCGGGGCTCCATCTCTGTTTTATCTACCAGGGCCCTCGGGAGGTTCTGACGCCATCGCTGGGTCTTATATCGGGTGTTTACAGTGCTTAGGGCTATGGAGCACTCACGCGGGCTGCTTACACCTGCTTCTGAAGGGCGAAGTCTGCGATCGTTGGGTTTTCCCTGGTCTCTCTATATCACTAACACTCAGGACTGAGAAAAGGAAGCTCGGCTGGGGCTCAATAAAGGAAATAATTGGTTGAATCAGGAGGTTAAGTGGTCGGCTGGAGCGTCAGACTCCTGGCGCTGTGGTTCTTACGGACGAGGGGGAGAACTCCGCATGGGTTCCTTACTGATTAATACGGGAGCTTGTTTGCGGGGCGGTAATCGTAATGACAGTCTTTCCTAGCTTTTAAAGCAGTGTGTTCGCACTGTAGTTACTCACGGCTGCAGGCCCAGAGCTGGCAATGCAGTGTCCTCGGCTATACTGTCCTCATTTCAAACAGCCTCTGAATGAGGGATATTTACTACAACATCAAGTCCACCAATAGAAAATATAGAAAAATGTAATACACCATAAGATGGTAATGCCCATTATCGCATTCAGTAATAAAAATAAGTGCACCATTCAGTATATCATTCAACTCACGCCACAGATGACACTATGACCGTTTGAGAAGTTTCCTCATTAGCCCTCTGGCTAACGCACAGCTTTAATGAGGTTAAGCATGAATGGGATCGTAGGTCGCGTCACAACACAGAGAGCCGGGCTGTAGCTAGATATATACAGTGATCTAAAGAATTTTTCCTTATTCTATGCAGAATGCCCAGCACACTATACAGTGCTGCCTATGTGTTCAGATAGTCATCGATTTTAAGATGAAAGTTTTTCCTGCAAACATTTTCTCCTTTAAAAACCCAAACACTCGATTGCCCATGATGACTTTGAACAAAAAGATGCTTTAAAATATTGCCCTGAAGATAACATGTTTCAGAATGATTATGAAACGCCAAAGTGAGCTCTAATGTGAAATGCAGAAGAAAAAAATGGGGCTTTGCCACAACATTGAAATGAGACCCAACACCTTGCATTACAGCTGCGTACCGGACCGTCTGCACGCTTTACGACGCCGACCAAAACGCAGAAGAAGAAGCAGGTGGCAGAGACAGAGACAAACACCGCTCTGATGAGACGCGAGATCAGCCGGCAGACACTTCAGACAAAACAGATTTAAGAGCAGATCCTGGGCCATGTGATGAGCGAAGCTCGGAAACCCCGAGCAGGTGCTGCGCGCGTGAAGCTGTATGAAGCTGAGCACGCAGGGCGCTCCCTCATCAGCTCTGCCGGGCTTTGATTACACCTGCGCAGTAAACATGTGCGGCGAGAGCTGTGCCAAGCCGCTGCTTAAGTCTGTCTCCCGCGAGCTGTTTTTTTTCTGCTTACCGTACCCCCCACGACCTCCCAACTGACTGCAGTATGTTCCTGCAGCTTCATTTCAGATCTGGAGCCACATTCTGCTGCAGAAAGTGATATTACAGAGGAGCAGGATGAATTACTGTTCCCTCAAACATGTTCTGCAAATGTATTGGACAGAGAGGGACTGTATCATGCCATTTCTCATTGAAGTTATAGTGAGGAATCTGCCAACTCTGAACACACACACACACACACACACACACACACACACACAAACACATGCAAGCATACGCATACACACACACACACACACACACATGCCTGCGCTCATAGACACACAACCACACACGCACCACCACACACATGCTTGCATGTACACACACAGGCACACACACACACACACGCAGGTTAACATACACACACACAAGCACACACATGCACACACATGCGCACACAGACACAATCACACGCACACCACCACCGCATGTAAACTTACAGGCACACACACATATGCAGGTAAACACACACACACACACGTACACAAACACAAAAATATAAACGCATGCACACGTGCACACACACGCACACAAACATAAACACACGACCACACAAAATCACACACACACACACACACACACACGCACTCACTCGCGTGCACGTACGCACACAGGCACACGCACACACACGCAGGTAAACATACACACACAAACACACACGTGCACACACTTGTGCGCACACAGACACAATCACACACACACACACACATGCGTGCATGTAAACTCACAGGCACACACACATATTCAGGTAAGCACACACACACACACGCACACGTACACACACACAAAAATATAAACACATGCACACGTGCACACACACGCACACAAACAAACACATGCACACACAAAATCACACATGCACACGCACACACACACACTCTTACTCGCGTGCATGTGCGCACACAGCCGCACACACGCACGTAGGTAAATACACACACAGGTACACACACAAACACGTTCACAGAGGGAGGAAAAAACATGCTTTATAGCTTGTAGCTCTGAGCACGCAATTTGAGTTTTGTAGATACTGAAAAATATTTTGTATTTTCTTTTCCTTTTTAGAATTTTTATCTTGCTGCAACCAGCTCCTCACTTGTGGGGAAGTGCACTTCCGCATAACATTTTCTTTTTTTTTTTTTTTTGATATATTCATGCAGGAAGGTGCACGCGCGTGCACACACACACACACACACACACACACACACACACACACACACACACACAGAGCAGAGTGCAATTTCCCAAGCAATTCCCAGTTTTATCAGACTTCAGAGATGAGACTGCATGTCTAGGTAAACCACATCCAGATGGAGCTTTTAAACTGCTTTCACACCGGACGCGAAACAAATTTTTCGCACGACAGATTACATTCAAAGTCAACGCAAAAACGCGAATACACGCGAAACGCTTGTATTCGCACCTTTGCATTGACTTTGAATGTAATCTGTTGTGCGAAAAATTCATTTCGCGTCCGGTGTAAAAGCGGCTTTAGATGGATATTTGATCGGGAGAATTCTGTTCGGCTTCCAAGGGAAGCGCCCTCTGTAATAGAGATTAGTCAATAAGACACAATGAAATACATTAACCTTTGCCTTGCATTTGGCAATAATCCCACACCTACCCAGAAACATCAATCCATATCTGAGCAGAAAGATGAGGTGTGGAGACAAGCCTTTCCTCGTAGAGAATCTGGGGGACCCTTTTTAATTCTTGGGCAAATGCCATATTTCGTGCTCCCTGTATTATGTTTGTATTGCTCACTTTGCAGAACCTTGCAATGTAAACCAAAGTTAACTGGTTTGCGTACATCACGGTACATTTACTTTTTAGTTATCGTACAGAGAAATGTAAACCCATTTTTCCTCATTTCCACTGAACTCACCTTTTCAGTTCGACTGTAAAAAGCACTGTAATTAAAAGCAACCATTGCTCTGGATGCAAGAGAAAATATAAGGGCAAAAGAATAAAGTAAATATCAAGCAAATACTGGTTCAAAAAAAGAAAAAAAATTATCAAGTGTCAGCACACATCACTGTCATGTAAGCAGCCTTTAAATCTTTAGCATAGGTGTCCGTACCTGTATTAAAAATATGAGGTTCCGTTTCTTCAGCATTTAGCAATGTGTTTACTGAATAAAAATCACCATGTTGTTAACAGGTAATTTCTAATTTGCTTTTGGTAGAGCATTCCTTCACTGACAGATGTTTTGAATTAGCGTACATATTCTTGGCAAAAAAATAAAATAGTTACCATAAATTAAACCTATTCTGATAAATAATTATGATGGTTTAGTATCAAGTAAACATTAATTGAATAAATTCCAAAGAATGCAAAGCAGAATTAGAATTGAGAATGTGTTCAGATGTATCACTTCTAACACATACGGTTATTCACAGCTTGACGAATCTTGAATGTCAGTGGAATGCTGCAGCCCTATATTAAATGTTCTGACACAGAACTACTCCCGGGGAGAATACGCCATTGCTCCTTTGACTGATAGATGAAGCACTTGATGGAATATGCAACAATGGACTTCAGAACTAAATTATGGCAGCCTGCAAGGACTTTAAATAATACATAAAATACAGACATCTAAATCATCCTCATAGGATTGCCAGACATTGGGGGCTACACTGGAGCTTGGTTAGCGAACATTGCCCAACTTCACCTTCCTTTCAATTGTGAAAGAAATAAATCACAGTTCCCCAGAGTATGATCTAGCTGTAGCTATGAACAATTACCATTAGTCCATCATTTTCAAAGTTTGCTCATTATTACAGTTGGTTAAAGCAGATTTTTTTTTTTTTTGTCTCCAATGCAAAGTACAGGTTTACCTCATGGACATGTTTCATAGCAGCCATTACCATGAATAATGTGTCTAAGATTTTTAATTTTTTTTTTTTTTTAACATACAAAACCCAAAACCAGTGAAGTTGGCACGTTGTGTAAATCGTAAATAAAAACAGAATACAATGATTTGCAAATCCTTTTCAACCTATATTCAATTGAATACACTGCAAAGACAAGTTACTTAATGTTCGAACAGGTAAACTTTGTAATTTTTTGCAAATATTAGCTCATTTGGAATTTGATGCCTGCAACATGTTTAAAAGCTGGCACAAGTGGCAAAAAAGACTGAGAGAGTTGAGGAATGCTCATCAAACACTTATTTGGAACATCCCACAGGTGAACGGGCTAATTGGGAACAGGTGGGTGCCATGATTGGGTATAAAAGCAGCTTCCCTGAAATGCTCAGTCATTCACAAACAAGGATGGGGCGAGGGTCACCACTTAGTGAACAAATGCGTGAGCTGATTATCGAACAGTTTAAAAACAACATTCCTCAACGAGCTATTGCAAGAAATTTAGGGATTTCATCATCTACGGTCCGTAATATCGTCAAAAGGTTCAGAGAATCTGGAGAAATCACTGCACGTAAGCGACAAGGCGAAAACCAACATTGAATGCCCGTGACCTTCGATCCCTCAGGCGGTACTGCATCAAAACCGACATCAGTGTGCAAAGGACATCACCACATGGGCTCAGGAACACTTCAGAAAACCACTGTCAGTAACTACAGTTCGTCGCTACATCTGCAAGTGCAAGTTAAAACTCTACAATGCAAAGCGAAAGCCATTTATCAACAGCACCCAGAAACGCCGCCCCGCTTCGCTGGGCCCAAGCTCATCTAAGATGGACTGATGCAAAGTGGAAAAGTGTTCTGTGGTCTGACGAGTCCACATTTCAAATTGTTTTTGGAAACTGTGGACGTCGTGGTCCTCCGGACCAAAGAGGAAAAAGAACCATCCGGACTGTTATAGGCGCAAAGTTCAAAAGCCAGCATCTGTGATGGTATGGGGGGTGTATTAGTGCCCAAGGCATGGGCAACTTACACATATGTGAAGGCACCATTAATGCTGAAAGGTACATACAGGTTTTGGAGCAACATATGTTGCCATCCAAGCAACGTCTTTTTCATGGACGCCCCTGCTTATTTCAGCAAGACAATGCCAAGCCACATTCTGCACGTGTTACAACAGCATGGCTCCGTAGTAAAAGAGTGAGGGTACTAGACTGGCCTGCCTGTAGTCCAGACCTGTCTCCCATTGAAAATGTGTGGCGCATTATGAAGCGTAAAAATACGACAACGGAGACCCCGGACTGTTGAACAACTTAAGCTGTACATCAAGCAAGAATGGGAAAGAGTTCCACCTGAAAAGCTTCAAAATTGGTCTCCTCAGTTCCCAAACGTTTACTGAGTGTCGTTAAAAGGAAAGGTGATGTAACACAGTGGTAAAAAAGGCCCCTGTGCCAACTTTTTTGCAATGTGTTGCTGCCTTTAAATTCTAAGTTAATGATTATTTGCAAAAAAAAAAATAAAGTTTCTCAGTTTGAACATTAAACATCTTGTCTTTGCAGTGTATTCAATTGAATATAAGTTGAAAAGGATTTGCAAATCATTGTATTCTGTTTTTATCTACGATTTACATAACGTGCCAACTTCACTGGTTTTGGGTTTACATTCTCAACACAATATGGTGCAAAGCTTCTCCAATTCCCACCCCAATTTGCAAAGGCTAATCCTTGGCGACGGCAGCCATTTTTACATCGCAAACCTCACTGTCAATTTACGAGAGCAGAAGTCTACAGTCCTCCAAGGAAACACAAAGTCCTGTCAGCTGCTCCTTTCCACAGTCAGATGAAGGTCATTCAGTACTAGGCTTTTGTATGTAGTCCATGGCATCTAATTTACCAGGAGGAGTCACTTGGTGGCTATGAATGGTCTATATCTCTGACTTTCAAAATGGCTTCACTAGATTGCAACTGTTGAGAGTTGGTCGTGGTTCTCCTGCTGGTTTTGCTCCCTTGAACTTCAGAGCCAGTCCATGACGGCAATATAGGTCTATAAGACCGCAAATCCTAAAAAAAAAAAGACACTCCAGCACGCGCATATGGAGGAGAAAGTTGTTGTGTCTGCAGTCACTTGACAGCAAGGCAGTTTTCAATTCTATTTGGATCGGTTGTCATGGCAACTGTTTAGCCAAAGACGATGACGGAATAATGGAACCTTTGCATTTTGTTTGGACAAATTCTGACCGCAAATGTCACGCCATCGAATGTAATCCTTGTCAAACGGTGGTGTTAGTCAATGAGACAAGTAGGCAAATTCCACTCTAAATTACAAATCGATGGATACTCTTCAATTCCTCTGGTTCTGAAGCAATGTACCAAGAGGAAAAAACACCCTAAGCGACAGGTCAGGTCATTCCATCTAACTACGCTTCAATTTTTTAGTCTGTCGGTCAATGGGGCTTTTTTTTTTGTACATTTACATTATATATTGGCTTTTGACATTCCATCTATCTACCAATCAAAACTGTCTGCTGTGCATACCAATCAGGCTGGGAAGTTTCCGGAACATTTTGTCCTGATGCTGCCGGGTCTTCAGGACAGTTGAATCAAGAGAGGGACGCTAGCGACCATGGCGTGGAGTTTTACATCTCTTCAAAGTAACTGAAGCTTCTTAAAAGCTTCAGCAATCCACTCCCCGCCCCTCCCTCCCTCCCTCCCCAAGATGGAATCATCGCATAAGACCCCTCCCTTTGTCTGAACAGGGGTACTGCGAGTGAGATGCACTGCTGAGCTGAGTCGAGAGAAGCTATACAACATACCCTATAGGCACACTGTAAAACATGATGGCCCCATTAAGTTAGGTTATTCCATCTCTTTAACCCCTCTTGTCCTGACAAGTTTTATATACTGAACTCAGGTTCTTAAGTTTTCTAAAGTTTATCACAAACTTATCCATTGTCTCGAATAATTGCGAATTGGAACAAAGCTCATCTCCAAGTCGTGTTCATATATACGTAGCTGAGTTTCCTCACACTTTTAAGGCGGCTGGTGAACTTTTATTTCTAAGTTTAGTCAGCTTGAAATCCATTATAGCACATAATACATATAACATAGCTAATAGTCTATTCAAAACAGTGTCATAATTGGCTCACATTCCACGCAATAAACTCCAGCTTATACATCCCCAGACTTTTATTACGACTTCATGGAAACATAACTTCTACACGCCATTGATGCTACTGTGTAGCGGTACCGTGAGCAACACACCCCTCCCTGGAGGATGCCTTATGCACGTTTAATGGTTAAAATGTTGGCTTTATTAAGTTGGAACCCCATAAGTGACTGCTCTGATTCTTATTGACTACTGTATGTTAAAACAACAATATATCTACAGTAACTTTAAAGTGGCAGTTCACTACATCTGACCGCACTCCACAGATCTGGCCCGCAATGGATGAATCAGCTTTGTTGAATTTATTTTATGAAGGAAAACAGCATGAAACCTACTATGAAACAAGTCACTTCAATTAAGAATTTTATTGGGCTCACTCAGTTGGAACAGTATGCTAGGATTATTGTTTATATCACATACTATTAAGAAAGTTAACATTCATTTTAACAATATATTAAAAATAATATACAATATAACGATTTTTAAAAATTAGATTTTCAGGTTTTTTTTTTTTTTTTTTACAATACTCCTTCTTTACAACAGCTAATTTTCCCAGTGTACTTCATTTTTGCCTAAAACACAAAATAAACCAGCAATCCAGTAAATTCTGTCATTTAAGTGAGCCCTGGTGTAATTTAAAAGGAAGTCAGTGATGGTGCCACATAACTTTTTGGGTTTATTCATTCAGTGAATGTCGTGCCAAGGCCAGGAAATAAATAAAGCAGAAGAATCCGATCAAGCATGATAAGGCTCATCAAGTCCTCTTTTGACATTTGCTTACAGCCTCTCCACACTGCAATCAAACTATTAAACATTTGGCAGAAGAAGGTTACAGATGATAAAAGCCATTTTAACCGCCTGACAAGAGACACAGTCATAGCCTCGGTGCCAGCGCTGTTTGAACAGTAAAAGATGGATTTATAATCTGTGCGTTCCTGAAATGAAGAAAAAAACTGTGCATCACTCAACCTCACAATACACGGTGTAAATCTAACGTGTTTAAAAATTGCTTCGCTGTTTAGAACAGCATTTTTTTGATTTTACAGTGCTGGTTATGGGGGTAGGGTGTTCCAATTATTTTGAGTACCAACCAGAAAAAAAGAGATTGGCAGCTATTCTTCCAAACCCTATCTACAGTAACTCTACTTCGTAGAGGCTGCTATGTTTTATGCTGACGTATGTGATTTTTACCTGATGTAACTGCCAATTCACCATGGCGTTAATGCACTGGATTTAAATCATATTACAATAACTGACCTGATTGACCTTAATGGAACCAAACCCCCACCACACTCACAGGTTATTAATTCATCTTAGACAAACTGTTCTGACAACAGCGCCATGGCTGCACAATCACCTTATGACACAAAATTAACGGAATGGAGTTCGGTACGTCTAGTTTTGATCTGTAATACTGTTAACATTTGTGTTCGCTGGCACAGTTTAGGTTGTGTAATTAAGGCCCCTGGTGTCAGCTATCTCAGATTTGTTTTCGGTGTTGGATGTACAAGACTGTAACAGGATTAACAGATGACCAGATGTCACAATTAATCATGTGACCATACTGCTAAAGAAATACTCGCAGCCAATGACAGATAAAAGGCTTTTTTTTTCTTTTCCAAAAGCCAAGTGCTTATTGCAGCAAACCATGAATTGGCAGCACCTTTTGTAAATGCCTCAGGTTCGAGTGCCTCTGGTAGCTCAGTCGCTCAGGTGAACAGTAAAACTGAGCTGTGGAAATGTTCAGAATCATGAATAGCAGAAAATTGAGCTCCCATCAGAAAATAGTTCAATCCCATTTGTACATCGGCTTTTGGGCCACATCGGTGCGCAAATCATCTCAAGAGCCAATGACTCTGGAGACAATTGCCTGCCCTTGAAATGTCAGTGAAATCTGAAGCAAATGACCATACACTGATGAGCCAAAACATTACAGATGAAACAAATAAAGTTGATTATCTTGGAACAATCGCGCACGTCAAGGTCTACAGACAGACCTTCGACAGTAGGCGAAGTCGATTCTCATAGTCGACGTTCTGGACGTGGATATAATGCGACCTGAGAGATTTCGAAGAGGTTGGAGTCATTATGGCCGAGGAGTGCGTCAGACTCTCTGGGGGTAAATTTTTACCTTGGGAAGAGAAGGCACCAGGACGCACAGTGAGAAAAAAGACAAGCTGGCGGAGGGAGCGTGATACCCTGGGAAATGATCAGTGGGGGAACCCTGGGCTCCAGGATTTGAAGTGGTTGTCAATTCAACTGGGCTGTTTTTGTGGCAAAAAGGGGCTGACACAATATTAAGCTGGTGTGTTTAGTTGTGGCTGAAAGGTATAACTCCAGATAATGCAAGATCAAGTGTCTCCGCTTTCTCAGCAAACCCAGTAAACCCCCAAACGCTGACCTCACCCATACAAATGCAGCCTTTTATTCCCTAAATAAGAAAGTGAGCCAGCACCAGACGCCATTTAAACAGGAGAGATGATTTTGGTGATTTTAGTAGACTGCGATGATACTTAGAAAATCGTGCAAAAAAAAAAAAAAACACAAACACGATTAGCTGCAGACAATGATATCCCTCAAGTGCCCCTTATAACTAAACAGAGGTAATAAAATTTAAAACAAACCCATTATTTCACTTTGCATGAAACATAGAGCAGCCAGAAAGACTGAAAATCACACAAAAAGCTCATTTCAGATTTAAAATTTACTTTCTGTAAATTTAAGATCAACAGGGCAGCATTGGTATATAGACAATGAGGACAGTCCAAGTCAGAGATAGCACCAGGGCGTGCTGATTGCCTTTTTTTAATTAAAACATAATTGATTAATTAAAGCCTTGGATTACACAGTGAACTTGCATGCTCTCTCGTGCAAATTGGTTTTCGATCTGAAAAACCAACAGGCCCTGCAGCACCCCAGGACTGGGGTCGGCTACCTAAAGCCGTAGGCCGACATGGAGAATCATAAATACAAAAAGCCAGCAATGGTGGGGGGGGGGCAACGCCTTTTCTAATCAAACAGGAAAACAGCTGCCGGCCAGACAGAAACCATCTGCGCACATTTCATATCCGAAAGCTCCATATGTCTTGAGACAATTGCGTGTTGTGTTGTGCCCACGGCCCTGCTCAATCATACAGGCAGAATCTGACACGTTTCCAGAAGGCTATGAGAAAGATGACCTCACACTAAGATGAGAGACCGGAAGGCAGGACCAGTGATCGTCTGTAAATTCAACACAGGGAATGAGAGGGACGTCTTTGCCTCCTCCAAATGAGCTTAACACAGGCAGAGGCAGTTGTTGGATATTTCATTCTTTGGGAAAAAAAAAAAAAAAAAAAAACAGCTGCTGAGATTATATTTTCTGCTTGTTAATGCACAAGATTGCTTAATTTAGCAGCTATTTTAATTGCAAAGGCCCCATTCAGTTATTTAAGGGAAATAGGGGCTATTCTGCTTTAGCTGTGAATTTAATAAATGGTGGCAATTAGAGATGTAGTCTCTGTACTGAGCTCAGGAAATGAGGCCAGACAAGATTAATCTGGCTCAGTGCTCAGCTTCCTCCAGTTTGAAACATGTTCCACAATTTCAGTAGTGCGCCGCAAATTAGTCGATTAGGGGCTAGCGTTTCATAAACAAGAGTGCGTAAAAAGTTACAAACAGTACAGTGCATGGCAATACACATCCATTACAGTATCACGTGTATAGTGCATGACAGTAACTCCAGTCATTGGCATTTACCATGTCTACGTGAATTAGGAAAAATCCGCCATGTTCAGGAAACAGAATTTACCATTTTTTTAGATGACTTAAAGTATCCAGAATATGTCCTTTACAGAGAATAAGTCGACTTACTTTGAGCCATACCAGTGAGAGCATTCTTCTATCTACTAAAGGTCCTCAGAAGATGACAGTCAAATGGTCCAGAAGAGACCAGAAGATTGGGGCAGATTGACAATAACTAATAAACAACCCTGAAGAGGTGATGTGAAGGGAAGACTGGCATGCTCAGATACAGAAAAGTCAGGAAAATTAATGCAGCAGAAAAAAAAAAAAAAAACAGACCAAATTCCATCACAGTGTAAAATGAAGGTCTTGCTCCATGACCCTAAAAGAACTTGAATGGTCTGGCTTGATTTATGCTTGTTTATAATCACGGCCGTGTTTTCATCTCAATATCAATTTATAGGGAGGCTTCAATGGGGTTTTCCCCAGTGAATAAAGCCTTTTATACACCTGAGGGGATTAGTCAGAGCGCCGGCATCACTCATTAATTCCATAAATAGCTTGTCTGCACACAGAGCACCCGGCAACACCATCGACAACAAGCACTCCGTAGACACACAGGCAGAAAATGTACACCCTCAATTCAGATTTGAAAGAAATGTACATCCCACAGGTCTAGACGTACACGGATCTCCTTGAAAAGTACGTGACTTTTCAAAAAAGAAGTTGAAACTAAAGAAAAAAAATCTTTGCTTATTGTGCCGGTTTATCTCTCCCTGCTGGTAACTTTCAGGCTCCTGTATCCGATTAAGCGGTTTGGAACCCTGCAGTCTTTAAAAGATTAAAGGGCAGCTTTTGATGTCTGAAAGGTGAAATTGCTCACTATTTTGTCCCGTGCCAGATGCTGGGGGGCAGCAGGAGGGGCAGTGACCCCTAGGTGACCCCCCTCCCCCTGGTCCTGCTGCCCCAGGGTCCCAATGGCCTTATCTTTCCGCAGGGCACAAACTCCACCCGGGGGATTCATAAAAGTGTCTACCTTTTGAAGAACCTATGAGTTAATTTCAGAGATAGGGAGCTGTCCAGTATCTCTCTTTTTAACCTTGATTTAACCAGGGAAATTCCAGTGAGAACATGACTCTCTCTTTCAACGATGCCCGGGGAGAAATTCCAGATAGAACGTTTGCAAGTCAGGAGGGCCAGAGAGAAACAGGGGTAAAGCCCCTAGAGCAATTTTGGGGTTAAGAGCCTTGCTCAAGGGCCCAACAGAGTTCTCCTCAACTTCATCTATCCAAATCAAGTCAGAATCTCAAGCCCCACTGGGAAGCTTGAACCAATAACCCTCTCGGTTACCAGCCGAGCAACCGACCACTAGGCTACCATGCCATCCTATGCTGACAGTTCCAAAAGCACAGTCACAGCTTATTGTGGGTTCAGAGCGGCAAATGGGATGGAGAGTATACGATAATTAAGGGCAGCAAAGCAGCACCTTGATCGATGTATTGTGCAGCAGTATTATAGTAGCACTGAAGAGGCTCAGAAGCTGAGTAATGCAAAGACTAAACCAGCAAGCCATCTCATGATGAGATGCCTTCACCAGAGCAGCCCATGCTACAGTTGAGGCAGAAATGTTGCATCTCAGAGGCAAGGAAAATCTCCATTTTTTTTTTTTTTTGGGCAAAAGCTCCTCAGTTGCAGGAAAAGCATCAAAGCAGCAGTGGCCAGGACCAGCGGAAGCCAAATGCGATCAAAACGCTTTAGCGATAGCGAGGCTAATCTTTAGCAGCTAGGCACCCAACAGTACAGAGCGAAGGGGGAGGGGGAGGACTGAGCTTTTAGACAAACTGTGATCCAGAGGAAGGGTGCCCGCCGAAAAAACCGGTCTGTCTGCAGCCGGGGCTTTTTTGAAAGGGCTTCAGACGGCTCAGGAGCTGCTTACCCATTCAGCGAGCGGCACCATTACAGACGCGCGGCTTGACAGCTGCCAGCCCGGCGCGGGTTGCAGCCTTAATCTATCGAGTGATTCATTCCGCTGATAGCGCCTCCAGGGTGGGCGGAGGTGGGGGGGGGATGTTATGCGATTTACGGCGAGATGTCCCTCATGTGGTCCCCATCTTCCCCCTTTTCGCGCATCGTGCTCTAGCTTTTCTCAGGCTGGTAAATAAAGAACACAACCCCAACAAGATCTTCTGAATAAACGAGCATCGAGGCGCCATTGGGAAAAAAAAAAAAAAGATTGACAAAAGCCTGCAGACGGGCGATGGGCTTGACTTAGTACCAAGTAAGCCAATGCAGACGTGGTTGCAGACTTGAGTCTGAAAGCTCAGATTTACAGTGAGTTAAGCCAAAGCTACATAAAAAATAACAATAAAACAGGGGCATTTTAGAAAAAATGATGCAAGATTACAGCTGTATCTGCATGTATTTGTGGCAAAACGGCTTCTGGGGGCAACCTGCAGAGCAATGCAGGGTACCTCGCAGGACTGATCACACGTTATGGGCCAGGTCCCCCAACCAAATCCCCAAAAGGAGGATTCAGGGAGGTAGCTACCGACGCCGAGATAAGTTATCCACTGTACTACCTGTAATGTGGCTGTTTCTGCACCGATATGACTCATGCGCAAGGTGGCCTGCTCTGCGCATCATTGCCGATGAGCACCATGACAAGATACCGAGACAACAGGAGGCTTTCCGCATTCACTCCGCATGGCCCGGGTAGCTAAATATGTAAGCAGAGGAGATCAGCGAGACGACGTGGTGCCGGGGATCTAAACTCCTTTAGCGAATGAATAATGAAAAAAACCTGAGATGAACCCCCAGCTCAGCGACTGGTGCATTAGAATGCTGCTCCGCACGTATATTCACACCAGTATCCCGCTTCGCCGTGCGTCAAATATCAAACGCGCATGAAACGGGGGGAGAAAACAAAAGAGAAACAGGGAGAGAGGGGTAGAAAGGAAAGATGGTCCAGGAATGAGGAAGTGGAAAAGGCAGGAAGATAAAAACCAGTGAAGAAGATGGCGAGAGGGAGGGAGCAGGAAGTGAGGTAGTAAAATGCAGGTGCGGGAATGCGGGGGGGGTCACTGACCGAGACAGGTCCCGTCCAGCTCCTCATAGCCCAGGCTGCAGACGCATCGGCCCAGCGGCACCAGCCAGTCCCCGTCCGCGCCAGTACAGCTTGGGCGTGTCCCGCTCCTCCGCGTTCTTCACGCAAGCTCCCCGCACCTCCACCAGCGAGGACGAGTCCATCCGCGGGATGGTGTCCGGGAAGGTGGCCAAGTTCCGGAAGGTGAAGGGACACTTCTTGTAGTAAACCCTCACGGACACCAGAGCGATGCAGGCCCCGATGTCCTGGAAGGCTAAGTAGAAGCCCTTGCGGGCGATGGGCCCCACCTCCCGCACCTCGGTGTTCAGCTTGAGGATGCGGTCGCCCAGGTCCATCTGGGTGAAGCTCTCGTCGGCCGCGATGGTGTCGATCTTGGTGTACTGCGCCGGCTTGAACTTGATGGCGTGCGACTCGTCCGTCTCCATGTAGAAGAGGTTAAAGGTCTCCTTGCAGGTGCCGGAGACCCAGGGGATGCTGTTGCAGTCCCTCAGGGTGAAGCGCAGCTCCACGTACACCTTCTGCGCTGCCTCGCGCGAGATCCAGTTGGAGCGTAGCCAGTTGTTCTGGTTCGGCTCCATCACATGGCACACCTGGAATGTGTGGATGGGTCGGTTGTGCTCGTCCATCTCCGTAATGGCGTCCCACTGCAGAAGAAGAGGAGAGGAGCATCACTCGATGAGCACTTGCCACGATTCTGTGCTGCATTACAAATATTTGCTCACACGGAGCACCAAGTTTACCAAAAAATACAAATGGGCCAGGTCACGCGGTAACGAAGTCATAAAATTGGTGTATTTTCTTCATTTGATTTAACTCCGTTACCGACCAGTTTTTTTGCCATTTTCACCCAAAATAAATCCAATGAACAAAATTTGCTATTTTGTTGTTTGAAGTACTGGGGAAGACCGACACAAAGCCATTTAAATTGCAACTCTGTCTTACTTAGTTTTGGAGCTATGATACAAAATACACCAATTTTGTAACTCCGTTACCACGTGACCTAGCCCAAATATGTAAATAAAAGACTTTACTGATAATATAAAACATGAGTATGGGCTGAAAAAAAAAACATTAGAAACTGTTTAGGAAGTTGTTAATAAGGCTGTTATGTTAACTCCACAAAAACATCAAATGCAGCTGCTGTATTCCAACCTGTGCAAATTCAGGCCTATTTCAAATTAAAGAGCCCAATGTGAAAAGTACTTAGGTCACATTCTTACACACTGTGCGCTAAGGATGGGAATACATCCCCTACAGTTTCCTGTGTCCACTGCCTCGATTTTCTCAAAATGGACATTTTGTGACCAAAGTACAGTCAGCAGTGCAGTCTTCAATTCTAGTGGACATCCCAAGGTGTCCAAAGATCCTAAACACCTGTAAGTCTTGCTGAATATAGGGAAGTGTGTACAAAATGATGAACAAGATCTAGATATTTCCCATTTGATGTAATGCTATAGCCACAAATGCATGGCATCCCGGGTTTGAATATTTTTCTCAATGAAAGTGTGATGTAGCTTCAGCAAAGCACTGCAACCAGCAGATACAGAGTATGTACGTGACAGTTTCCAACAATATGGAAAACACAAAAAATGTTTTTCTTTCTGACTTTGAAACTACTTAAGGGAAAACTTCAGTGAAAAAAAAAAATAGAGTTTAAGGGGTTGATCCTACACATTAGTATTTGTTACTATGTCTTGTGGCATTGTTTGCAGCATTCATAAGCTATACAACAGGCAATGGTATATCTTGACTCACTGCATACAATGAAAAAGTTCTATGCATGTTTTGTTGAAGAGTTATGTCATGCCAATCCTATTTATGTTACATTAGCATTCTTAACACAGCTGAATTTAATGCACTTTGAGATTAAATATTCTGACAACATCCTCTCATTCTCTGGTAAGGTATAAATATTCTGATAACATCCCCACAGTATGTGTGAAAATCTGTCTATTCTGATACCATCCTTATATTTTATGGCAATATAAAAAAAAGCACTTCCGCGGAATGTGTGTGCAATACAGATGAGCTGAGATGGCTCAGATAGCCTGGTCTTGTCAACATGAATTCTTGTTCTTAGAACCTTCTTATTTTGTCGGTAAATGTAAATAATGTGATTAAAACCCTGTCATTGGAGGTTAAAATTTAAATATTTGAACATGAGGAGAGCCAGGCAGACTGATGCTGGCGTCGTGTGCGAGTGATTTCCAGAGCGATTGTGAGTCAGAGGGACATCATTCATAAATGTTCTTTTACTGATCAATTAGTCTCACTTTGCTTGGAAAATCTGCTCCTTGGCATTTTGTTTACTGTTTAACAAATACCGATTTAATGGGTATTATTGTCCTCTTAGATGTGTGGCATGGAACCAAACAGCCCTGAACGTCATAAAATTCTCAACTTACAACCTTCTGCTCCAGACCATCCCACACGATAAACTGCACTATGGGGTGGCCGTGTTAACGAGGTAGCGCTGGTCTGTGTAGCACAAATAATAAAAAAATAACAACAGTTGTAGGGCTTCAGAGCCCTGGATTTATGCTCTATTAAACGCAAACAGCTTTAATATGACCCCGAGTGAACCCTAAAACAAAATGGAGTAAGTGAATGGAGGGCACTGCCTGAAAAAAATCAAATGCTCCTCTCCAGAACACAGCTCAGGCATGCATGAGAGATATGGTAGACGTCACTGCTGCTGCCATTAAAATATCAGGGCGCTTTCTTTTGCATCTCGTAGGCACTCAAAAGGCCCCCCAAGTTGCTCCAGTCATCATGGACACCCAAAATGCAAATAAAAACACAGTTAAGTGGTTGAAAACAGAACAAATAAAAATATTTGAAGTTTTAGCTTATCACCTGTATTGATTTTTGGAAATATTCACAAATTTCAAATTTGATACCTGCAACACGTTACAAACAACTTGGACAGGAAAAGGGAAAGACTGGAAAAGATGTGGAATCTTCCGGAAAACACCTATTTAGAATATTCCAAACGTAAAAAGATTAAAAAAAAAAACAGGTAATTCAGTTATAATTTGATGTAAAATGCACAGACACAAAAAGCACGGTTGTTTGCCAGGAAGATGGTAAGAGGTTTGCCACTTTGCCAATAGCTGTATGAACAAATCATCAAACAGTTATGATCTGGGGCTGCATTAGTGCTCTTGGCATTAAAAAAAAAAAAAAACTTACACATCCGTGAAAGCAAAATTGATGCAGAAGGGCACACGCGCTTCTCGGAAGAACACGTACTGCCTTTCAGGGACACCCTTGCTTGTTTCCAGCAGCATGATGCTAAGCCACACATTGCACGTTACAACAGTGTGGTTTCATAGACACACAGTGTGGATACTCAACTGGCCTGCCAGCAGCCCAGACCTCTCGTTGAAAAAGTGTTAAATTATGAAGCGCAAAATTCAGCAACAGAATCCTCCTCTCAGACAGGAGTGGAAAGAAATTCAACTTTCAAACCTCCAACAATCAGTGTCCTATGTTCCCAAACAACCTCGGAGTATTATTAATCTGAGAATTAGAATAAGTATTGGCGATGTTACACAGAGGTGTACCTTGTTTTGTATTTCTACTTTTTTTAATTGAACCCAGGTTAAAAGCGATTTGCAAATTGCTGCTTTCCGATTTTATTTACATTTTGTACATTGCCCCAATTCTTTTGGAGGTTCTATATTACAACTATGTAGCTACCCATACCAGTGGTTCAAAGGGGGAAATGAATACCCAGAATTCGTGAGTTTATTATGCTGACAATGACACGACAGGCTTGGATTTCACACTTGCCTCTGTGTTACCCCGGTGACAAACAAGAGCTAGGCATGAGCTAGATTCGTATACATGATCCCCATTCCTACTGCCTGCCAGACGAGGGTTTGAGCAAGTCAGGCTGCAATCTTTACATCAACAGACATATCACTCCCAGTCTGATGATTTCCTAGGCAACAAGGTATGGTTACATAAAGGAGGACGGTGTGAATATCTCATTGCCTGTGCTCCTGTGTTACATAATTACAGTGGTTTTGTAATTACTGTCTAATATATTTAAAACATTGCTGCTCTAGTACAGGAGAGAGGCACCAGATAGTGCAGCTTTCCCTTCATGCTTTTGTGCTGTAATTAATTAATGTGAAACAACAACTCTTTAATAACTACAGCTTAGCAGGACTGCAAAGGAGGCTTAGTCATTCCCTGCAATTATTTCATTCATAAGTCGGCTCTTTTAAGTAAGCAGCATGGCCGTTTACTGTTGTTACAACACAAGTCGGAGGACAAAAAAAAAAAAAAACAAGCAACATTTGACGATTTCTCTGAATTCAGTTTTCTTGCTCAGTGTTGTTTCATCACAGCCCAGAACACCTGCTCCTTGGTTTTTTTTTGAAGAATATCTGCAGAAGGCATTGAAAGAAACCGAATCGAATGGAAGAACACATTATCTTCATGTCCACGCTGCTCGTATTGACAAAAAAAATGGCGAAATGATTCCATATCCGCGAGTCTAGTTGTCTCCTTGCTGCTCCATACCCACCCCCCGGACAGTTCAGTGGAGTGCACGCCAGCCAATGCCCTTCATTATTCATGTAAAGTAAATCCAATATCTCAGCAGACCCTTTTTACGGTGCAAATCAATTCCGCTCTCATCCCTTTCTTTGTATCGCGCTAATGAGTCGAATTTGGACCTGGACGCACTGCGATTTTGCCAGTATGAGCCCAAAAGCAATCAGGCCTCATTGGATAGGGATTTTGGGCTTTCATTAGACTGGTCAGGTTTGTTTTTAATAATTCAAAACAGCTGCAACTGAGTCATCCCCACAGATGATATTTTCCAGTTACGGGAAACGGCTTGCGCTGAGGGCTCAGGGAAAGCTCACCGCAAATCAAGTGAGGGCAGAGCAGCGCATATCTACACCCTTCATTTACTCTCTCCTCCATCTTCTCCAACAGCGCACACGCAAATGTGAGCTAAATTCTTTGTGAATATGTAAACCTTTGTCAATAAAAAAAAAATAAAATAAAATAAAAAGAGCATACACTGCACCCAACAAATCTCGAAATTAGAGTGTTTTTTCCCCCAACTTTTTGCCATAACTCTACTGATACAGCCCCTAATATGTGCTCAGATTGTCCCACCAGAGATGCCCTCAGGAAGTATGAGCAACAAATGATGTTGAAGTACATTGGCGTATGTCTTGGGCTAGATCCTTGTTTTTGGTAACTAAATCGCAAATCCTCATTTAAATTTGTACATAAATGCAAAATAAGACATTTGACGGCTTTACTGCAGCAAAAAGCAATTCTCCACCTTTGCTTTAAACTAGATACTAGCCTAATTTTATGTATCAGATCCTTACTGAGCATCACTATTATGGAGGAAACTACTGCTAAGCTGTTTCAAGTCACTTGTGCACCGTAAACTCTTGGAAGGGACTCTCTATTGCCATTGGAAGCATTATTCTCAAATGAATATACACTTCATGTTCTTGCATACTGCAAATTCACAATCTTCCCCTCTCCCTTTTTATCTCTTTACTTTATTCTCCTTTTCATTTTTTGCACATTTTAAGAACCACAATAAGATGTCCATTATTACTATAAAAGTGGTCTTTCCCACCGTTTCGTTCCAGATAGAGGCATCTCAGTTAGACATGACCCATTGGTTCCACAGCCTAGATTATAAACTCTCCCAGAGGCCTAAATCAATGTCTTACCAATTGCCAGGTACTTGGCTTCCAATGAATAAATTCCCCAAAAATGCAATGACTTATAACGCAAAATACCCACTCGTCTATCTGAGATGCGTCAAAGAAGAAAACTCGGCCTAGAATATGCACTCCTCGAACTGGGACGCATTCATCTGGGATGACATATTTCCCACACGTAGAGCTGCTGGACCAATGTTTAGTTTCAGTAGTGAGCTCTGTCCTTAATGCGATGCTTGTATGGTCATGTTATAACCTGAGTAGCTCCACAAAAACAGAGCTCGGCTGCTGCGCTGTCCGGTCTCGCTGGAGAAGAGTGAATTCAGCCATTATTCAATCCCACCACACCAGACTGAACTAATGAACAAATCAGCCCTAAATGCAGATTTGATTGCTGAAATGAGAGGTGGGCCAGATAATGGCCCCAGCCTGCCCTTATCTAATTGTACGACACCCCTGCTTTGCAGGTAATTCTGGTACGGCACAAAAACTGCACGACCGGCTTAAATGAAGGAAATGGCTTAATAGAAAGCCACCTTTCCTCCCGACATGCTGACCTGGCTCTGAGGTGATCTACAACAGTAACTCTCTCTAGGCTTGAGCCTGTATCTGCGAGGCTGGGGCCCAAAGGGTCAGTAATGGCCCTTTGAGCAAGATGCAAATATGGCACAGCCCTCTCTAGTCCACTTGCACTCTACAGATGGGAAGCTCAAAGAATATGACTTTAAAGTGTGGTAATACGTCCACATGACTAAAAGTTTTCAAATCACCACCAAAATCAACAGAGATCATCCTCATATCACCATTGATCCACAAAACAAAAATGAAAAGAATCTAACAAAAATTGTAGTCTGTAGAGTGAGAACAATACATTGCGGACGGATCAACAGAGGGACCGACAGGGGCGAGCGCAATATATACCTATCTGGTGGAGTGGGCGGATAAATATGAAAATAATGAAGCCGATAAGGGCATTCACCCAATTAAAAGTTACACAATACTTACTAAATATGCAATACTGGTTTTTGAGCCATATTTGCTTCATTATCCGTGCATATTAATGGAGATTCATAATCCTCTCTTTGCAGGTAATCCACCATCTTAGGCATTGGCCAGCTTCACCGCTTAAGACTTGGCAGTCGCAGCAGTGCTTCCAAGCTTAATGCAGGCATCTAAACAGAATGTCTGCTCACAGAAGACAAGGCCAAAAGCAAACTGTCCCAAGACAGTACAGTTACTGGACGGTACAGACTATACATCCGTTGATGGCAAACTGCGGCAGAATTCCGAACCAGGAAATGTAGCCGTTAAAGTAGAATGCAGTTTGTGGGCCTCATTTGACCACTCAGATCTGTAGCTTGGAGCATTCAGGAGGGACCTTAAATCTAATGGCAATGGCTCAGGCTGCAAAACACAAGAGACACGAGGACATTCCAAGCCCACATTCCAGCCTTCTAGAACCGTCCACAATGCACGAGCTGGGAACTGCTCCAGAAAGATAGGGGGTATGAGCTTGCCTCAGTGTTAGGCTCCACTCCAACACTGTCAGCGCAAGAGGCCCAATTATTTACAGTCAGCTGTCAAAGCCCGAAGTAATTCCATAAAAAGCTGTGAAGATGCTTAAAGCAGCCGCTATTCAGTTTGGCACTTCTACTGGTTATCACCTAACCCCCAGCAGTGTATAACTATATCCCAGTGAGCAGCAGAAATGAGGACTTTTTCAGTTTTAAACTCCACTGCGTTCTTGTAATGGAGGTATTTTATGTGCCGTTCTGAAAGTCAGATTTCCTGTCGGACTGAATTAAAACACGTTATGATTCCTTGCCACAGCAGCTAATGGGGCAGGTATTGTTTAAAGCAGAACCTTGGGGTTAGAACTGTATTCTTCTTTTAAAATAAAGGTATAAATCTGTTCTTTTACTGCTTTTGGTTCCATTGAGCAAACTCAAACATCCCAGACTGCAGAGTCGGAGGAGGAAAAGGCTCAGGGGCAGTGAGTGAAAGAGAAGAGGAGAATCCTGACAGATGAAGTCTGGAGAATAGGCTGAGATGGAAAGTGCTGTAAGTGCCCAGGCTGTAACAGCATGGAGCCAGCTCCTCGCACCGCTCTGCATGTACAGCTGTATCTACACCAGTGAGTCAGCCACGCCAACGGACCAATCAGCCACTGCCCCATCCAATGCACTGCGACCATCAACTGCTGCGAGTCTTAAGGGGTTCATCTGTCAGTCCCGTGCTTGTATGATTATATAATCACCCGAGTACTATGATGTAAACATTTTACGCCACATGCATGTATGGGCAAGATTTTTGAATCCAATTTTCTATTAATATCATTTCACTGTGGCGACACAGTATATGCACTTCATAAACAGTATAAGACTAGTAAATGCTACATAAACATTCATAAAGCATTTTGTCACTACTTGGGCTGTTTCATACAGTGAGTGAGAGGCTTCAAGAATGCATTTCATGTCTGTCTTTTCGTTAATAATTATTTGAGAGTAGCACTCAAATAAACAAAACCAATATCAACAAAACTACTAGAAGGCACAGCTACTGTAAGTACTGTTTTGTGAAAATACTTGAACCATAAAACCATAAATCCTACTTCAAGATCAGGAGTTTTTACATGTATATGACAATTTATTATTGTAGTGGCAGTCTCGTTTGGCATAAGCACAAATGCAACATACATTGACTAACACTCATTCATGTAATTCATATACATGTAATACAGACACTGATCGTGAATATGGCAGTCATTTCAATGAAATTCACATTGAAAAAGGCATACTGAAATTGGATTTTAGACAACATTATTTGAATAATTCACATGCACTTACAAGTCTTATTTTCATTTATTTATTTACTATTATTTATTTATTTATTTATTTTTTTTTTTTTTTACGAAATTGCATTTGAAAATTTCGAAGATACTGAATGTTTTGGTGTTATGTTTTGAAATGATCAAATATAAACTCTGAGCTGCAGGGCACCCAGATATTTATAAAATTTCAGGGAAGACACCAACAACAGATTTAACCTTTTATTTCAGAAAGACATACGTATGTGTTTGGCAGTGACTCAAGTAATGCTCTGGAAAAATCTGAGTAAGCATGGCATAGAGGGTTCCTGAGATTCATGGCACTTATATCAATGAACAAAATATGAGCAAACGCTGCTTACAATGAAAAATGTTATCTTATTAATGATGGAGGAGGCTGGGGGGTGGGGGAAACGAGATGCAGATCTGTCGTAGACCCAAGTAGGAGTGCTCTAGAGGGCATGGAGCTGGAGAGATGAATGATGAATGTTGCCTTGGTTATTTAGGCTCGCCGATAGGGCAGAGATGCTGAAGTCTAGAATGATTGCACAGACAGGGCCTTGTGAATAGGACTGACTTCTGTGTCTGCCTGAACTAATGCTGAAGCTCAATTTCAGCCAGGAAACTTACTTCAGCTTTAACCATTTATTGCACAACGACATGCATCTGAGTTTGGCAGTGACTCTGTGCAAGTAATACTCCGGAACAATCTGAGCGAGCATGACACAGAGGATCCCAGAGATCACAAAGCCCCAAAGGGATCAGACAAACAGGGTCAGTATTAAAGTATGATTTTGAATAGAATAGAAAGGAATTATGTGTAGTAACAGGCGTGTCACATTTTCTTTGAATTCACGCAAGCACACATGGCCAAGTCCTTTAAAAGCAGGGCGATCAGCAGGATTGCTGAATGCAGACAGTGGAACATCCAGCAAGACTGTGTTCAAGTGACTTCATGCAAAAGAAATATGCTTTGTGAGGTAAGTATAAAACAATACCTGGAATCAAGTGTGTACTATTTGCTTTGAATTCAAGTGAGCATGCATGACCTCCTCCTCTAGGTGTGAAAAAAAAAAATCTGTATTCATGCTGAATGAAAATAGAGGAACATTTGGCAAGACACTGTTGAAGTGGCTTGATACAAAGGGAATATGCTCTGTGAGATATAAATCTATGTGAGGCAACAAGCATGTTGAATCCATGCAAGGGTGCATTAACTTTTCATCTGAACGTAGGGGTGTCAGCTGCACACTGAATGCAAACAGATGCACATCTGGCAAGACACCAACATAGTGATTTCATGCAAAGGGAATATTCTACGTGAGCATGTGTGTTTGATGATATGCTCCCGAGGACCTGCAACCCATGGGTTTCAGTGCGGAAGATAAAACTGAAGATGCAGTTGTAGCAACTTTTAGGTGGCTGACAATTTCTCTTGAAGCCGATATAAGTGAAATATGCTATCTGGGAAAACTAAGAGAAAAATAATGGCCATGTTGCCATTTCCCCGAATCTAATGTTTACAGGTCCTTCAAAGCCAGAAGGGACATGCTGTTGTATTTATGGCATTAGGTCCACCCTAGCGATTTGGGTACAGGATGAATTCAGAGCAGGCAGAGGTGAAGCTGTCCCAGAATAATGATACTGATGTTGGTGAAAATGACTGGAAGGGAACAATGAACTATACACCTAAAACATAAATGCATGTTAGGATCAAATGACAAGCAAGAGGTGAGCTAGGCATGCAAGATAAGCCACGGCCTCTGAATGCGAGGGAGATACTAGCAGGATATCTCAGATGGTTTTTCTGCCAGACTGTAAACTCCTATAATGGTGGCACTAGCTCGCTGCATGAGGGATGAGCCACAGGATGAGCCACATGAGGGAGGAGAGGTAGATACTAGCAAAGTATCGGCGATGTTTGTTTGCTCGGTGAGATGCCTCCCAAGCAATAACATTTGATGCATGTATGCAAGATGAGCCACAACTTGTGGACAAGAGCAAGATGCACGCAAATTATCCGCAATGGCTTGCTGACTAGGTTATGCACTTTGGCACCAGATGAGCCCAGTTGGGATTTGCCATGGCTTGTGGCCGTGCGGCAGATACTGGAAAAGTGTCTGATCACTATCCTCCTGGGTTAAAATGCTCAACAATCATAGCCTTACCCGAGATAAGGTACAAGTGCATGTATAACCATGCAAAGTATTACAATTTTTTTTTTTTTTGCCCGAAATTCTAAGGAAAACAGGTTGATTTAGAACAACAATGCAGATCGAGTTCATGTATTGCATGGAAGGTAGAGCACAGATTGAACAATCATGGAAATTCTAATGCTAGCTGGAGTGGTCGATCTATTGCGCTAAGCATTCCCCTTGCCATGTGGCAGGGAGCGTTGGTTGTAAATCTCCCCCGACACGATACAAAGTTAAACTAGAGAGTGTTTTTACTCGTAAAAACAGATGTCTCCCCCTTTTCCGCCACCTGATCTCTCAAGATATAAATATCGAAATACATAAAGAAAACTGAGAATAACTTACATATCTATCTAGAAACTTGACATAGGGAAGATTTACACCAAATTTTGTTGAAATTTGTTGAGTAGTTTGAGAGATATGCTCCGGAAACGAACCCCGCCCTTCAAAATGACTAAGTCCAAACTGTTGCCATGGAAACAGAAAAAATAAAATGAAAAAGAGCTCAAACCCCAAAAAGGCACATCTACATGACATACACTAAATTTGGTTAAAATTGGTTGCATAGTTTGAGAGTTCAGCTCCGGAAACGAACCCTACCCTTCAAAATGACTAAGTCCCAACTGTTGCCATGGAAACAGAAAAAAATAAAAATGAAAAAGAGCTCAAACCCCCAAAAGGCACATCTACATGACATAGGGAAGGTTCTTTCCAAATTTGGTTGAAATCGACCAGTAATTTTAGAGTTCTGCTCGAAACGATGGGGAACGCCCGCCGACGCCAACGCCAAAACTCACCCGAAAACAATATGTCTCCCGACCCTTCAGGGGGAGACATAATAACAGTGCCTCCTGTAGCTTGCATTTTCTTTAGTGTGGCCCCTGGCAAGGCAAACGGAACATAGTATTTGCAAACCATTACCTTAATTACTGGGATATTGCAGGTTCTGATAGCACCTTCCAGAGATAATAGGATGATATTGATCACCACGTATGTGCTTTATGGCATTGGGTGTCAGATATGACTACAAACAAGCAGAACTGAGCTGATTTAAGTCAATATTGCTTCATGACTACATTCAGTCTGGTTATTTTCAAGAGCAGCACAGTGATTGTGTCCTGAAAATGCCTAGACTACTCCTGCGACCATCATTCAAATATGGAATTGCTATAATGAAGATAAACAATTTCCTACGCCAGGCATAGCGCATCTTAAAATAGCCGCAAACCTAAAAGTGAAATTACCTAGCCTAGCTCTTAACTGCGAGTGTGAACTGTCCTAAACATAAAAGGCCAATATGAATGACACACAAATGTTTTTACTAAGCGTGAAATAGGCCTAAACAGAGCCAGAACAGCAGGTATAATTAACTCAATATGCATTTAGACATTTCTGATTACCATGATATCCCACAGTGACTAGAGTAGGCTACATCAGAGCCCTGTACATCAGATAACGTATGCTGACTACTTCCGAAATAAAACAGGAGGAGATCATCCAAAATGCAACCATAGCCAACTATTTAAAATTTGTGTCAAATAAAGCAACATTTTTAAGCAAACACGTCCTGAATTGCAAAGGATGCGTGCTGCTCCAAAATTAGAGGCATAGCAACATATGACACTTCGGTTACCAAAGCATTTGATTACAAGCCAGCAGGGATTCCATTATGTGTTGCTTGTTTAAAAAGTAAGATTTTAGTGGCCTAGCCATCTTAACTGGGTACTTCAAGCGTTGACAACATTTGAAAAACTTAAAATAAGCTGTATGTTGCAAATACTGCCTTGACAGACTTGCAAACGAGTCCAAATGTGAATTAACAAGATGTGCTGCAGATTAAACAAAGCATTAGCCAACTGATTAGCAGGAGGTCATGGCTATGCGTTTCAGACTTGGCCTTCGCTAAATTGACATGAAATTACGTTTGCCAGTCAGAATCAGAAATGTTCTGGAGTGGAGACGTGAGCAGGTTATCAGTCTACACTGACATCAGCTAAATTAACCTGTTTAAACCCAATGGTCACATTTGTGACCGATTTTTTTTTTTTTTTACTTCTAGAAGCTCTAAAAGTGTTTTTGTTGGCTTTGGGCAAAAAAATCCTACTTTGAACCTAACTATCTTGAAATAAAAAAATAAGTACAGTTTGTGTGTCAGGGAGGTGTAAGGAGTAAAATGCTTGCACTTACATTGCAAGGAAAAATTTGGGATTAAGCGGGTTAATCGTGGCTAAACTGCAGTGCTTAGAAGGACAACCCTTGATATTTTATTTGTGAGTATTAAAATAAGTTTCCGCATACTTATCAATTGCTCCTAGGAGAGTCAAAAACCACAAAACTTACATAGCAAGAGGGCCAGATAGAGTGAAAATAAAAGGGAAAAGTAGCAAAGCCTTTCTCTTCCTCAATAGCAACAAAGCTTTATCTTGGAAGCTACTGCAAGAGCAGAAGCATAATTGTTGCAATAAGGGCGCTGAAGCCCTTTGTGAAGCGAGCTCGCCAAGATGAGATGCAGATCTGTGGTAGGCCCGAGAAGGACTAGTGTAGAGAACACAAAGCAGGAGAGATGAATGAGCATTGCCTTGATTATATAGTGCACTAATTGGGTGGTAGATGCTTAAGTCAAGAATGATTGTACAGTGAGGGGCTTGTGGCTAGGACTGGCTTCCTTGCCTGCCTGAACTAATGCTAACAGTCCTTAAACACTCTCTCTCTCATGTAGAGAGCTATGTTATTCATGGGTATATATAAATAAACAACTAAAGTCTGTTATGCAGCATATGGGGTTACTTACCGAAGAGCCTAAACTCCACGATGGGAGGCAGTGAGCTGTTTATGAGCCACTGTGAGAAAGAAATGGGGATTGATCTCCTGTCTGATCAAGCAACAGAGATCCATAGTCATAATGAACGCAGCCTCCATATTGAACCAATTTATTTGACATTCACATCAGAGTCATAAACACCATCCTCATGCTTATTTAGGAAAGCATGGACAAGCTATGTGCTCCGCCTCTGACTGCACGCATACATACATACTAATGTTCCCCAGATCTGTAAGGTCTGTGACGTAGCAGCAAGCCATTCTTATACAGATGTTCATCCACATTTATTCATTGAACTTCATCTATTTTCAGCAATCTCTATTTTTTTCCCCAGCATGAACAGTTTATGTGTAGCGAGTTATGCGATTCTTGAACATATAATACAGAATCATGTTTGTGGTGAAAATTTTGGATTTTTTTTTTTTTTTTTTTTGAGACGTCGAATCTAAAATACTTTCCGGCTGTTGATGATATTGTTTATTATTCAGACCACAGACTAAATTGAGACATGCTTCAGTGCTTGCTACATCTCAGTTATTGATCTTCTGAAAAAAAAAAAAAAAACATATTAAATATTTCTGTGAGCCAATGAAGAGATTCAAATATTTGACAGTACGAGTGCTGATATTTCATGGTTGTGCCAGGTTATTTCAGGATTTGGACCCCATAAAGTTTGAATTCTGTAAATGTGCAGAAGAAAGTGAAGGAACTGGTTGAGTTATAAAAGTCCGCATAAATATTTCATGCAAACACGGTACACTCATAGCATGCAGCAATATACTTCACATATTTAAATCTGGATCTCGCCAGTGTCTTTCTCTCTCATTATATTGGTTGTATTTTTTTCTCATTCACAGTTTTTAATGCAGGAATAAAGCATTGTATCATTTGTATCTTCCTCCAGTATTTATTTTGAAATGAACCAATCCAAACCATCAGGCTGGGGCCGTGATTTAATCAATCCTGCACGGAACTTCAGAAGATGTAACACGGACGATTCAGCAAGTACTTTTTTTCCACAGCAAAAAAGTTTCCAAATAATCTGCCCTCATTTCAGCGGGAGATCCCGTCAATCATATTACATTGATAAATAGCATGAGAATCCATCTCTTTTGTCACAGGGATTGCGGAGGGGTGACATAACAAGAATCGTGGTGCATTCCATCCTCCAAGCATCTCCCAAGAAAAAATCGCCACCAGAACATTTGCATAATAATACTATCCATTTTAGAAGTCTGATTTGCATCATTCATCACAGTTTCCAAACAGCTTAGTCAGCACATCTCTGTAGTAGCTCATCAATATCTGAAATCTACAGAGCTCGTATGCGCAGTGGAGATTTCAATCTCCCATCTCCGTAACTAGGTTAAACACACTGCAGCAGTACCAAAGGACCTCGTGTTTGCATTCCTACTGCAAATAAGTCGTTATTCTTCAGACGTGCCAAACAGCTTCAAATGGCAAGAGGGATGATGTACTAAGATGTCTCATCTGCTGTGTTAGGGCTCTCTGTAATGCTAATGGGTTCAGCAGTCAGTTGTCTACACAGTGATCATGTAGTCCAGTCAGTAAAAAAAAAAAAGCTGGTGAGAAGATGTCGAATGCTACAGTGTCAGAAATAAGGGTACAAGCAGGAGTCCATTTCTGTTCCCCAAGGTACATTCAGCACTTATGTACCCTCTAGGGCTAATGACCTCAAGGTACCTGTGTGAACTTTTTAGGGCTGAAAAGGTACTGTTACGTTCCAAAGCAAACAGGTACCTAATTCTGAGGGTACAACAGCAGTACCTTTGAGGGTACCGCCCCAGTGACAAGCCTTTTACCCCTCAAGGTACAAATAGGTACTTTTTTTTTTCTGAGAGTGTAAAATGTGCTACAAAGGCTAGTTAATGCTGGTCTGCACCTTCCCGTAATGACTGAGAGGGATCAGTGATAAGTAGCAGATGGAATTAACTCCAAACATCAGACACTGAAACAAGCAGTGATGTCCAGTCAGCAATCACTCTCTCTGTCTCTCTCGAGGAGAGTCATTTCCACTGCGGCTTACAGCTTTAGAGTGGTTGCAACCAGAGGTCAAAAGCAGATAATCCGGGTTTTCATTACAGCTCAGTTCATGCCTCTGATGCCATTTCTTGGTCCTTATACACTGCCTATACAGAAATATACCATCAGTTGCTGTCAGCTCCTGCCTGCTTTCTGACAAGTTGAGGTGAAGAACATATAAAAGGGCCAAATATGGGATCTACCTTTTGGAAATCTATCGCACTCTAATCCATCATGCTACATTCAATAACATTGTAATCCGATCTGATATATCCAAACAAACCCTACTCCAAATTGAAATACACTCCAGTCTGCTATACCTAACCACACTCTACCCCAATCCACCATACATTCTGGCCCTGTACACTAAATCACACCCAATTCCAATGAGCTACATAAAACCACACCTTATTCCAATCTATACTTCAAACCACACTTTAGCCTTATCTGTTACACCCAACCACTGCCTATCCCCATTTCCTACATCCAATAGGAGCACTGTCGGACCAGATGAGGGCGTTTATAACTAGACAGTCCGGTCGCCCGCAACCTCATGTGTGTAACCCCTGAAAGCCCGCTTCTCCCCTTTTTTGTGCATTATTCGGCCAATAATGTCGCCATGGCAACCAAAATCAATAGGTGTCATAACTGAAGTATAACACATGTCCATGCCAAATATGAAAGCAATCTGTCAATAAATTACAGCCTGTACAGCGTCCACAAGGAAGTGTCTATGGACACAGACACGGCGGCGGTGGAGACGACAAGCATGAATTATAGTAGCCGCCCAACTTCGTCCGGGGGTTACAATTATTCACCTTTAAGTTATAGAAGGAACAGTGCAATTTAATGCACGTGGTTAAACACAAAGGTTAATGACAAGACAGTAATATTCTCTGAAGACTTGCATACATTTTTCATTCTCTGAATTTGTACCTGGCCAATATTCCCACTTCCCCGTGCAAAAGTTGAAAGTTTTGGAACCGATGAGAAGTTGTTTGGAGTTGAAAAGTTGAATCGCAAACTTCACCACAGCTGTGAGGACTGAACACCTACACAGAGCTGCCATTGTGAGCAGATTTCCACATCAACAATGTGCTCCTGCTTGGCTAAATCTCTGCTTTTAATGATAACTGAGGTGCCTGAAGGCAGACAGCACCAGGGTCCCAGAGGAGAATGGTAAACAGGCACGACCTGCTTTGCTGAAGTGAACAGAATTCTCTTCCCGTGAAATATCACATCATTTCCAAACATTTTCATCCAAATAAAACCCACTATCTTCAGGGCTCAGACAATCAGAGCAATTAAACATGCTCTTCTTCAAGACACCAAATATATATGTATTTTTTTTTTAAAGAAACTGTACCATACAGCATTATGCAAAAACTAAATTCACAGCACGCGAGGTGATGGAAACTACATTATCTCTAGACAGACAGCTCCCATAGTGAAACAAAAGCATGAAAATGACTGCACTAATTTACTGCAGCATGTCTTTTTAATTTGTCTCTAATACCATCAGGTATTTTATTTTTTACTTCATTGGCTCCTTTAAATCACACTGTTATCATCTTCCAGCGCACTTACTCTTCACAGAATGGAAATGCCATTACCTTACTGCACTTCACCACCCCAGTGAGTACAGCCACACATGGCTGGACTTGTTTCCACAAGCCGTCCTGAAAGGCAAGCTACACAACAATCTGTCTCAGCCTTCATTTCCCCAGTCCCCACGCGAGAGCTTTGGGCTTTCATACAACACAAACAGATGTATTAGGCCAGAGAATTACTTCACCCAGGAGAAAAGACTCTGCATTGTCTGCTAAAATTATTCACACACTCGTTAAAGATAAACAGCTGTATAGAATACATTCATTGAGCTATGTTGAATGTTCAATTAAAATATGGGAAAGTTGCACCCTTCCATTGGACATTACAGCATATCTTTCTGGAAGAAAATTTTTGTTTACCAGACTACACTGAATGCATTTCACGAGCAACAATTTGGGCTGGAGTGGGGGTTGGGTTTTCAAAATTCCATCATCTTTTAAGAGCTAAAATATGTCATTTTTCAAGAGCTGTTTTTATGTGTTTTTGTTGCTATGAAACACCTAGTGCTAAAAGTACTTTAGTCACAAATGTTAATAAGCAGTGGACTCAAGTAACTATAAAAGACGTTTTCCCATTGTTACTTGTCAGTGTGTGAAAATTTGACTGAAGTACTTGTAGCACTGGGTTCTACAGTTGTAGTTGGTGACTGCTCTCCTTAATAAAACCAGGCAAGCTTGAGCAATTGATGGCTTTATCAATCTCGCAGTTCTGTGTCAATTACTGGTGCACTAGTGAACTACAGCATATACCCGGGTGGAGACTGAAGAGAGCTTTGAAAGGCTGTTTTCCCTCAGTTGCTGGCCTAACACCAGAGACAGTCGGCTGAGCCGCACTGCAGACAGTGTGTCTCGTGCCTAAAAGCACATAACCAACAAGTCTGTGTCTTTAGGCATACAGCAATCTCAGCTACCACACTCCATCATTCACAGTTTCTCATCCTCATCTGATACAAATGTCCATTACACTTTGCAGAAAATAATTAACAACTTCTAATACTTCTTTTTACTTTTCTTTTTTGCTGTAGGCACAGGCAGAAGCAAGTTCAATACAACATGGATTATTTTTGGTTATCAAACATTTCGAATTAAACTTATTACAGTAAAACAGTAAATAACAAACAGTATAACAGTAAAAAAATACTCACACATATAAAATTGATTAAGCCATCCTTTCTGTGCAATATTAGCCTGCTTATGGATTAGTCCATATCATGGCAATTTTCAAAATTGAAATTCGTATAAGCTTGCAGTTAATTTGAGTGAGTTGAAGATGTCCATGTTACTCAACTCTCAACATCTCTCTCTCTTTCTCTCTCTCTCTCTCTCTTTCTTTTACTCAAATACACTTTTTCAAGCCTTATCACAAAATAGAAAAGCAATGCAAAAGCACGTTATCGAATCGGAGCAAATTCCAAGGTGGAGTGGTTGGAGTCGTGTAATTCCTCAAAAAAAAAAAAAAAAAAAAAAAAATCAGCCAAAGAGGACTCAAGACACTACACTCAAGACAATGTAAAACAGGTGACCTTGACCAACAAAACCACTGTGCGGTGCAGTTTACTGCAATTCAGTCACCTCGCTTGATCCTAAATGACAGGATTTAAAAAATTTTTTAAGCCCAGGAAGTTCACATTTACCTGATAGGAGCCAGCAGTCAATGTTATTTGCATTTACCTCAAATGTCATTACCAGAGGTTATTCTTCTGTCAATTAAAATGATTCACTGAGCAATAATTTCAATGATGCACAGGAAAACAAAGCCTAAATTCACACAGAAATACATCATCAATCCATTCTGTCTTATGTGAAAGAGATCTAAAATTGTAACATTTTACAATATAAAAAAAATAATTACTGCCAGATGCTCAGCCAGGAACATAAAAATATTTTCTTATCCTCGTAATTAATGTTGTTGAACTGCCCTTTAATGAACTTTAATGCAAGTACAGCAAAATTATTATGTAAATAAATACCAAGCCAGGCTTCTTTGACCTTTTCAAACACACTAGCTCCCCAGTTGTCACCAACCAGTGGGCGCAATTCAACCAATACACTTATGCTGTATTTATGCTGTCACATAGACCTTTGTGATTTAACAACTAAGCACTCATTTCTTTAAATTCAACTTTTAAATGCTTTTTTTTTTATTTTAAATACAAATTGAATACATCAGCCTTCAATGGAGGAAAATACTGCACTTCTTTGATAGAACAAAACCCAGATATGCAAGCCTTCTCAGTACCATGTGATACCATGCACCATCTCTTATCATACAGCAGCTGGCTAGCTGGGCTGTGGTCAGAAGTCACACTTTGTTGCACAGTTGAAAAGGACTTGCAGGAGTCGAATGACCAGCACTGGCCCCTGCTCACTATACACCCAAACCCAAAGTACAGCTACTGCAAAGTATACATCATCGAAAAGATTACTGGACACAGTCTGCACTGGCATGGAAGCTATTTGACCCCCCATTTCCCAAATGTTCTGTACTTTTTTACAGATCCTAAATAACTGACTGATGAGAAATGCAAACATTTTGAAAGTCTCCTGGTTTACCCTTATTACAGACCCTTAGCTTACAGCTACCTGGCTCAAAGAACTGCAACAAGATATGCCAACTCATCATGCATGCTGTCTCTCTTTACACTCTGAAGAGGAGGTAAACTTTGAGGCGTAATTTTTTTTCGATGTTTTGTTAACATTCCAACTCAGTATTCCAATGGTGCTTAATACATCCAAATTTGAATGTTAAGAACATTCTCATCGCCCATGAGATCATCCAGTAAGGGCCGCTGACCAATCAGGGATGCGGAGAAGCAGCTCATGCGTTTGTTTAAAAGAATCAGAAAGGCCTTCTGGTCTCCCATGTCCCGTTGCTCTGCTGCAAAGGCTGAAAATGTCCCTCCTCCCTGCCACGAGGAAAGAGCCGTTTCTATCCGGCTTCAGCTCTGACAGCTGCGGGGAACCCCTGGAGACCAGCTGCAAATAACAGACCCCGCTGGAGACAAACGAACATGCCCAAAACAGAAAACAGAATGGGATATGTGACTTCATGTGTGTGTGTGTGCGCGCGCGCGCGTGTGTGTGTGTGCGTGTGTATTTGTCCTGGGAAAAGCCCAAAATGCACAGAAATTCCTATTTTCACCTGTGAAAACAGGGATTCTGCGGCAAAACAACCAGCAGAGAAACTGCCAGCCGCGTCAGAGGCTTATATTGATTTTTATAACACTTCAGAAACAAAGTAAGCGATTGCACAGGAGGCTGTCAGAACAAACCCAGAGACCCAAGGCTGGGCTCTTTTGGCAATGTTTAAATCTTAATGCCTCCAGTAGCTACCGCACTGCATCGAACGATTATTGCTCAGTCATTGGACATTAACCGAGTCAGTTTGGTCATTTGGCTTTAATCCTTCATAATGCTGATTGAACTTGCAAATTCGTCATGGTGATTACATTTTAGCGATTCCAACTGCGTTTGTTACATTCGGTCAATAATTCGGCATTGATTTCCCTGGGGCAACACGGGCTACATCAAACTGTCGCAGAAGAAATAAATTCACTTGCACTATAGGCTTCCAAACACAATATAGAGCAGTGAATTCATGAGTAATGGTGAAACCATCCTGCCTTTGATTTGATAAATTGATCAGTCAATTGACCTTGAAATGCTCCGGTGACAGAGACGGTTGCATAAGAGCCGCATCGTCTCATTCGCTAGAGAAATGGCTGGGCACAGACAACGAGGCGGTTTAACAGAGGAATTTAATGATAACATTTCTCTGCAGAGTAACACCTGGGTCCCACCAGTAAGCAGGAAAACCTCTGAGTCTTAAAAATATTCCATTTACCCTCAGAGTGCTGAGATAAATTTTCTAAAAAAGTATAAACAAATGCTCTTGTGCAGTTGAAAACCTACCATGTGGCAACTTGTTTAAAAGATCCCCCCTGCAGGTTTTCAACAGGTTTGATATTGATATCTTACATCATTGATTGAGCAACAATAGCTGCATTTAGCGCTCTAAGGGGTAATATGCCCAATTATATGCTATATGGCTAAACACATGTTGAAGCTTCTTGGTTTGAGGCTATTATCCATGGACTGGGTAAGGCCTGTCACTCCATTGCCTTGTTCTCGTAAAAGTATGCACAATTTGGCTTTTTTCATTACTGTTTCCACTGTTGACATTCGTTTATTTATTTATTTTTTTGTTTTATCTCTTAAGCTTAAGTTGTGTCAATGCCTTAAGCTAAGGGGAAATCTCCCTGCAGCCAAACAGCAGAACTTTTGCAACTCTGGGCACAATAACAAAATAAAAATGATTTGTTAAGTAAGCATGACAACTTCCAACATCTCTTATATTTTGGTGAGATAAAGTTTTCTTCAGCTGTGCAGTTCTGGTGGAGATGGGTGTCACCGAGCCTGTCCCATAGCTTGCCATGTTTAAAATATGTATTAACTGCACTCTATGAAACACTAATATAAAATTTCATAAAATATGAAGCCCTGGAATCCTTGAAACATTTTCAGAATCACTGAAATATTCAATAGAAGTATGAAAAATTTAAGAAAAAGACTTCTCGCATACCAGGGTTGCTTGGCGTAGCGATGATTAAGTCATCACTGGTGTCACTTTTTCCCCACTAAATGGATTTTGCAAAATCATCAACACAGCCATAAATTAATTAAATAATAATTTTAAAAAGGCAGGCATTTATATTTTCTTCATACCTTCCCTCCTGATGATAGAACAGTAATTTGTTTTCCTTCCTCTTCATTCGATCATTATACACTTCACATTGCAAAAAAAAAAAAACGTTACTTCAGTGGTTCACAAACGTTTTGATCTTAACCCTTTTGCTGATCGATTTTCTTCCAACTACACAGTACCACTCAGTGATTTTTTTTTACAACTAAAAAAAATTGATGATGTGACAATTCCTCTTAAAATCAAGTAACACGCGAATCTTGTATTAACTGTTTTTTAACCATATTTATGGTTACTTTAAGTATTCAAGTGGATGAAAACTGGATCTGACAGTAGGCCTAAGCCAATGGTGACCGATTGATGGTTAATACAGTGCATGAGAAGCGTCGGCATCCTGATAGGCCCAAAGGCGGTGATGTCCGCGCACTTTAAAATTTGTCACTGAGCCCTCTCACTTCTAAATCTGGCTCGTAAACAAAAAAAATAATTTTTCCATTATTACACTATTTACTTTTTTAACTATGGCAAGGAGAAAAGAATGAAGACTAACTCAACTATAGCCTCATGTTACAACTCTGTCAACCAAATGCATGAACATTTGCGTGGATACTGAACAATAGCTATGCAACTGAACTAGCTATAGTTGATTTGACGAATGAGCGGATTTGCGGAAACTTGGCAAAACTAACTGAAATTAGCCTAATGGCAATCTAGTAATTACAGTAGACAATTAAAAAATCAATTGAATTGGTAACTTTTTACCCTCCCATTGTAAACACATGCGCACACACACACACACACACACACACGCATACGAGAGAGCTGCACTATACATTCAGGGTATTTATTACTTAACATTGTCTCAATAGGGGGACACACAGGTGTTGACAGACCAGGAGGGGCTCACAGAGACACAAACAAGAGGAGATCAGGACTCACCGCTAAAGTTTCATCACCACTGTCTCATTATTTAATGCATGTCATTTGATTAAATACATTATTATTATTATTATTATTATTATCACCACATTTTTGAGCATTTTATTTACACTGAGTGCTTCATATTTCTGCAGTGTTAATTTCTAGAAGACCCCGCATAATTTGTTGGTTTATTGCACAAGAAATATCTCTGAGAATCATAGTAACATAACAGTGCTTCATTCTCAATCCCTCTTAAGAACCTCTTAACTCTTAACACAGACACACACACACACACACACACACACGCACGTACGCACACATGATCACCATACACGCGCGTGCACACACACACACACACACACACACACACTTGATGTCATTTGCCACTTTCACTGTGTAAATCAAACACCAGAGGCATACATAGGGAAAGGCGTATTCCTCGCTGAAAGAGTCAGGGAAAGATAACACAGGGTGAATGACGACTCCCTGAGAGGTTTTCAGGGGTAAACACTGATTGCCCGCGGACAGCTCCGACTCCAGCCTGATACCAGGGTGAGGCGTGCGCCTCCAGCGTGCAAGTTTTCACTTCAATGTGGTCAGCAGGACACTGAGTCAATATAGTGCTCAGGAGGGGGCAGGTTTTTCCTGGTGGTCATTTCAGATCTATGGCTCATCCAGCTGACAAAGACAATGACCTCCTGTCCCCCATTCTGAAAGAGAGCACTCCGCTCCCCACTGTCCATTCATGTCACATATAAGAGCTCACACAGAGAGCTGCCGCAGGTCTGGAATTGAAATCCAGCACATCGCTGTATCGGTTCAGCGCCTTTGGCCATGAGTGGCTCTTGTGAGGCGCAATTAGCCGTATTTCCACTGGGGGCAGTAGAGCAAAGGGAACTGCAGTGCTGAGGTAATTAAGATCTCTCTCTCTGACAGTCCTAGTGTTCTTCCAGTGCCCTTCTAGCATGAGAAAGGTTCTCTGATGTCATATAATATTCCCTAGGAGATGGGCAAGACGGAAGTGCTGTGGTCTCAGATTAAAGCACAGCACTCAGAAGATGCTACGACTGCGTCGCCAAGAGAAAACAACACAGAGGCATGAATAATTTTACGCCTGATTGGTACCGTCTCAAAAAATTACATTGCCTCAGTTACAGCTTCATAACTACTATTCATTTTACCATCCCAGTATTTTTCAACTGTTGCCAACATTGTGGACCAGTCAGTTGATAAAACAAAGCCCTGAGTAATCTGGTCAAGCATATAGGCCAAGCCAGTTAGTATTCTTAGTTAACTCTCTATTTTTTAGTTAACTTTAACTTGAACTTAGCCCACCATTAGCAATGCTGTTTGTTCTTGGCTCATTATTGAAGGAAATATTATAGTGTTTATTTGCCACAACGTCCATCCATTTATCTAAACTGCTTCATCCTCACTTGGGTTGCGGGAAAGCTGGAGCCTATCGCAGCTCACTATGAGATAAAAGTCAGGGACACTAAATTATTTTTTATAAAGTTAGGGAAAAAATTTCAGTCACGTACAATCTGATTGGCTTACAATCTCAATTTGGTACAATCTGATTGGCTGAAGTGTGGCTCAGAGCAGAAGCAGTACCATAACTCGGTTAGCAAAAATAAGCGCGCGTCAAGTACCCACCCTGGACAGTACTCTGGGCACACACTCTTCCTTACGGGCAATTTGGAGTCTCCAATTAGCCTGACATGCATGTCTTTTAACTGTGAGAGGAACATGGGGAACACGCATGCAAACAAAGGGATAACATGGAAACCCCTCAAAAAAAAAGAAGCCCCAGGCCAGATTTGAAGCTAAAAGCTTCTTTCTGGGCGATGGCAGTGCCGCCTACTGTGCCACCCCTCGCCACATTATGCCCAACTAAAACTCTAATGGGAAGAACTCAAGGGCTGTCGAGGAGAGCCCATTCTTCATAGGCTGCCATAGTAAAGTGAAAAAAAGCTAGAGTGTACGTAAAATGGAAGGAGTGGAACGCTGACATTCATGATCAAGTTTGAAAGTCAAGAGATCCTTCGCAACAGGATTCAATTACTTGGTGACTTACATCAACCAAGACTTATTGTTTCATTAACAGTGATTCTGTAGCTAAAAGTAATTGTTAAAGTTAATAAATGAGCTGAAAGCAGGATTTCATTGAGAGATTCATCCTTCAATGTCTACCTCTGAGAAGAGGAATACCTTAAAATAACAGTAAAATACCGTAATAGCTTTCCATTATTTGACAACCGAAAGCTAGACCCTTCTCAAAAAAAGTATACTATTTTTGAAGTTAACGAAAGTAAACTGTGAGTGAAAAGCAAGCTGGGAGGCTCTTGCAGTGTCGTAGAAAGACACACCATTAGCAGCACTCAAGTGAACAGCGGAAAAGTCTGCAGGAGCACTCGCAGCCCAGCTCAATTCAAAATAAATGCATCTTTCAGTGGGTTTGAAATGGTATAAATACCTGCATTACTGAACAGGGTAAGGTGGAGTTACTTTCATTTAATTTTACTGTTTCTTGCCAAAGTTCATCCAGATTTTTGGTTTGTCCAATAGAAATTATTTAGTGTTTATAATTCATACTCACTTTTGGCAATCAGTGATAAGTGAGATTTATGCACAGTGTACATAATTAGGAGTTTGAAGAATCGTAATTGCATTTTCAGATCAATGGTCTGGTCAGTTGAGGAGCTGAAACTGAGCTCAGAAAATCACCTTCTACTGTACATATTGACAATGAATGCCTCTGAAGCAAATTATGTCATTTTATAAGCAAGAGTTATCAATATGCAAGAGTTATGCAAAAATTCCAATGTTTTGAAAACTTATAGGATTTCTGACTTCTTAGCCCATCATGTTGTAATACTGTTTAATTAATAATGCCCTCTTCTCAAGAGGACACAGTTGAGGTAAAGGTCATGCAGTTAAAATATTAAAAGGTCATATGAACATGCACTTTAGTTATTTCAATTTTGGTTATACATACTTAGCACATTTCTGGTAAAAAGTCCACCAAGCCTTTCATTTACTTTTGCATTATGAATAATTCTTGATAAAAATGTGATCCACAAATGCTCCTCTGCCATTTGTATCATTGGACTGCTGAAGTTCATTTAAACTGATGTTCCTGAAGCTTTTGTTGCTGACTGTGGAAGCATATTCAGACTGTAATTCTGCCATCACTCAGGAGCAGAAGTCACCACTGTTTCAATGCTGATGAGAGGTGTTATTTAGACTTTGCATGGGATATGGTAAACTGTACATCATGCTAGGTTTGCAGCAGAAGAAATTACGGATCGGCAGTCTCTCCCCTGACCATTCCAAGTGACAAAGTCCACATGAAACCCTTGGCCTGTGTGAAATCTAAAGATTCGGTCACCACATCTCTGAATCCAGATAGAAGGAAGACCAGTGGAGTCATCTTCGCACCACCCACATCACTGAGTCTGTAATCCACCACACAGACCGAAATAAAACCAGAATAAAACAGAGCCTCACCTTGACTAATCCTATGCCATGAAGCCCACATAACTCAGCCGTGATTTTTTTTTTGCACTTGCGAAATTGGGAGCTCATCAGAATGAATCGACGAAGGAAATGAATAAATCACTGAATTGATTTTGACAATGTTCTGGCTTATAATGAGCATTACAAAGCATTCTCACTGATTACGACAGGTGCTTATTATATCACATCAATATGCGTCACCTTTGCAACGAGCATTAACAAAATAAATTTAAAAAAACGGAGTGCCGCTAAGTAATAAAATATGCAATAAACTTGATTAACACGTTTTTTTTTTTTTTTAACACTCAGACACCTGCCTGAATAAAGGTGCCAGGTGATGTCAGAGTCATACATCAAAGATAAGAGAGCAGAGGTAAACACAATCTGAACCAGCCTCCATATCAAAGCACAAGAGAGGGCCCTTCATGTGCAGCTTATAGGGCAGTTTAACTGAGAGTATGCAGGTCCACCACTGACCAGCAGGGGGTGGCTTCATGATAAGGGCCTGTGAACAGAACACTCATTAACCCTTAGAGCGCTGAAAGTAAATTTTTTTTTTTTTAATTATAAATTTAATTATGTTGTGCTGTGGAAAACCCATCATGTTTCGACTTGATAACAAGTCGCAACATGATAGGTTTTCAACAGCTTTGAATTTGATATCCTATATCATTCAGCAACACTTTGTATTTAGCGCTCTAAGGGCTAACCTTGGGTAACACTAATGCCAGGACAACCCATCAAAGCTGGCAGCCACAATCTACACTGATGAGGTTGCGCTTAGGTGATTCCAGGTGAGAACTCTCTGCCGGTCCGGCTAAAATCGGTAATTACTGGTGCAAACATGCCTGGCCTGTTTGGCCCAATTACACTAGAAAGACTCATGAGCCACTCCTGAGCCACCAGTCCAGCCACTGAGATAATGCCGAGATACGAGACCAATATGGAAAACAAAAAGTGCATATCCCTTTAAGCAAATAATGTTTTATTACATTTTTTTCTGATGACTTTCATGTGCTTTCAAGGATTTAGAGATAATCTGACACAATACCAGGCTTAAGTAATGAGCAGAATTGGAATACATGTGCTTTGACTTGGTATGCCAAAACTACTATCATTATTATTATTTATATGCTTGCAAAATCAACCACTGAGGCATTAAGGGATAAAGATGCAATCGTCTCACAGTAAACTAAAATATTTTTGGACATACTATATTTAATACATTCCTTGAGAAGAAATTGGCTAAAACATCTGCAAAATGACTGTGTTTTTACATGTTTTATGGTGATGTAAGGTATTTTGAAACCATTTTAAAATGCCCTTTTAAAAGCGAGCACGCTCCCACATTAACCCTTTCAATATTCCAATCTTCCACGGTCACCACAATCAAAGTGCCAAGAGAAATATTAGCCCTGTGCTCTGCCTGATTTTCCTTGTTTTTCTACATTTACCGAACTTGGTTGTTCAAGATCTTTCACCAAAATTTAATAGAAGACAAGGACAGCATGAGTAACTGACAATATAATTTAGCAAAAATGACCATTTCATTTATTGAAGGAAAAAATTTATCCAGCCACATCTCACCCTGTGCGAAAAGGTAATTTCCCCCTTCATTACACAATCGGTCAATTTACTACATTTAATTGATGATTAAACAAAAATTAGAGAGGACACACCCAGACGTGCCTACTCTGAGCCCTGATGAACATAAATATCCAGACAAATGAAGTCGGCTGAAACGTCTCGACCAGCAGCAAATTCTGCTGCAATGAGAAGAAATTCCAGAGATGATTAGAAAGGAGACCATTGAAATATGTCAGTCTGGAAAGGGTTGCGAAGCCATTTCCATGGGTCTCACACTCTAGTGAACTGCATTATCTCCAAATGGAGAAAACACAGGTGTCTCTCTCTAAGAATCACAGGCCTACAAAAATCCCTCCAAGTGCGAATCACTGACTCATCTGTGAATTCATAAAGAGTCCAGGCGAATACCTAAGGAACCAAGGTCAGCATTCATGATTCCACCCTGATAATTCACAGTTTTTCATGCAGGATTTTAAATCTTTAACTCTCCAAAAATTTAACACGGTTAATGATGATTATAATGGAAGCAAGTAACTGCATGTACATGCCGTATTTTAAAGGCTGTTCCCCTGACAGCTGGCAACTCTAGGCTGGATATGCACCAGAGCTGACCTGAATCAGCTTGAGTTGGTGCTGATACAGATCGGAGTCGAGTGCAGTTAGGTCCCAACATATGACATATCGACAACAAAAATTAGTCACATGCACTACAATATCATTAAATTAAGTTTGTTATGACTTTCATAACCAATAAGTGCAATTTTGTATTGATCATCAACAATACAATAGGATAATCTCTCGGCACACACAAGACAAAATATTTCAGTAATTCTCAGACTCATGTCCTCACACAGTAAATAAAGTGGTCTCAACACAGCTGCATAAACAAAGCTTGTGGTGCACGAGTGTAATATCACTCTCAAGGACAGGTGGGACGCACTGGTGTGTGTTCTGGTGTCTGTTTGAGAGTTTATTACATCGACTAGACCCGTGTGTGTTCTGTTGTCAGTCGGAGCAGCAGAGAGGGATGTTCCCGGAAGGATTTTATTGATAGCTCGGAGTGAGGGAGGATTGAGTGCCAAATGGCAGCGGCACTATGCGACAGCTGTGGAACGCAAGAGTGTACAGTGAAGTCTGCAGCCCGTATTTCAAAGATTTACAAACTAAATTTAAGGCACTTTCTTACCCCTTAAACTCTAGCTTTTTGCGAAAGTTTTCCTTTCAGTGGATTCAAAGAGAGAAAAGGCTTTGTTTTCAAATTGCCTCCATATCTGCATTCATATTTCATATCTAGATCTCGTAAAACATTTTATACACGTTTCTCTGTAATTCAGCAGGATATAGGGATCATCGGAAACCTTGGGATTTCCACTAGAATTAAATTAATCCTTAAGTTCCACAGGTTTTATTAGGTTAAGGTTATTAGCTTTTATGAGGTCAAGACATCAACAACGAAAAGAGAAATTGCTTTAACCTGTGGACATCACCAAGTGCTTTGGCTCATGTCTTTTAATTTGATTTGGGCTGGTTAGGGGTTCAGAGCGAAAAGAACTGCAATGCTCCCTTACTGACATGACTCTAGAAGTTTCCAAGCAAGGTAAGTAAGAACAAATAAGAAAAATATCCAGCACTATGCGCTCAGAGAAAAAGATTTGCTGCATCACATTATAACCTGATACATGGATCAAATACTGACAGAAAAACTGCAACCTTTGTTTCTGGGGAAAAAAAAAATATATATATAAATTATTATACATGATACGCTGCCTTCCCAGACCAAGAACTCATATGTGCATATCACATAGATGTCTAGAAAGGAGGAAAGGACAAGATTACCAACAATCATCATCATCACCACCACCATCACACTGGAATAATGCTCGTCAGAACAGATTGTCTCAGCAAACAGAGAGTAAAGGATGCATGTAATTTATGCAGAAAAAATGGGTCTCAGTGGGTTCCCAGTTTGATGAATAACAACAGATTAGAACCTATAAGTCAAAGCCTCAACAGACCAAACTTTCTAACTCTTTGCCACATTAAATATTTCCAATGTCCAAGTAAAAGTGCACATTTTAAAGGCCCCATATTATGGTAGTTTATCTCAGTTATTTTATTGTTGAGTATCCAAAAAAGAGATAATAAAAAAAGTTTCAGCAAAAACTTTTCATAAAAATTAGTAATTCTCAAGCCATTCCCTGCCAGTCATTCTCTTCCCTCGGATGGACAAGCTGTTTTAACTGGGTCCCCTCAATGATATTTATTTCTGCTTTAAATGGCCAGTGAACAGTGCTTACATTGTGTGTCAATGGGTATACACTGAAGTATTAAAATCCCCACGCTAAACTTGTAACAGTCCATAATGGTCTGACAAAAGTCTGGCAATCAGTCAATAAATACACACAAACTGATTCAGCAGTGAACCACACAGTGTGTAAGGAAAGGTAATGGAGTGTAGGCCAAGCAACTTTGAGGGTACACAACCAAGCGAGACATGCAGTCGCCACACAAGTTTATCTCGGCTCTGTATCATTTGTAAGGAGGCGTCCTATTGTTAAGTATCTTGTTAGGACCTGTTGTTCAAAGGGTTACATGAAATGATACACTCCAACCAGGAAGCATCATGTGGCTGGCATGGTACGCATCACAGCGGGGGGTCAGTGGTCTCCATGGAGACGTTAGCCTGCTGTTGGTCTAGTTTGAGGAGTTTATGCACTCTGAAAAAGGAGCAAATTCAACATCCTTTGCCACAAAACAACCATTACTAGACTTCTACACGCATTATTTCTTGGCTCAAAACTGATCAGACTTGAATTTAGTGATAAAATAATCAATTAAATACACAGAAAACTACAGATGATGTCCTGTGCCTGTAATCCAAATAGCAAAGGCCCAGCTCCTCTCGAGGCATTGTGAGATATCCTCCACTGTGCAGGGACCACTTAATGTTTCACCTAATCGAGGTACCGAACTAGGAGGTTTTCTGTGCCCCATACTAAACTGAAACCATTCTCAACGGCCATATATCCTAAGAATGCCATCTACGTTGTACAAAGGAAGCCCCTTCGCAAATGTACCAGCGCAAATAGCAGTCAGTCGCAAGCATAACACTCACTGGAATGAATGGCAGAAACCAATAAAAATAGTGCTGCCAAGTACACAGCCCACTACCAAAATAGAATTAACCCTTAGAGCGCTAAATGCAGCTACTGTAGCTCAATGATGTGAGATTTCAAAATCAAAGCTGTTGAAAACCACAGGGGAGCTTTTTTATACAAGTTGCGACATGATAAGTTTAACAGCAGAAGATAAATGTACATTTAAAAAAAAAAAAATTATTTCAGCGCTATAAGGGTTAATAGATTCGATTGGGAACTTCATTAAAGGCACAGCTTAAGCCCAGAAAAATCTTTTACTTCAATATTTTTCTCTTATTCAATTATATAAATAAAAAAAAAAACACTTGCCAGTGCTAATGTATGGTCACTCATGAGGGCATGGGCTGAACTAGGAAAAAAATAATCTGTGACCTTTAAACTAGGGTAAGCCCTTTTGGAGGACAAACCACTGGGCAAACCCCCACAATCAGGTTGGACTGCAGTACAAAAAATATTTAGTTCAAGGCTCAGTAGATGAAAGGTGTTCAAATGACAACATTATATTTCGAAAGTTAGTTAAGTATGACATTTACTGAGTGCAAAACATACTGCCAACATAGCTCAGTTATGTCAGGGGCCCCTTATACTGACTATGAAATTGAGAATAAAGCTAAAACGCTGACTGTAGAAGTTTTAAAATACTGGACTCATATATCCTGAATCAACAGAGTACTTCCCAAGTGCAATACGAACTAAACAGGAAAAAGCTTTTCCAGCATCAAAATGTGGATGAGCCCACAGATCTCAGGCTTATCCTCTTTTAAAATGACACCGAAATGTAATTAGAATTTCACTAGAGACATCCTTTATTGGTCGACCCGTCGTCCTCGAAGAAATCAATTCTGAAGGGCTTGGTGAAGTGCTCTATTAATTTAAAATTAGTTTAGCTATCATATTTCCTTGATATTTTAGGTTTTGAGCGGTCAATGGCAAGGTTGTGCTGAAAATATCTGCTCGGAGGCATGTTCTTTTTCAGGCGATATTCCCCGTTTCAGATTAGTTTAGTTGTATCTGTTGCTGTGTGTTGGCTTCTGCGGCCTTTTCACGGTGCATATGGTGCTCAATGTATAGTTTATATAAATAGAAATAACTAAAAATGTTTTATCTTAATTTAGATAGCAATGCTGAACTTTCATGTACAGAATTTGACCACATTTTTTTATTTTGTATGACATTTTATCAAACTTATCGCAAAAAAAAAACATGCTCTTAATTAATCCACAAGCCATTACGCTCCACAACAGTGAACAAAATATTTAAAATAATGAAATTAAGAAAAAGGTGAAGGTTACAAGACAAAATCAACCCTTAGTGACAATATTAAGTAAATAACAAACTAGCCTCTGTGATCTTGGCACCGTCTTTAATGCATAAGAATGGAGGCAATCTCCAAAAGAAGACCACAATAATCTTGAAATAAACTTGAGACTAAAGATGCTGCAAGGGTGTTGAGCAACTTTCTAAAATTAGACTATTTTTTCTCATTTTGATTCAATTATCACAGGTCATGCACTGCCAACACAGCCTACCCGTCATATGTACACAACAAACAATCGACAGAAAAAGCTCACAAATTTGTGTACAATTTACAATTAATTTAATTTAATTTATTTAAGTCTTGCGAGAATAGAAAGAGCTGTTGATAAATGCATCACTGACGGCAGTATGTGATCAGACTAATGCCCGTATAGCTGCCCAATCCCTCCATCAGCACTGATCTGAATGGCCGGGTCACATGCTGTGTGTGTCCCTCCATCACACTGCAGATGATAAACAGCGGCCTCCATGGCCCTGTGGACCCTGTAATGAACATCACACCAGGCAGGGCAGGAGGTCTGGTGTCCATCGCCCTGCTCCTTACAGCTGACCTCACCACACACTCGACACAGAGCCACACATCTCAAACATCACAGGCATCCTTACACAAATAGGAACGAGCTGAACAATTTTGCGATTTTTTTGAGGAGAAAGCATATGACTCAAGCCAGGAATTAAAACAACACTCTTGCAATATGAGCAGATGGAAAGATGAAATGATCGGTCAATCTACGCATTTACTGCTTAACCCTTTCACTGGTCGATTTTCTTCCAGCTATACAGTACCACATGATTTTTTTTTTTTAATGAAAACACTAAAAATTTCAATAATAATTCCTCTTAAAATCAAATGACACTTTTTTTTTGTATGAACTGTTTATGAACATCATCTGTGGTTACAATACAGACTTCAGCAAGTGTATGAATAATGTCGCTCTACTGGTGAACCAATAGTGATAGATGTCTTTGGACCGAGAGAAGGGTTAATTATGTGAGGATCCTTGAAGTGACTCTTGAACTGATCATTCTTTAGACTATGAAACGAATGATGCCTTTTCTCACTTTAGAAATGCAATGCGTATCAGCCCAATCTACTTTGCACAAGACGCTAAAGAACTGACACATGGATTGCGTTTAGTCGTCGAGATTACTGTAATGCACTTGCCCCAGCACTGCCAAAGAACCCAAGTGACAGATGACATCCTGCAGTAGATGCCACCATCAAAATCTTTTGAAAAACAAAGAAATCTGAATGTATTGTTTTGAGCTCTTTGCACTTCTCACAGTATCCTTTTAGGAGTAATCAGCTCAAAAACTTCAGCTCATACATTTCTGACTCTGTCAGCAAATGTTCCGAGCCAAACTCTTCAATAATCAGGTACCGGCTTACAAAATGTGCAAAGAATGAAACAAATCTCATAAAACAATGATTTAAATATTTCCAACCTCTAATCTACCTTGTGCTTTTACAAACCAATGAACAGCAAATAATCTGACATGAGAAATGGTTCTACCAACAGAGATCAGTCTCAGCAGAATCCAATAATAAAATCAATCTGGAGTTAGGTCTTAAAAATGACATCACCCCGGGCACTTTCCACTTTCATCTGTGAGCAGCAGGTGGGGGATGTAATTAAACTCAGTCAGGGACCTCGTTTCTGAATAGAAATGTCCCTACCAACCCACTAGGGGGTGCTCTGATTTCTCACAAACAAGGTAAATGCATTCTTCCAGTCTATATAGCCTTTATCAATATCCAGAAAGTTTGTGGTCGCAAGTGTAAATATACGTTTTGACTGATCATTTATTCTCTGAACCTACAGCACCATCAAAGTTTCAGACACACTCAAATTTTTCTAACAATAAATGATAAAAAACACCACTTTCGCGCAATTAAATTCCACTGAAACCAGTACTATGACATTAGCAAAGTGTGTCCAAATTTTTGACAGGTTCTGCATGTCCCAAGACAAACAGACATACACAGGCTATGGAGTGATCTTTGTCAAATGCATATTTTCAGTCACCCCAGCAATGCAAAATTTAATTCCGAAAACAGATGAAAGTAATTCTACCTCACGTAACCCTAATGAATATATTCTACAGTTATTTCTTACCAATACTATAGTATAATGGCTTAATGATAGTGTTACTGTAGTTTGCATAGTGTAACTAGAGTAGTACTATAGCCATCACATTATAACTATAGTATTACCACAATCAACAGCACCATGATATTACTATAGTCCACACAGCGGTATTGCTGTCGTTTGAATAACTATAGTATCAATATAGTAATATTACACTATGCTGGCAAAAGTACCATTCATTTACTATAAGATAACCATAGCTTGGAACTATAGTAATTTTTTATATGGGAAAAATGTATGGTAGGGATGGGGGTTGCAAGCCTGTTGGTCCTAAAATGTTGTAAATATTGCCCACTTAAGGCTGGGATTCAGGACTGCTCCGGTTGGGATACCCATATTCTTGTCATGAGCTAAACCATTTTGTTGAGATTTTTGCAGCTGGTAGAGAGTGAGAGAAACAGACTGACGGGTTCAACTCCATTGCCTTCCTGATTATTTTCTGTGAATTTCCTCTAAGTGACATCCGGAGCATCCCAGTTTGGGACTCTATGCCACCTCCGCCCCGGCCCTGTCCGCGGGGCATCGTCTCGTCCCCGGCATCCGCACCCTGCGCCCCTAAACGAGCAATTTAGCTCCTGTCTGTGCAGGTTAATGTGAGACTGCGAGGAAACAAAGGTGGACGCAACCCGGTGAACTGACTGCTGACGGAGCAGGGCTCAATTAACCTGCAGGCGCAAGGGCTCATGGGAAGATGGGGCTCGACACGCCACCGGGTTACATCGCTACAGTCAGCGTCTGCGTGCTTTTCCTTTCAAGCAATTCCGATCAAACCATCCATTCTCCTTTACAGATCGCAGCTATTAAATTTATTTCAGATTATTCATTTATTCATGTGTTTTTTATTTGTACGAATGCTAAACAAATGACTCGGGCGTCAAGAACATCTTCAGTGCCATGATTGCCCATCCGTCTCTGACACAAAGGAAAATCTATAACCCTCCTCGTGGGGAGAGGAGAAAAATGAAGATCGGGACATTTTCTGCAGCTGGCGAAGAGGCGAGCGCATTTTATATTTTGGCTCTGTCACCGTGGCTTACAGGACACATTTGTTTAGCAGGAGTTTGGTGCAGGGCCTATCGATCTCGGCGCAGCTCCGCATCATTAAACGCGAGAGCGCGTTGCGGGGGAAAGATCGCGCACCGGGACTGCGACCGAGAATTTTCGGCCTGATGAATTTGCAGCGGACTCGGCCGTTTGCAGAGATGACCACCCTCCGCGCATCCAGCCCGCCGCGTATTGCACTATTAAGGACAATAACGCTTTCGCGCGAAGCCGTGAAGCTGGTTAGCGGGCTGCAGCGGCCTAATAAATAAGTATACGCGCCTCTTTGTGCTAATAGGCATTTCTTTGTCAATGTGCAATAACAGCCGACTTGTGCGTGAGAGGAGAAGGCCTGTAATGGGCCCAGCACTCTGGCTCTGAATATCCAGAGAAAAGTCCCTCACTGCCTCTGCAGCAGCCAGGGTCTCAATCTGCTGTTCCAGACAAGTATTCATTAGCACAGCAGGCTCACATTTCTGGCCTGAAATACTCCACCTTCAGTAAGTTTGAACAGTGAGTGGATGTGTGTGTGTGTGTGCGTGTGTGAGTGTGAGTGTGTGGGCAGGTTTTTGTATCCTGATGGGGACCAAAAGACCTCAAAAAGATAGTAAAGTCCGACAAAACAAGCATGGTGGGGAACATCTTTGGGCCCCCATGCTGAGAAAGCTTAAATCTGGGCTTAGGGCTAAGTTTACGCCAAGGGTTACTATTCGAATTATGTTCTGGTCTGGGTTCAGTTTTATGGTCAGCTATTAAAATTAGGCTCTATAAGCTGAGGTTAGAAATTAAGTTAAAAGGTTGGCTGTTGTAGGGGGTTTGTAGGTTAGGATTAAAGTTAGCTTTACCATGAGGGTTTGGGATGGGGTAAGAGGGGGTTAGGTGAAGGGACAGGGGGCATGGAGGTAGGATTTTAGAGCAAAAATAATTTTTTAGTCCCCACGGGGCAGAAAAACATGGTTGTGTGTGTTTGTTTGTGTTAGCGTGAGTTTCTGGTGGGTGAGTAACTTGCTCAAACAAAAGACACTAAATATTCTCAGTCATTTTGAACGGTACATATTAATCAATCACACTTGGCTGATCAACTCCTTTTGAAGTGGCAGAGACACAGAAGAGTCTGGGAAAAGGTCACATTTTCAAAAAGAATATTGAATGTGAGGGGAAAAAAAAACAGGATGATTAATCAACCCTGAGGTAAAAGCGCTTGGCAGAGCTCCGATCAGGAGTATTAGCAGCACCTATTAAGGACACAAAAACTGAGCATCACTTGGTTCACAAAGGTTCACATAAAACAGACTCACTTCGGATTCCTCCCGTCTCATCGGTATTCCGCGCATTAAATTCAAAAACGCAAATAGAGTTCATCAACATTCATCAGGTTATGCGACTCACGCAAGGCTTTAGATTAGAAATGGATAGATTTTAACAACTCAGGGAAGGGCACCACAGGAAATGCACTCATTGATTAACACTGAGCCCTGTTGGTATATTTTACCCTTATAGAGTGAATATGATCCCTGTTGGGTCGGTGTAAACTCTGCCGCATTAAAACGCATCAGAACTCTGCCGCATTAAAACGCATGCAAACAGATGCGCGGCGCGACCTTGAGTGGCTTTTCCAGCACGCGGCCGTCTGTTTGTCCCCAGCTCCGAGCCCTCATTACTGAAGCCTCCCTTCCACAGGCTGGGGGGGGAGTGCGTCCCCCCCAGACCCTCGTTCCCCCAAGACAGCTGCCTCATCTCGACAGGCTGATTACATCGCGTTGTGTGTGTGTGTGTGTTTGTGTGCGTGTGTGTGTGCTGGGGAACATCCCCACTCGCGCACGACCCGCCGTGCATCTAAAGCAGAGAGGGACCTCAAGTCTAGCGCCGTCAGCTGGGCCGCCATAGACACCGTCGCCGCGGCGCCGGACGTTTAAAGTCGCGGCTCATTACTGCACATCTCTCCACAGCGGCGGGGTGAAAGAGGTGTCACCGCTAAGGAAACGATACCTGAGGGGAGAGGGTGTGGGGGTGGGGGATGGGGGGAAGGGTCTGCTGTCTCACTTCAGAGCGCAACACGGCCGTCTGAGCCGCGTCCAGCATTTCACCCGTTTTATTTCCCTTTTTTTTTTTTAATCTTTCGGATTCCTGATGCACCTCCATATCGCGTGATCGCCTAGGAGTCGCCCCATCAAAATTCCGCAGCCAAGGCTGCCTTTGATTTGACAGCGCAGGAGTGCATTATGATTTGGCCTCAGCCGTATCCCTGACAGCCAACGAGCCAATTAAGCTGTCCCCTGGTGCTGCTTAAGCCGTGTAATGACAGAGGTCACTGAAAGAAACTCAAGACACCGAATCACTCTCCGTCCCCACCGCATGCTCCTCTGGGGCCCACGCTCCGTGACCTCCACCCCCCACCCCCCACTACCCCTGAGGGAATCTACTAAACTATCATCTCACATCGTCCCGAAAAAAATGCCAGTGTCCTCCTTTATTCCTCATGATGATATTAAGGCACACAGCACTTGGTGATAAGCACAAGGTAATTGCAATTAATTACCCTGATTATACGTAGTAATGAAGGATTAAAGCCGAGTGTTGAGAAGAAGTGTGACGTAAAGGACCAGCCTGTGCTCTGACTGATAGACCACACTCAGGTAGTGTTGCGCCTTACAAGCAAATCCCCTCAAATTCCCTGCCCAACACTGAAGAAAAATATTAATGAATATTAAACACGACAAATCCTCCGCATACCTCCTGTTTCAACCACATGATCCTCTGTACCAGATGCACACTTTTTCATGTCAACGAACTGAAATCAGCCCTTTAAAATGAGGCAAATTTTGCAAACTGAAATGTTCATTGCGAGAGACTTTCATTCATAACATAAAAATCACAGCTGTTTTTTTTTTTTTACCAGGTGTAGGAGACAGATATGCTCCTAATATTGCGCACATGAAAGCCTAAAACATGCTAAATAAGTGGGGGTGGTTGGCATTAGCAGGGTACAATAAACAAAATGAACAACTATCATTTCAATTTAGCCTCAATTTGCACCCGAACCTAAAATTTAAAAAAAAAAAAAAAAAAAAAAAGTGTCTTTGCTTTTAATCTGCGAATTCTGTTCCACGTCATAAAATAAATAAAACTTCTCTCAGCCGGCACTCTTGGGAAATTTCGTATAAATATTTCAGTAGAGAGTCTGCTGAGAAAAGCTTATTGAGCCCTCATGCCAACAAAATGAAGTCCATTTTACTGAGGAATAAGAAAAAGTATTAAAGTGTTTTTACAGAAAAACATGATGCATTGGGGTGCTTTGATGCCAAGAGGCAACTGTTGGTAGCACACTGGCATGGTGCATCGCAAGGGGCAATTCTTAGGTTAATAGTTAAGGTTAATGATCCTCAACTGGGCATGTGTGGATAAATCTCCAAATCACACAATAAATAATGCAGCCAGTGGAGAAGTGAGACTCGAATTGAAAGTTTCACTTTGATTTCATGAATGTGAAAAAATTGTCCACACACATATATATATATATACACACACATATTTACATATACACACACACACACACACACACACACAAACACCAAATTTTGGATTTCACTTACGCAAAACATTCATTTGCACAAGCTGGGACTGCTCCTCTGCCACAGCATTCAGTCATAGTACTCAAATAATGTTGAAATTGAGTTCTGGGCAAAACCCCATTAAGCACTGCCCAGGACCAATGGATAACCCACAGATCTCAATGGCCTGATTACATTAGTGTCAAATATGTTAAAATGATCGTTTCTGTACATTAACTAGACAGCATGACCACAGTATGTTGGCTCAAATCATCACATATTTATGGAAATACCAATAAAAGGCAGCTGAACTGTGATTGTAAGATAAACAGTGATAATAGTACTTCACTTTTTTTCCTGTTACAAAAGAATTCTCTCCACTGCCTGACCCAATTGGTCATGAACTAATCTGACTCTTGATCTTGATTTGAGTTCTACTTGTTTCTGGCCAATTTAGTTCACAGTCCACTTGTATTGTCAAGTGTCACACATCAGAAACAAGAGCTGAAGAAGATTCAAAATATGCCTATAATCAGGAACATGGTAAGTAAAACAACAATTAAGGGACTGTGGTATAGTTGCAATTGTAAGGCTGTACAGCGTGATGTCCCATGTTAGGTGCGCAATATGGGAGGGAGGCAATTAATTGAACATAAAAACAAAATAAAATAACAGACGTAATGCATAAAGCACCCTTGGGTTCAACAGAATCAAATTGCATTAAGGCTCAATTAACTTGAACGTTAGAAGTCTTCCCTTTTTATATTCACACATTTATTGAGAAAATTAATCAAAGGTAAATAAAGGGAAATTTTTGATTATTACTATATTGTTAAGTGTTCTTCTCAGCAACAGAAAATCCATCTGGAAGCAATATTGTAGCATAATCTATTTTGAACCACATTCTGCCAGTTCATTTCAACAGAGTATCCACAGCTTCTAACTGATTCTCCATCTGTCAACATTTCAAACTCCACTGATGTTTGCTTAGTACACCACAATAGATAATATTTAACCCTTTAAGGCCTAATGCAAAAATCCCAGCAGAGAATCATGCTGCCATGTTTACCATAGTAACCTGTACTTGGGCTGAAGCACAGCTTCTCAGCTTTCAGGAACATTTGGATTTTTTTTTTCAATTGCGCAAAACCTACAGTAATTACGGTACTTTCAAAATTACGCGTATATCTGTGTCGGCAACGACACGTTCTTAAAATGCGCACATGCTGTCCCGGTTTAAATGGGTTAAATTAACCTTAATTTGGGAAGAATCCAAAAAGAACTGTACAACTAGCTGCATAAGTTGATATAAGAAGGGAAAATAGCTCTTGGTAAAAACATTGCAGATCACCAAACAAGAGCAATGCGAGGCATGGCATATACTCACAACATAGCAGTTGAAAAACATGTACTGAGATTGAGTGCACAGTGGACATTGCATGAAGCATTGACAATATCTTTCTGTTCTTGTCTGACAGACACTGTACTTGACGAAAAATCTCAGTGCATCCATTTTTGAAAGGTTCCTTTCCCTGTTCACCTCCAAAGCACAGAACAAATTTACATCTTATTAGATGATTCTTTCTCCTTCAAATCAACAGAGAATGGAAACCAAATTCAAGATGGCTGCCCTGACGGCCATATTGAAAATCACAGGCAGCCCATTTTCAAATAAAACCTTCCTCGACTCACCCCCAACATACACAATAAATTCAGATTTAATTAGATCATCTATCCTCCATGACATCCACAAAAATGAAATTAAAAATGGCTGCCACGACGGCCAAATCCCAGTGCACCTATTTTAGACAGAAACCTTTCTCAACTCACCCAAACACATATAGTACAAAAAGTTTGAATTTGATCGGATCATCCTTTCTGCCCGAAATTGATGGAAACCAAATTCAAGATGGCTACCGGGGCAGCCATGCTGAAAATAGTATTGTGCCCATTTTTGAAAGGAACCCTTTAACCAATGCACATAGCAAATTTAAATATGATCAAATAATTTGTTCTTCTCAAAATCAATGGAAACCAAATGAAATATGGACGTTGAGGCAGCCATATTGAAAATGGAGGCATCCTATTTTAAACAGTAACCTTCTTCCACTCACCACCAACGCACACAGCTAATTTTAATTTGATCAGATTATCCGTTCTCCTCGAAATCAACAGCAGCCAACTTCGAGATGGCACTGTGACGACCATACCAAAAATCATAGCATTTCCATTTTCAAAAGAAACTTTCCCCTACCAATCACCAATGCATTTGAATTTTCATTGGATCACCCAAGAATCCATAAAGACATCAAGGAAGTTGAGGGCAAGTAGCATTAACAAGGTTGACATTGATAAGGGGAATAACTCTTGCTAAAAACTTCTCTGAGATCTCAAAAACATGTGGAACTTCACCCACCACATACAATTATGTGCCTTTCGTCCGGATGCAATCCACAAAAAATTGCGTTTACGAAAAAACTTAACAGCAGAACAGACAGACAGACATACAGACGGCACCACACCATAACACATCCATCATTACTGATGCTGGGCGTATATAAAACCTTGGGAATGTATGAAAGGTAAAGACAGAAAAAAACATTTCTTCACCCCACCCTTTCTAAAGCTCCAATTAGGATTATGATTGTTGATAGCAGCTGGTACGAGATCATGTGAGTCAGAGCCTCCTCCGCTCGGCCCTCCTTCACCCCCAGGGCTGGCATTACTCACGGCTGCTCGGAGGGAGATGGGAGAGGTCCTGACAGCTTAATCATGGAGATGGCGCTACAACCTGCCCTCTCCACTTCACTGCTGTCAAACTGCCCTACATGATGCAATAGTCTCCTCTGACACCCAGAGAAAGTCTTTGGCTTGTCTACAGTGTCTTACTAAGCACAGAGAGTTGTACAACAGCCTGAATTCAACTAGAGCTAGTCTGTAAATTTGAGTCATGGGCCCACATTTTCTTCATTTGTTGTCCCACATAGGTACATACCTTGAGCAAGTCTAGAGATTATGAAAGAAAAAATGAAACTCTATTCCATATGTCGTGCCCAAGGAAAAAGGTAATGAAAAGCGAAAATTTGGTCAAAGCCATTATTGCAAGATGCGATATTGTTGTATTACAGTAACGGACACAAGGCTGATGCATCCACACCTGAGTAACAAGAGTAGATTTGTGCAGAAGATCAGGCATGCAGTGTCCTTCAAATGTTTTGGCACGCTGAGTGAAAATGAGGAAAACAAGCAGTGAACAAAAGATGACTTTGCGGTTTATCCTCTTGGTCTTTTACCAAAAATATTCACCAAAGTTTTACCATTTCACTGAATTAAAATTATACAAAGAAAAAAAAGTGCTGATATTCAATATTTTTTCTCCCAACACATGCCACAATTATGGGCTGTAACCTGTGACCTATCCTCCTTGTGCCTCGTGGCACATAGGCCCTTCACAGAGCTCCTCCTCCTCTCCCTGTCGGCTGCCACGACCCGCACCTCGTCCCATTTACTCCAGCCCATCTCTCTTCACTCCTGTTCCACAGTCTGTCTCCATGTTGTATTGGGTCTACCTCTTGTCCTTTCCCCTTCTGTTGCCCAGGTCATTGCCACATAACAATCATTGCCTCAATTTTGTCTAAGAATATGACCAATCATCTTCCATCTGCAAAATTTCATTTCCTCACTCAATGGTTTCATGCTTGCTCTTTCTAGCAACTCACTCCTAGAAAATCATATGAAAGGAACCCTGGCTGATGCACTGTATATTTCAGTAAAATTTTGTGTTTTTAAGTCCACCTGTTTGATTAGGAACTTAAGTGGTCACTGCGGCTTCCTGCTTCACTGGGGTGTAAATAGGTGACACAAGAGACATTCCCATAGTTATTCATCACTATGGGAAAGTCCCAACAACAGAGATGATAAATGATGAAAAGTTGTTGAGCTGTGCAACTCAAGCAATGGATATGACAAAACTCTAAGGAGTTGAAGTTCCACTATCAGGCAAAAAAAAAAAGAAAGTTTAAAGTGACAGCAGATGTCACAAATCAGCCTGGAAGAAGACGCATGGGTATATTGGGTTTGGCGTAGACAGAAAACCATAGAGAAAAGCACCTCATACCCACAGTGAAGTATGGTTATGGATCTTTAATGCTGTGGGAATTTTTTTGTTCCAAAGGCTCTAGACATCTTTTTAGGACAACTGGTATCATGGACTCTTTCAAATCCCAGCAGCTTTTAACCCCTTTGCGCTGATATAGACGCCGGCATCCGTAAATTCCAAAATTTAATTCCTAAATAATTCTGTAATTGAATTTCCAAATGTCTTGCTTCATTAGAATAACGTTCCAGAGTCTCTGTGACACAAATACTGAGTTATAAAGCCTAAATAGGCTCATGCATAACAGGAAAAAATTGGCATGTATATGTATTCTGCGCAAAGGGGTTGATGAAAACCTAACTGCCTCTGTCGAGAAGCTTAAAATGGGCTATTATTGTTTAAAAGTGGAACTCTTTTAAACAAGTTGCCACATGATAGGTTTTCAACCACACAAGATAATTTTTATATTTTCCAAAAATTTATTTCAGTGCTCCAAGGGTTAATCAGCAGGTCTGTCCAGAGAAGCCAACTGTCAGTACTGAGGTACCCCAGACCTTTCATCAATCTGCTAAACCCAAAATAGTGCTGGGTTCTATTTGTGCAATGGATAATTAAATCTGTATGTGTTCACAAGTAAAACATGCTTTTTCTAAAGAAACCACTGCTGAGTGGGCAGACGAGGTCTGTAATCCTGGGGTTTGAGAGTAAAAGTCCTGCCATGTTTTCATTCCACACATAAACTCAACCAGCTGACTTCACCTGTTAGTTCTCCCTCGAGGCTGAAGAGCTGTGCCAACTGGCAAATCCTTGTGATTAGAACCAACTCTGAGGTGGACTTTTACTTTCTCAACCTGGATTATATACCTCTGGAGGGCAGGATCATTGTTGGATGTTGCAGTAACTGAAGCGCACACGAGTGTGTGTGTGTGTGTGTGTGTGTGTGTGTACTGGAAGGGAGGGTAAGGTTTGGTTGGGGGTTGTAGACCCGATTCTAAACACATAACTTCAATAAAATGACTCATTGTGGGCAAGACCAATTCAGAATTTGCATTAGGACTGTCATTCATAAACCATGAAGTGGAACAGTGCTACTTCAAGCGCACGTTCAGCCTTATGCATAATTGTATCTTAAAGGCTCATAATAAAGAAAGAAGTCCCTTTAGGATCAACAATCACGCAATGAAAAATGAATTATGAAAAACAGCACAGAGGACTCCTTCCAAGAGAAGATACCTCAGAGAAATAAATATTGTTTTACCACTGAACTGAAAAATTACCAGAAAAGAGCCAGATGGCCAAAAATCTAGGTTTCAAAGGGAGCCCTTTGGATTAAGAGGTATAATGAACCAAATTAGATAACAGGGGTATACAGTTGATAATTTACTGCATCTTAGCATGCTGGAAGTGATACATTACACAATTTATATTATGATAATATGAAAACAAAATGTAAAAATATCTTTTTAATGGACTGAACAAGATGAGAAAAAAATGCTAAAGTTGGTCTGGTTTGACTTAATTGTGCTTTGCTCTAAAAACACACTGAATTGAATCAAGAAAGGGTAAAGTGCAGAAGTATTTACACTGCCTAAACACGAGGGATGCTCCACTCTGCTCCTAAGGGCAGTCGTCTCTCCGGGAAGGATTAAAGGTAAATATCACATGCGGCCTCGATGGACGCTGTGGATGTGTGGTCTCGGTCCCTTGCGGCTGCTCTCTTTCCAAAAAGCAATGGGACAGAAGTAATTTGATTTCAAGGAGACTCAATAGCGGCCAAAAGATAAACAAAATCGTCCCGCCATTTTGGCGTAAAGGTGGGGGCAATCGCCTCTAATTAAAAATCAAGAATACAGGCTTGAGAAGCGCAACGTCTGTCGGGTGAAGATTATGAAAGCACTTCGCATCCCCATCTTATTACGATTCCTCAGACCGGGTGCTCGGGAAATGGATTTGTTGAGATGGCAACAAAACACACCCGCTATGCTGTGACCGGAGGCGCACGTAAACAAACATTCCGCTCTATTAAAGTAGAACTCATTAAACAATAAACACTCTTTGGGCGAGAGGATATTTGTTTCATTCAGGCAAGCTTGCGCAGGTAATAAGTATTTGATTAGCATGACAAAGAAATGCTCTGACAGGAGAAATATGTGAACTGAGCAGAATAATATGGCTGGGTTTATTACCGTAGCATTCGCGCTATTATGTTAGCTTATTTCAACCATTTAAATTTGATGAAATATAAGATTTGATTTGTGGCAGGAGTACAAATGCGCAACTAATGAACATTATCGCTTCTGATCACTTCTTTGTTGCTTTGTGATGGGAGAGAAACTTTGATGAGACCTTTTTTTCCTCCCTCGGTTTGCGCTTTCTCATTGACACCATTTTCCTCCGCACTGGCTCTCCCGAGGCCGATTCGAGTTCCCTAAATCTTTTTGTTGGTCGGCAGCAGAACAAGCGCACTTTATTGAAAGCCATTTTTGTCTCAATGGGGTCAGCGAGTGATATTCCACAGTGAAATTAACTTAATGGCCTTTACAAAGAGTCTATTGAAGGACACTGAAAGAGGCAATTACAACTTTCTTAGGGGCTCTATTCTCCTTGTAAATGTCACTATCAAAAGCAAAATAAATACACATCAATAATTCAATTGTGCCTGCAGCTTCTGTGATCTGCACGCCTGCAATTGCCACTGGAAAACAATAGCATTTTGGATCCATTTATAATGAGATTTCTAATGTTAATACTAAATTTAAGAATGAAAATAAAAATTTTTTGGAAAAAAAAAAAATCAATCTCTCATTTGGCTTATCTTAACGCGGGGAAAAATATCTCACTGATGAAAAGCATAGTTTTATACTTTATCTGCATGATAGGTATGCATTTTTCATATAATGGGGTAAGAGCCTTAAAACACTCCATATGTTAGGCGCTACAGAAGGCTAGTACAAAATGCATGCATCTCTCCTTGTTTCAGATAGTTACAGTTTTCATTTTATATATTCACAGCTAAAGATCATCCTGTATTCTGGATACTTATTTAATCTAAGGACTTCAAGAAGGTGGATTGCACAACAAACTGAGAGGCGAATACTGCCCAGATGGAAGGCGGCAAGAGTACTTATAATTGAGTACTCAGGAAATGCAATAATTTAGAGTGAGTGACTGAGAGTAGCCAGCAGTAAAGAAACATGAGAGGATATGCAAATGTAACTGTCTGAAATGTCTTTGTTTACATGCTCAAAGTATTAAATAATCATTTTTGGATTGTGTTATGAATATAATGGCCGTAGTTGGGGTTAGTGAGTCCGCCTAGTATGAGTGAATGCCTGAATAAACTCTAATCACTTTATATTTCGCCCATATCTGGGTATTTTGGTCTTATGGTAATTGTAATTCTCGGTGTATAGCCATTTGATGAAATTGATAGTGTTTGTGTTTTAACCAGCCAAAACCCATCTTTACCATGGCAATGTTACAGTGTTATTGGTCATTTATTCTAATGGACTGATATTATGCTACATCACAAGTACAATGCATTAAATATTAACATGAAACATTGTTGTGTATTTTTATCAAAAATAATACAAATGCAATATCCTAATTGATGAACACTATAAAGGGTGGAACGATTATAATGTCCATCATTTTCCGAATCATCCTGTGTAATGCAACTGCCAATAATAATAATAATAACAACAACTACTACCTCTCCCAAAATTTCCACAAAGGTTTCTCCTTGAACTATGGCTTAATTTCCCATCTGCTAGTAGAGAGGTGGGCAGCGAGGGCCGTATCTGTCCCTGGTTTTCACACCAACTTCTGGCCTTTAATTAGTTGATTATCTAAATTAGCCAAACCATTTATGGAATCTGACATTCCCGGCGCATTTCTTTAAATTATCATGAATGACCAAAGACTGTTCTTGTCTCCCTTCATAAAACATTTTTATTTGATCTAATCATTGAACAAATCTATATTTGTATTTGCAACCAATTAGCTCAATTAGTCAGGGTAATTGATAAAAATGAAAACCTGCATGCACTCCGGCCCTCCAGGACCGGGATTGCCCACCCCTGCGCTAGTCAGATCATCAGATTGGGTATTTACTTGTGACAGAAAACCAATCAACTGTCAGAGACAACAGGAATGGAGATAGAAAGAAGGGCTGCACTTTCAACGTTGCTCATGTTGCTGAAGTTTTGAAAAGTATCACAAAACGCTTGAGTTCTAATAATCATCACGATAATAATCTCTCTGTATCATGACTGTACCCAGTTTCAAATTTGTGTGGGCTAACAAGAGGCCGCTCCACTGAAAATGGTTGAAATTGATACTTTATGTGGCCAGCCTGTAAACAGAAAAAAGAAAAGCTCCGCTTCAAAGCGATATTTCAAGACTGATTTCATTAAAAGTGCAAGCAAATGTATAAGGTCTTAAAACCACATACAACTCTTTTTTCTGAGTGCCTCACAATGTACTGTAGTTTCCTCCGCCAAGGAGCTTATGCCGCCCCCCCCCCCCCATTTACTTGCTTGTTTGTCTGTCAGTAGGATAGCAGGATAACTCAAAGTTATGAACAGATTGGCATGAAATTTGGTAGGATGGTAGGTGGTTGTCCATGAAGGAGTTGATTCAATTTTGGAAATGATCCAGAACACATTCTGGATTCTAGATCCGGAAGAACCGATAATGCTGACATATGTTGTGGCGGAGGTATGCGCTCTACCGAGTGCCCTTCTAGTTTAGTGACTGTATTCACCAGATTACCCAACTCAGCCATGTTGTTTTTTTTTCCTTTTACATGAAGTGATGAAAAACTCATATAGGTGCCACCTAGATGACAATAGGAGTTTCAGACACTGTAAATGTCAACTTTGCTTGAGTCAAAGCTTTCATCGCATTATGAACAAGAGCAATCCGAGATTTCTGATCTCCGCCAAGGGATGATGTTGATACAAATGCAAGATCATTACACAATTTTAATGGAGTCGTCCCTTGACCAAGATCTATCTCTGGTGAAAATTTCATGAAGATCCGTCAAGTAGTTTCCAAGATATGCCACTAAGATTGTAAATACAGATCCGGATCCAGAATCCAGATCCGGATCCGGATCATCACAAAATTTTAATGGAGTCGTTCCTGGCCCAAGATCTGCCTCTGGTGAAAATTTCATGAAGATCCGTCCAGTAGTTTCCGAGAAATCCTGTCCACAGACAGACAGAAGGACAGACAGACAAATAAATAAATAAATAAATAAACCGACTCGATCGCATTATCTCCTTGGCGGAGATAATAAAATTCAGTTACCAACAGCTGTTTATAAAATATTAAAGCTGGCAAACTAGCTATATGAACATAATAGTGATTTAATACCAGAAACTCATGTCAAGTCTCATTGCTACTGGAATGCAGAACAGGTTGATTTCAAAGTGCATGTAATATGCTAGCTATCTCATAGCGATTTTGACATTGATGGTAATACAAATTTATTTGGGCAAAATGACACCCTGCCTCGAAAGTTGGCAAATCTGCCAGGACAGCTGTAACATTAGCAAGTTTGCTTTTTATCCATTAATTTAGCCATCTGGCAGGCAAAAAAACCTGACATAACATGGTTTCTTGCATGTCACTTATGTTCAAGTCAGTGCTGTAAGTATGACGCAGTAGCTGAAATCTGCTTCCAGTATTTTGAAAGTCAGGTCCCGTCAGCACATACCCTTGGCAACTCGATATTCATAGAATTTAAACCAGCTTACAAACAAAGGCTCCTCAAAGTATCAAGTGAGCATGTTTTTAGTAAAGCTACATCAATCAGGAAGAGCCGTCTCTCAGGTGAGCACGCAGAACAACCTGGTGCGGGTGCACAGAGTACTGAGGTGTTATTGAAAACCATTACAAAGATTCACTGTATTTTTTTTTTTTTTATTATTATTATTATTATTATTATTAATATAACCCCAATTCCGAAATAGTTGGGATGAAGTGTAAATTGTGAATAAAATCAAAATGCAATGACTTTCAGATCACATGAGCCAATATGTTATTTACAATAGAACATAGATAGCATTTCAAATGTTGAAACTGAGACATATTACATTTTTGTCCACAAAATGAGCTCATTTCAAATTTTCTGGCTGCATCAGGTCTCAATAAAATTGGGATACAGGCAAAAAAGGGCTGAAAAAGCAATTAATATATAAGAGAATCAGCTGAAAGAACATTTAGCAAGCAATTACATTAATTGGCATCAGGTGTGAAACATGATTGGCTATAAGGGCGATGTCTTAGAGAGGCTGAGTCTTCGGGCCCTCAGATGCCACTGCATCACTCACTGGCATGATTCTGTCGTTGACATTACTAAATGGCCCCAGGAATACTTAAAGAAACCACTGTCTGTAAACACAGTCCGTCGTGCCATCCACAGATGCCACCTAAAACTCTATCATGCAAAAAGGAAGCCAATGTTGAGCATGATCCAGAAGCGGCGCCGTGTTCTGTAGGCCAAGGCTCATTTAAAATGGACTGTAGCAAAGTGGCAAAGTGTCCTGTGGTCAGATGAGTCCAAATTTGACATTCTTGTTGGAAATCATGGGCGTTGTGTCCTCCGGGCTAAAGAGGAGAAAGACCAGCCCTCCTGTTATCAGCGTTCAGTTCAAAAGCCAGCCTCTCTGATGGTATGGGGATGCATTAGTGCATATGGTGTGGGACACTTGCATGTTTTAAAAAGCACCATGAATGCTAAAAAGTTATATAATAAAGTTATATAATAACCTTTTCATATAAAGGTTTAAGAGCAACATATGCTCCCCTCCAGACGACATCTATTCCAGGGAGTGCTTTGTGTATTTCAGCAGGACAATGCAAAACACATACTGCAGCTATTACAACAGCATGGCTTCATAGTAGAAGAGTCAGTGTGCTGAACTGGCCTGCCTGCAGTCCTGATCTTTCACCAATTGAGAACATCTGGCACAAAATTAAACGAAAAGTCCGTAAAAGGAGACCCAAAACTCTCCAGCAGCTGGAAGCTTGTATTAAACAAGTGCGGGATCAAATTCCAATGGCTAAACTCAAGAAACTTGTCTCCTCAATGCCCAGACACCTCCACTCAGTGTTAAAAAGAAGAGGGGATGCTACACCATGGTAAACAGGCCCCTGTCCCAACTTTTTTGAGACCTGTAGCAGCCATCAAATTTGAAATGAGCTCATTTTGTGGATAAAATTGTAAAATTTCTCAGTTTCAACATTTGCTATGTTCTATTGTGAATAAAATACTGGCTGGTGTGATTTGAAAGGCATTGCTTTTGATTTTATTCAAAATTTACACTTTGTCCCAACTATTTTGGACTTGGGGTTGTAAATTTTACTCGATTTCTCAAGGGAAAACACCTGATTAACATAGCCTTTAAACTGAAAACGTACTTGTATTTGGGAGCCATTCACTTAATTATTCTCAACTGTTCAAAATTTTGCTACAGTTTACAAGAAATACCGCTGGTGTTCTGTTTTAACATCTTTCATTCAAAAAGTTTACCTGTGTTTAAAGGAATTTTGAGTAGGAGTATCAGCTACTGTTAATGGTTGCACTAAAATTAATTTACTTTTCAACAGTGACCCCCACTTATTGATGGCAGCCACAGTCATTGATTTTTACCGCAAGTATGTCAGCTCCATCAGTTATTGGTATTCTGGAATAGTAGTTATCAGAAATGGCCCTTAGAAATAGATAAATAAATAAAATATAGTAACTATGTAGATCCAAAATAAACAATCACAGTGATAATAGTCAATCAATTAATAGAGAATTTACAAAATGGCGCACAGCTACCACTTAGGGGGCAGTTTCTTTGTAAGCACTAAGATGCTTAAACTGCTTGCAGATTGGCAAGATTCACGGAATTTCTTAAAGCCCTCCAATGGCTTGAAATTTTTTGCCTGAAGCGTGCTGCATAATAATGCCGAATATCATGGATGTTTCAGTCAAACAATGGCGGCGCAAGCAGCAGGACTTTATAAAAGATGGTGAACTTCAGATCAATTTATTAAAATATTGGCTGAAGAGTTTCCTATTGTCTTTCCTTCTGTCCATCCCCTGATCAGGACGGAGACAACTGGTTTATCTTGCTGATTGAAGTCCTAATCTTTTTAAGTCAATAAAGCTAGCTTTTATTTGAGCATTTATATTATGCAATGCAGGACATAATAATGACATGCTAGTCCCAGAGTCACTACGAATGACAGATTTTTATTTTAATTAAAAAAAAATATATATATATATATATTTCACAATGTCAATGGCTATTTTTAATCCAATAATTGGTCCCTTGTGGATTGGAATTAAAGTGACCAGATTTCCACACTGTAAGCTCTTAAATATCAAAAATTTGTGTACTTGAGAAAAGAAGAAAAAAAAAAACACACACATAAATGGTGTCAGGCACAATATACCTCACTCAAGCTTATAATGGAAAAATTTTGGCACTATAGAATCAGGAAGTTCATTAAATTATTCTCTCTGTATTTGAGGAGCTATACAAAATTCCTCATGAGATGCCACAAAAGTCAGCATAATTGGAGGAAAATTGACAATACTGTGGACATTTTCCATTTTTTTACCTGACCCCTCTGACATTTACCCCCCGGATCTATAATTGAAAGCAGTATTTTTTGAGCTTGGTTTGAACTCAATTCAGCCAGGACAACTGAAGTTACGGTGGAAAAAAATATATTTCTGAACTTTGACCAATATCCTCATAGAACTTCGGCCTACTTTCTCCAAAATTAAATGGTTTTTACTCTGGACCATGGCCAACCTGTGTTCCAAATTTGGAAATGGTTGCTGCAATAATGTGGAGACCGAGTTGCGAACAAGCCGACAAAAAAACACTCAGACTAAAAGCAATACTTGTTCAAGATCCTCTAGGGTGAGGTAGAAAAGAAACTGTGCGCTATGTTATGGAATTTGGACAATTTTAATAAACTCCTGCATGTTTTTTTCCTCAAATTTATCCATTAAAAACTTTGTTATCTGCCATTATACTAGCTATCTGCCATGCAGAAACACTTGGCCTTTATGGGACTAGATGATGACATTATGATTGGTTAATTGCATGGCACATCCAAAACACAACTACACAGTGATTTGGTAAAATATTACTTCTAAACATTCCTCACACTTTGCTTTAAATATCCTCTATGAAACCAGCTAAAGTGTCTGACCTAACACTGAAAGGGTTAGACTCTGTACTGACACTATGATTATTATTGTGAAAGCAGTCCTATCAAGCAATAACAATGAGCGTATTTGTAACTTTTTCTGTAAGTAATATGGAGTGAGTTAGGAGTTAGGTATGAACTGAACAAAAGTGACCAGGCTAGATAGACCGTTATTCTGTTTCTCAGAATGGTGATCTACTAGGCTAGGGAAGGTTGTATTGATAAATACCGGGGACCTGGTCCGTTTCAGAAATGGTGGGCCTGAAATAGCTCTGGCCACATTTAAACATCTTGAGTGCTCTAGCAATGCCAGTCCGAATTGTTGCCCTATTACTAGGATGATGTGATCATGTACAGCACAAGCTACTAGTAACATCATGGCCAACTCAAGGAAAGTTTCCAGAAAGTAAATCATGTGAGACTGTTTACAAGGAAAAGATTTCTAGTTCCAGTTTAGCAGGAGTTTTGGAATTTGAATTGCAGAGTGTTGCCAGTTTGATATGAGATATAGGTAAAATGTAAGAGCCCAGCACCGCAAGGTCTACATTTCATATTCTCCTGTGAGTCCCTCCGTGGTCTGTACTGTTGTTTTCACACTCTCCATAAAAGCACAGTTTCGCAACACTTTGAAGAGCTCACTGACGCTCATGCCTATCGCAGACTTCGCAGCCCAGATAGCAGGCGACTCCGGGTCAGATTCTAGCCAAATCAGATTGCCATGCATCTGGCGCAGATCCGGAGTGGAGGTGCTTGCTGTCTGGGTCGGTGTGGTGAGGCAGGCAGTGGCGAAGTGGACTTACCCCATTAATCGGATAGGTCTTCCAGCCCAACTCGCCAAGCACAGCGGTGGTATCCAGCAGGACCACTGGGTGGAAAGAAGAGACACATGTCAGCTTACTCTCCGACTGTATTCTGGCAGTAATCTGACTAATCTGGCATGATTTAGGTTCCCAGGTGTTTCATTTAGATTTTTTCTTCCCTTGACTGCTTGCATATGAGACTTCCATATGACTGCAGAGAGCACTTGAAACTCATTGTAATTCTGACTGATGACTTACAAAATCTGCTTGGGCATTTCCTGTCACTGGCTCTTTTCAATCTCGGGCAGAAAGCCACACTGGGAGGGGAAATTGCATTTTTCCCCACAGTTCAGAATATTACAATTTGAAAAATTCTGCCGCACTTGATTACTTTTTAAAAGACAACAATGAAAATGTGCACTGATTGAAGATTGCATTCAGAACAAATTATCCCCACCACAAAAGATAGCGATTTGTTGCCAATCTTAAGAAAAATGCTCAATTAAAAATCAATCAACATGTCCGCAAATATTCACAGTAAATGTGACAAAACTGTTGTGAATATCACCCGTCACAGCAGAGACTTAATATTGTTTTAATTTATATCAGAAACAAAAGCAGGTCTGATTGGCACGATCATCAGTGGTCCATTAGCATGAATGATATTATGAAAATAATCTGGAGCTGATCCAATGAGCAAATGACTTGAGTCACAACATTGCTTCATATGCATATGGTACGAAAGAATTGTGTGTAGTCGATATCAAAAGTTCAGAGGAAGTTCACGAGAATTGGACTCATCACAAAGTGTTTATTGCTGCAGATATATTGACAAACTGATGATCTTTCTCCGCCAGTGGAAGGAGGCTGCCAGTCTTTGAAATTCCTGACTGCAAATCACTTCTTCACAGTTACACTTTGTTTACAAAAAAATATATAGTCCATCTCTACCATCTGAGTGGGAATTAGAAATGGCACTCAAAGAATTTTATCTGTAGCTGACTTTATGTTTGGTCAATGGGAATTTATGCCAGCGAAAAGACACCTTGGGACCGTTTCGAGCCCTGGGATTTGACAAGCATCATGAGTGCTTGCATTTTGTAGGACAAGGACGTACTAACACAGAAACATGTAAGGGTAAATCTCTAAACCAAACATATGCAGCTCCTGTATAATTGAACCACAATAACTAATGAGCTCTAATCTTGAGGGTGCCAATTATATTTTGCCTGCATTGTACAATTCATATTAACCAAAATGCTTTGGATAGAAGCCAAGATTCATCAGTACGCTTAATGTTGCCAACAATCTATATATTCAGATGGAATGAAGCCAAAGTGCTGGAGTCAGAAATAGCAACAAAACATCTGCATGTAAATATGCATTAATGAAGGAAAATCATACTGTGTTAGCGAGTGAGCTGGGTAGCAGATGAGATTTTCTTCACAGAGCACCATTCTTCTGTCTTCTTCTGTGGACAGCATCAACATTCTCCAAAGCATGAACATGAGGACACTTAATGATAATAATAATAATAATAATAATAATGGGGGTGGCACGGTTGCCCAGTAACACTATTGTCTCAGAGTAAGAAGTTAACGGGTTTGAATCTGGCCTGGGGCCTTTCTGTGTGGAGTTAGCTTGTTCTCCCAATGCTTGTGAGGGTTTCCTCCTACAGCCCAGGCTAATAAGAATCTCTGATTTGCCTGTTGCTATGAGTGTGTGAGTGACTGGTCTGTAAATGGTGTTTTATGTCCTGCGATGGATTGGTGAGCCGTCCAGGGTGTGAGATAAGATAAGATATACTTTATTGAACCCCGTGGGGTAATATGGCCTCTGCATTTAAACCAATCCTACAGTTAGGTGCAGTGGGCAGCCACAGAGCACCGCCTGGGGACCAACTCCAGTTCTAAAGCCAGTACCACGGTCAGGGGCACCAGTAGGAGTGTTCCTGTAATGCATGTATTTGTGGGTGGGGGAAAAAGGAGTACCCGGAAGAAACCCACGCAAACTCCACGCAGAAAGGCCCCAGGCCGGATTCAAACCCAAGACCTTCTTGCTGTGAGGCAACAGTGCCGACCACTGCACCACTGCGTGGCCCTGCCTATTGCCCATAGTGCCCCACGACCCTAGTGAGGAAGAAGCAGTATTGATAATGGATGGATGGATGGATGGATAGAAGGAAGGACGTATAACAATGGCAATATTTTACAATTAGGGTACATTAATTAAATTTAGCTAATGCAGTGAGAAGTATAAGTTGGTTAAAAATAAACTAATGAGTCTACTAATCATTTACTAATGTTGTTCATGTTAACTACGGTATTAATTTATACATTATTGAATAGTTTGATAGTTTGAGGTGTTACTTAAGGGATACTTCAGTGAGGTTTTCAAGTTCATAATAAGGATGTCAAAGGGCATTTATAAATGTTAAGTTAAGGTTACCCAATGCTTATTTAGCTCTCTGATGCATTAGTTAATGGTTCCTTCAGATGAGCAATGCTTCCATCATCCCGCGGTACCACTGACGATATACTTCCTTGCATAATCTCGTATAACCACAATAATGTCTAAAAAGCAAAAAAAAAAACTGTGCTTCTAAACTGGGCCCTTGACACAGAGAGGGTTTTTCTTGCAGTTGCCTGCTGAATCGGTTGGGTGGTGAACATTAGCACACCCTGATCACAACAGTGTGAGAGAGCAATGGTGCACAGGTCCCCCGTCAGCCTCTGGGCCAATTTAAAATGATGAATGTGCAATTTCCTTTGTCTCTACGGGCGCGTTTAATTATGATCTCTATCAATAAGCTGCGCCATATTTGTGCATTCACCGCGTGCGCCTGCGGCAGTGCCTTTTTACGACTTGGTTCCATTAACTTCCACAGTAATCATTGCATTAGTAAACTGATGTGGTTGCATTTCCACCAAACAAAACAAGTACACAGTTGTTCACTCACATAGGTGAACAACTTCCACTTTTCTCCAAATAAAAATGCAAATGGGGTAGCCATACTGACTTCAATAAATATATCGGAAACTAAATGTAGCTTTTATGGGAATGTACGGTAAAGATAACCATCGCCCAATTGTCAGGAGGGACAGAAGAGACAGAAGCCGTGTTTGGAGTGCGGCAAATATTCAGATTCACACAAGGGCAACACCAAGGTTTTCGAGTTAATGCTTGTATTTTTGAGTGAAAGGCTTGAATATCGCAGCCTCACTCCTGCACAATATATTGTGGTGGTTATGAATGTAGCAGCCCTTATGAAAAATTACTACAGTTTCAAGCTATAGTTATCCTATAGTAAATGGATGGTATTTTTGACACCATGGTTTAGTATTACTATAGTGATACTATAGTTATTCAAACTACAGCCATACAGTTGTGTCAACTAATTTCATGGTGCTGTTGAATCTGGTAATGCGACAGTTATAATGTGATGGCTATAGTACTACTCTAGTAATACTATGCAAACTATAGTAATATTATAGATATGCCATTAATACTATAGTATTACTAAGAAATAACTATAGGATATTTTCATAAGGGTGATTACTGGATTGCTTCAAAGATGCTTGACACAAGACCCCAACATTACGAGCTGCAATCACATAGCATTCCTCATGAAGACTTCACCATTTTACAGCACTACAGTGGCAGGCTAGCATTCAGCACTAACGCAGAATTCCCCAAAGGAAACTACAGTGTCTGGCTCTCACCTGAGTGAGAACCTTCAGCTAACGCTCAGTGCAAACGTGCATTTGATAGCTCGCCGTCTCCACCCGCGGTGGAAGGCAGTCCCCTGATAATCAGGGCTCTTATTTTATTTCTGCAGTCAGACAGCACGGAGTATCCCACATGAATAATTTAATAGAACAAGCCCTGAACCAATAATGCGCGGCACAAGCTGGAGCGAGCCCACTGTTTTTAAAACAGGGTTCAGCTGTGAACTCGTGATTTGGTCACAGATTTAAAGTAAGAGATAACCTTTACAACGAATGTGAATAAGGAATGCACAAATCCATAAAGGACTACAGACCAAGTCTTTACTGGGCCAGGTGTGTGTGTGTGTGTGTGTGTGTGTGTGTGTGTGTGTGTGTGTGTGGGTATTTGGACTGAAAGGTATTCCGGTAATATGTTAATCTGGAATGTTAATGTTCGGGAGAAGAATTTTACTGATTAGTTATAGGAATGTGTGTGCAGATTCCCAGCCTCTCATTGACTTTCTCTTTCTCCTCTCTCCCCTTCTCCCCTTCCCCACACACACACACACACACACACACACACACACACACACAGCATCTTCACATTGCGTTAGTCGAAAATATTTTTGAAATATTTTGATTTTACTTCGCTCTCATGCATCCTCTGTGAAAAGAATGCTACCCTGATTACTCTTTTAGAGGAAAAGCCCGAGACGATACGATGCAAAAGCAGGATTCTATAAAACACAGCGGTGCCACAGCGCCTGAGGGTGAATACTGGGAACTGACATAGGGAACCTCATTTTTATGTGCCCTTGCTTCACACACGCAACATAAGATCTCAATTAAACCCCATACGCATCTAAAAACACACTTACAGGAGCAGCAACTTTAAAAATACTAAGATTATTATCGCATTATGTAGTGATTGCTGCGAAATGCTGTAAGAGAAGATTTGAAGGTGACTCCTGCCTCTCACACAATTAGTAACCATTAGAGAACAGATGAAGGAAGTCAATCTGCAGAATGAAATATTAGTTTGGGGAACTATATGCTGTACGGGACATAGGTTTGTGTCTGGAGTCTGTCAGGCTTTAAATACATTTTGCCTATGAAGGGTTATGTGACCTGCATTTCGCAGTGGTGAGGACAGCGAGATTGATGCAGTTCACTGCTTCCACTTGGAAGGAAAATCAGCCTATTTTAAGAATGAAACTTCTAGACGAACTGTTCAGGTCTTTCAAAAAAGGTCTTTGTTTGAAAGAAGTGGCCTCATTTGGAGCTAAAGAAAAGTAGCGGAAAAAATGGGAACTCTTAGCACCATGAGTTTTTGTGCTTTTCTATGTGAGGACTAAGAACAAATCTACTCAGTATACTGGCAGAAATCCACACCATCACACTATGGATAAGTTTTGCACACCGTATAAACACAGAAGAATCATCGATGCTGGAAATAAAATCAGCCCTTATGAATGATTAATTAGTCATACACTGATGATGAAACCTTCTATTTAAAACCTCAGGGTAACGTAAGCAGGTGTTGTAGCATCAAAAGATGACTAAGACCCAGGAAGAGACATAAATGGGTAGATCAAATCTGGATCCCATATGGGAAGGAAATATACTGGACAAAGAAAGTTAGGGATCACTCTGATTTTTAATATTGAAATATGATATGGAACATAATTTGAACTATCAAATATTTCAAATTCGAAAATTGGGGTGATCCCTAATTTTCTTTGTCCAGTATACAATCGTGTTTTTGCAGATTGGCATGTGTCTGGTTACATTTAGTGTCTTCAAAGGACACTATTTGTGTGTGCGCCTGATTGTGTGAATAGTTGTATGAGGTGCATAATTATGCATTAACTGGCATGCGCGGTCGCTGAGCGCTTTATTAGGCCAAAGACATACTTGCTTTTAAACCATGCATTTGGGTGGATAGCCTACTGCATCCTGAACCTAGGAGTTCACATACTTGCCCATGTACTTCGCGAGTCACTGAAAGATTACGCTAGAAGGCACATCACAGAACTGATAGACCAGACCATATAGAGCGTTCAGATTTGCCAGTAATCCCCTGATGCTGTCACATCCCTATACTGCCCCTACACTGCTTCTAACACTCATGTGCGTTTTTCATTGTGTCAGTGAAGAACGTAGGCAAAGATGTAGTTAAGAGCAAGTATATCTCCGGCCTTGGAGGTAACTCTGAGTACGACCTCTCTTTCCTCTCAAAACAGCCTCAATTCTTCGTGCTATGGATTCCACAAGCTGTTGGAAACTTTCCTGCGAGATTCTGGTTCCTGTTGACATGATTGCATCACACAGATCCCCTGCGTCAACAGCCCATTTATTCTGCGAGTCTCCCGTTCTACCACACCCTAAAAACGCTCTATTAGATTGAGAACGAGTGACGAGGGAGGCCATTGTATACTTAAGTCATTGTCATGTTCATGAAACCAGTTCAAGACAACATTTTCTTTGTGACCTGGTGCATTATGCTGCTGAGGACATACATAAAAAGACGAGTAAATTGAGGTTGTAAAGAGATCCAAAAGGACATCGACATTGTGACATTGAAACGACGATTGATGTACTAAGGGGCCTAAATTGTGCCATGAAACCATTACACATTTGCCAGTTGTGATAAACTGTTGACACAAGGCCAGTTGGGTCAATGGATTCATGCCGCTGATGTCATATCCTGACCTTACCATCTACCTGTCACAACAAAAGTTGATTCATCATACCAGGCATCGTTTTTCCCTTCTTAACCCTTTGAGCACCGAATACATTTTCAAGGAATTAAAAATGTAATTATCCTGAGCTGTAGAAAAACTATCATGTGGCAACTTGTTTAAAAGAGCTCCCCTACGGGAGCTCTTTCAAACAAGTTGCCACGTGATAGGTTTTCAACAGCGTCTGATTTTTATATCTCACATCATCGGCAACTATAGTTGCCCACAGCGCTGAAAGGGTTAAAACTGTGCGGTTTTTGTGAGTCTGTGCCAGCTGCAGCATCAGGATTCTGTTCTTGGCTGACAGGGGCAGGACGTGACTCGGTCTCCTGCTGTTCTTCAGAGATACTGAAACCAGCCCCTCTGGCACCAACAACCGCACCACAGTGCAAGTCCCTGAGATCACTCTTTCTCCCCATTCTAATGTTGGAAGTGAATATTTTTTCCCGGTAAGATGTCCAATGTTAATATTTTTTTTCCAAATCCTGATGTTCCATGGGAATATTTTTTCCCCAATTCTAGAGATATTTTTTTTTTTTCTCCATTCTGAAGCTTGATGGGAATATTTCCCCCCCCACTCACATGTTTGATGTGAATATTTAAAATATTTTTTCTCATTTCTCATGTTTCATGGGAAATTTTCTTCCCCCAATTTTGATGGGAATATTTTTTCCCCTCCAATTCTGATGTTTGATGTGAACTTTTTTGTTTAAATTCAAGGGAATGTTTTTTTCCCCCCATTCTGATGCTTGATAGGAGTACTTTTTCCCCATTTTGATGTTTGATGTGAATTTTTTTTGTTTCATGGGAATATTTTTTCCCCCAATTCTGATGCCTGATGGGATTTTTCTCCCCAATTCTGATGTTTGATGTGAATATTTTTTCTCAATTCTGATGTTTCATGGGAGTAATTCTCAATTCTGATGTGAATATTAAACCCTTTCATGCCCACATGTGGTAATTTCCATGTAATGCTAATTGACTCCTCTGCCCGAATACCGATTTTTTTCCCCTGTTTAGTTTCTGACCTGTATCTCCATGATCTTGTGCAGTACACTGCAGCAACATGACTGGCTGATTGTATAATAGCACGAATAGGGTAAATAACCTGTACGAATGTGTAGGAATGTGTAAATGAAAGCGTGTATGAAAATAGTTCGAGGTAACTGCTATATGATTCATTCTTTCCCCTTTGATCACTCAAGCCGGTGTGGGGATTCTCGAGGGCTGGAGAACACAGTGATTCCCGGCAGTGAGAGCATTATTCTCTAATCTAATCTCGGCCACGCCGGGCGATTACGCTACCGGGAAGTGAGGAGCTGGAGTCACTCGCACTTCCTCAAACGGAATTACAGGAGCACTTTGGCTGCAAGATACAAATCATATTACTGTACAGCTGTCCTGACCCACACTTTGTCTCAGTCAAATTACTTTTTCAAATTATACTCAAGTTCCCAAATTTTACTTTCTCCAGTAACATGAAAAATGACCATTGAGGTGGTACTAAATATTTAGAATGACTTAATTCGAGCGCACTCATTATTTGAATCCATGGGCAAAGTCCAGGTCTGCAGTCAATATGAGCAGATCTGCTTTACAGAGGCTATTGCCTCACCAAGCCTGACGAATGATTTTATTCAATTCAGGGCAGCAGGTAGCCAATGATAGCTTGCTTGGCTGGCAACCAGAGAGTTGTTAGTTCGAGGCCCCATTGACTTCAATACTCCAATAGCTTTAACCCTTTATCGGGCAAGGAACCATATTTGGTAACTTCAGTCGGCATCCAAAGTGGCGCCCCCATGCCTCTCTGTGAGGCAGTAGACCAGCGGCGATTTCTCCCAGCCAATCAGAGAAAATCAGGCTATATCACAGGCAGTGACATCAGGGTGTTTGACCAATCAGCAGTGGCCTAGGGTGTCTCAAACTTCTTTTCTTCTCCAGACCTCTCACAGTGCGGTTGTGTGCCCTTGCCCAGTCCCACTCACAAGGACCTAACATCATTACTCACGAAAGAAAACTGATGAAAACTCACGCATTATAAAGTTAAAAAGGTTTGCTAAAAGTTGAGATAGGTGTTGTTTGTGTAGGATTTCTAGAAATTAGTGAGATTTTGCATGAAAAACAAAAAATTTAGTAGTGAGGCCATATTTGATCATATACCCTTTTCACCTAAGCCAAGAGCAAGTGATGGTTAGACTATTTATGGACATACGCCCAACGCGCGGTACTTTTTCACAGTCAGCTTCTTAAGGTATTTTTTTTGTGCCCTATAAAGGATTAACTCAGTTTATCCAATAGTGACAGTTCTGACATTTTTCCTGGGGAATCCTTGAAAAATAGAAACATGTTCTTCACTGAATTTCCCTTGTAAAATAAAGGGGGGGGAAAAAAACACAACATCATTAGCCAAATAAAATTCCTCAGAAATAAACCGCAGATCTCATCTGCATTGTTCTGCACAGTCCTGACTTGAAAGTAGGTTGTTGTAATCCAGTGGACAGCATTCTTATCAATGAAACAGCCCCAGGAGTGCGCACACAAAGGAATAACAAACAGCAGAGGTCTGGAACACAGTCAAGAGCCACCACAGTAAATTACAGGTGATTCCAACCCGTGACACAGACAGGCAAGGTCAGCCACACTGTCATTGAGCGTTCAATTTGCGAGCCATTTTAGGAATCTGCAGAGCATCTATACCCAGCAGGGCTCAAATTCCACCCTCCGGGCAGAGCCATGGATGCCCTTCATGTTGGCTGTAACACCCTGCCTCCTAAAATGAGCTACCTGCTCAGAAATTTGTCCTTTGACTTATCTACTGTACTTTGCCATAGGGTCTTCTGGAGGACAAATAAAGCTAGCGAGCTCAGAAAATGGAAATAATTATTTAAAGTGTTTTTAACTACACAAGTGAACCTGTTTGGCTCCATTCCCTGCGGTGTTTACATCATGCTTACACCAGCCTTATGAAAATACTATCAAAAATAATAAAAGCAACCAATTGGTTGAATGCAATTACAACACACAGGAGCAGAAAAATATGCAGTAAAGTGAAAACAATAAAACAAAACTCAATGAAAGCAAAGAAATTCACGGCCCACAAAGCCCATAAATTTTGTTGTATAACGTTGACAGAATTAATGTTTTTTGCTGTAAGGTTATCTGAAATCTTGGCTTTACAACACCTTCCCATAAAAATGATACAATTCAAGGCCTGTCATTGCATTGTGTCATCTCAAAATATAATAAAAGTTAGTCAGATTAGCAATTACTGGGTTTGGTGATCCCTAAATGAAAATAATGAGAACACCACAATTTTTTTTTTTTATATACATCTTTTTAAATAGTTATGTGGTTATTCTAGTGACAGATTCAAATCAGCATTTTGATTTCCATCATGTTGCAAATGCATACCAAAAAAAATTTCTAAACACAGAATTCAAAGTCTCTTGCAAAGTTTTTTTTTTTTTTTTTTTTGCGCCTGTTACGACAATATATCATTTAATACATAAACCATGAATAAACCATAACTCTCCAGGTTTCATCAAGCATGTCTTAAATGCAATCCTACAATAAAAACAGAAATAATTTTACGTTCACATTTTGGCTACTGTTATGAGTTACAGTACCTGCACAGCTTATTAGCATTTACATGCGCTGCAGGTATGGAGGTGTGTACGTTTTCACTGAAGATATTCAGGTCCAGCATCTGCTGAAAGGCAGGTCAGCAGCCTTCTACCTGGGACTGACCCCAAAACCTCTGAGTGGTGACCGTACACCATATCGCCCAGCCCTCATCAAAAGCTACTGCACCCCCAAGACTAAGGCAAATGTAACTAGTCAATGAATGACTGGATGTATGAACATGAGCAAAGAAAATATACATAACTTCACCTCATAAGTGAGTAATCCAAGGTAAAGGCTATTCCTCCTACTGGGTCAGTTTTGTTATTCACCCAACCATTCTAAGCCAATGAAATGCGAGGAATATTTTGCGAATGATATGTTTTGGTGAAAGTTCTTGGCTCCATTTTAAGGGTCTCGTCTAGAGTGTGGCATCAATAAGACGGCTGGGGCAATAAGAATAACCACCCCCTGTTCCACCAGCAGTTGGGGGAATAAGAGTAACCTTCTCTTGGGCCCCCCCTCCAGTTGGGGGAATTGAGGGTATTGCCTATGCAAAAAATGCCCGGATGTTGCATTCGTGTCCCGTTTCAGATGCATTATGGGATAGTTCGGTAACCCAGTCGCTTCCGGTCTCGCGGCTGCAGGAAAAAATTTAACGCTTCCTAGGCGTGCGTGGTTCCGCATCAGGTACTTACTTGCATACTTGCCCATACGCTCGTGAAACTAGCCGTGCGCTTGGTGAATGTTTACATTTTCCTCAGCTTGATTTACATATGCGTGCGTGCAGGGCCGAGCCGCAGCTAGATGATGCTAAACGATAGCTGTGATCTCAGTAACGCACCAGAAGTAAGAGGGTTCCGGAAGTAGCAAGATATTTTGCCGAAAGTGCTACATCAGGGCATTTTTTGCATATTGGCGATACCCTCAATAGCCACTCTCATTATCTAATGACTCTGTGGATGTGGAGCGAGCTAATTAAATATCAATAAATTAGCACTTTAAAAGATGCTATAAACGTCATATATGACTTCAGATAAAGATTTAATTTAATAGATCCCCCCAACCATCATTTTTTCCACCTTCAGTACAGAATAGTGACTCTTCCCAGTTAGGCCAATTTCTGAAATGATCGAACTCCTCTACTGTTCTCTATCTGCTCGAAACACCAACACTGATTATCCAAACAAGCTCATAAGCTATGAACTATAGGACCACTTATCATACATCAATTGAATAACGCCATTTAATTTCATGCCAGGGCACCGATTTGAAAAACACTCGTAGTGCCGTGCCTCGCTGGAGGCTGTGTAACCTTCACGGAGATCCCTGAAAGAAACGGCCCTGCCCGGCCTCTCTCTCAGGACCAGAAGAAATTACACTCGCAAATTGTATTGTTGAAAGTCATTATTTACTAATTGTTCTTGATCAGTCATCATTGCCATTTTAAATGCTTCAGCACATAAACCAATTCCATCGCTAATCTCCAACTATAATCTACTGCCTTGAATGCTAAACTGGTTTCTGTCTTATTTTCCAAATGCGAAACAGAGACATTCAGAAAGACTGGAATGAAGGAATTGGATTGGACCAGAATTAAGCAAAAAAAAAAAAAAAAAAAAAGATCTCACCAAAAGCAAAATTACTTGTATACTCTAAGACGGCGATCTGCATGCACTCAGACTGACGGCTTTCGTTGGACTGCATGCAGTTTCTAACTTGTTGCAAGAAAATATAAATTGAAGACATACACGACCTTAAAACGAAAAGAATTGTTGCCAGAAAAAAAATGGTCTACAATAAATTCTTTAATGTTAAATGCTGACTTCCAGTACAGAAGTGAAGTTTCATGATTTGTATTTAAGGAAGGGCAGTGTAATCAAAAGCTTCTTTGATTAATAGTTTTGGGTCCAAATGCTCAGTCAGAACCATATAGTTTATCAATAACAGTAAATGATCAAACTATGAGAAGCGATACAGAAGCAAATTTCAATAATTTTTACCTTTAATGTCAAGAGCACATGGGTCTTGATGAAAAATAAAAAGCTGAACTTTTTTTTCTCTTTTTCATGGGGTTTGATGAGGTCAGTTAGCACTATGACCCCTTGAGGTCATTCACACGTAACCTGGAATGAGATGCCAGTTCTGTTTTTCCTCACTATAACTTTTTTCCTCTTTAATTTTGCATTCTAATCAGGCTCCCCTCTAAGTGGGAAATGATCAGTATGGAATTCCTTGATAAATCTCTTTATCTCACCTAAGGTTATCAAAGTTTTACGATCACATTAGCATAAAAGTTAGAGTGGGAGTCTGCAAAAATCCTTATCAGTTCCCTCTAAAGGACAAATAGTCGAGCTAATCTTCTCATTCTTGAAAAGTGGTACTTGATTATAACAGCATAGGCTAAACAGTGCAGTTAGAAAAAAAATCTTTCTAAAACCCCACATTGATACCGAAATAAGAAGAAAATTAGCATCCCAGCAAAGCAATAGTAAAGAAAAACTTTGACTCAGACTTTAAACGCATCAGTACTTCAGCAAGGAAATTTTAGAAGCCAAACATTCTGAGGTGCTCTTTTCACCAGGCTGAGTTCAGTTGGAAGACGGTTTAGGGAACAGTATGTTAAGCACAGAAGGCATCACAAAGAGGCATAATCACAACTGAATCCCAGATAGGAGACTTTTATCCTTTTTACTTCTAATCAGGGGTAGCTTATTACTCACGGTGGTCACTTCTCGGTAGCAGTTGCAGAATCAGTGCTTTCCCTGCCTATCTAACTTAAAGGTGGGCCAGCTTTGTATTACTGGCTGCCACCTTTGTTAAAAATTCCAGTAAAAATGCAGAGAATTTTTTTACACCAAACCTACTGAGCCTAATATTAGCAACTGTGCTAGGTTTGTGCTTAACGCTGCATCCCCAATCTTAGTGTCTGAGACTGCAGTGTAAGCGTTGTTCTGGGATCGAGCAAATAAACTCCATCCAGGAGTAACATCACAGTTCACTAATTGTGGCTCTGCTACGATGATGTCATGACACCTCACTAGCTTTACAACTGCGCTTTGTACGAGGCTAGCAAGGACTCTGGCTAGCTATTTGAACCAGCTAAATCCCCAAAGGTGAGCAATTTCAGAATAAGAGAGATGTGAAAAATATATAAAATTTATAAAAAGACAAAACTATTTTTGGTTCTTAGATAACCTAGATCCCTGCACGTCTCTGTTCATCTGCATGAAAAGCATTAGCAAGCTAAAATGTAGGCAACTGACGCACTTTTGCTGTTATTTTTGTTGTTTTTGTGTTTGTCCTCAGGATGTGCTGTTTTCATTGCTGTTGGTTGGTGTTTTTTCCCGTTCTTCCTCACTTTTCTCAATTGAAGTCAAATTTAAGGGGTGATGGTCCATGTTGGGGAGCCAGGGGATAAAAATAAACTGCCTTTTATGATGCTGGTGATCAGTACTTCCGTGTTGTCAACTGAATCAAGTGTGGCAACTACAACAAAAGACACGCCCACTGTCCACGTCACACCGCCCGAAGCCGTCGATTCCCCTTGTTGTGCTCTTCCGGCAGAACCATGGACAGCGCATGTCGGTCGGGACTCCGTTCAGGACCCCTGGCCGCCACTCTACGCTGGACAGCTCCCGCCAGTTGTGGCCGGGCGTGCGAGAAGGGCTCGCTATGCGCATTCTGCACGAGGCCACGCACCTGATTTCAGTCTAAATCAAACAAGAATGCAATATAAAGCCGGCACAGCAGCAAACTGGGTCAGGTTGGCTGAGAGTGTGTTTCGCAAGTGCGTTACCAATCACTGTTCTCTGTATTTTTTCTATCGGAGTTCAAAGGCAGAGAGACGGGGGATCCTGAGTTTAAGCTCCCTCCAGAAAGCCTTGCCCTGGCCGCTACTCTACCATGTGACAGTGGCTAATTCCCCTAAAGTGTCTTAAGGCTCACAAAGTTTGTCTTTTGGTTTATTTCTGTAAATAAAATTACCGCCCAGTGGGCTGGATTCTTGCCAACCTGTTGCCCTGTTGGTGTCTGCTTTTCTGGTGCTTTGCCACAAAAGGTTTGAGAGTAAAATGGCTTATTGGTTTGATGTCACAGTGAAACCCAAGGTCCTGTCTCAAGAGGATAGAAAGGTACGAGCGAAAAACATAGCCTATTTCGTAAAAAACTAAAACATGTTGACTTTGTCTATTTTTGCCTTTCCCTCCGATGTTCCAACAAAGAGAGATAGCTGCATTCAGCTTGGAATTCAAATGTGGCAAACTGGTAAGTAGTTGCAAACATCTAAAAGGTGGGCAAAAAACAGATTAAAAAATAGCTTACGAAGTTGCCTTATTTTACATGTCAATTTTTGATGTGGCCTAAAAGTTAGTTCTCATACTTTCAAGCAGTTTTTTACTTTGTTGGTTTACAGCTCAAAAATTACACATTTGTTTTGCTTGAAAGTTTTTACTGTGTCACTGCTTGACACAGAAGTCTCGTTTTCTTGCTGAGCTTTTCTTTTTTTTTGGTGCTTTTGGCACAATAATTACAAATATTAAAAGTTGATCCAAGGCAATTCCACGTGTATGTCGAATGGACATTCACAGAACATTTTTGATTCTGAACAGTTTCAGGCTTTGATTGGTGAAAATCATTTGTCACTAAATGATAGACCCTTAACCCCACATGAATACGCCACAGAACTCCCAAACCAATTTTTTAATTATTTATGCAAATTTGGCCAAATAAATATCTGTCGTACGGACGCAGAAAAAAGGCATTTTTTCAACATATAACTTCTGTGAGTTGATGCTGAAAAAAATCATTACAGTGATATCATATAATCTACAGGTAATTGCTCAAAGGCTGGAAATCCTTTCTAAAAAATATTTTAGTTTTCCATGAAATATTGAGAACATTTAGTCAAAAAAAGTAACTGTCATACGGACAAAGAAAATCTGTCGTATGGACATTTGTGATTTTTTTTAAATTTAGCCCTAAATTTAATATTTTTTTCAACATTTAAGAAATTCAACAAGGAACAAATGTTGCAGAATTTCAGAGTTTCATTCAAAATGCAAATTAGGAACACTCAAAATACACTACACAACCAGTTGTAAAACAGCAAAAGTTGCACACTTCATGCTTCATCATGCACACCTAGTATCCTGTAGTCACACTTCGTATAAAGCATTAATTTGCTATTATGTTCAAAAACTGCTGTGCATATCAGCTCTGAAAGAGGGAGTAGACTCTGGTTTTACAACGGTGTTTGGTTTATTTTATTCCTGCACAAGTAAAAATTGTCGTACGGCTATATATCGTACATATATCAGCAACAGTAACTTTGAAAACGCATCAACTACAAAAGCTCAGTCAGGTCGGTGACCTTTTGAGATGTAACACTGAATGGCCAATGTATCAAATCAAGTTCAACAAGAAACAGGTATGTGACGGAGGCTTAGAAATACTAGCATGTCACTGAGTTAAGTTTTTGGTTTCACAGCAGAAAAGATAAGTACCAATTTTCATTTAGAATAAATACTCAATTTTGTAGTGAATGTTTCTCGGTCACATATTGTAAAAACAGTTCAAAAAATGCAAAACCAGTGTCAGACACATGGCATGTCCTCATGGCATTATGAAGATCTAAGGACGGAGTCTGAATATTTCCATGATCCAGACTACTGTAAACACTACAAACATGTCAATAACCAACACTAACAGCTCTGTAATAGAAAAACAAAGTTGTGAGCAACACTCATAGTAAACAATGATTCTGAACAGACTAGAAGCATAAGACTAGAAGACTAGAAACATAAACGGTTACGTCTAGAACGAGAAGTTGAATGGTGGAGAAGTCTGTTTGTTTCATTGTATATCAATTCATTTGCAGGAAAGGCCAGGAGTTAATGTGTCTGAACATGCTGAAAAAAGGGCAATTCTGCAAACTGTCGTACGGACAAATTTTAATATGCAAATAGTGCAGAACTTACAAATAGCAGCCAAAGCTGGCAAACTCAGATTCATTCTTGATGAAAATACAAAGAGGATTTACAGTCACAACCAAAAAGCTTTAAAGTTTTGGTTGCTATGCAAACTTTTTTTATTTTTTCTGTCGTACGGACATGACACAAAGTCATTTCTTAGTAACAAACCTTTTTTTATTGAAAATATACAGAAATTTGTGAAAAACCTAAACTCTTATTTGCTATTGGCCTCTGGCACTTACTCATAGTGAATAACAATATAAAAATTATCTAGAAGGAAAATTATGAGATTTTTTCAAATAAAATTTCAAAATCATCAAATTTTGAGAAAAACTACACTATTCAAAGAAACTAACCCAAAAACACATTCAGAGTAATATTTTCCAAAAGTGTCGTATTGTTTTATGAATCCAAGATTCCCAGCTCCATTAAACATCAATTGGTTTGCCATTTTGTCCACTTTTGAATTTCAGTTTGCTTGTCCACCTTTGTGTGGAATCGCCCTTCTTCCATTATTGTATGCTATCTTTTATATAATCTTCAATACAGTTAAATTGCAATTATAGTGGTTTTTGCAAGTTTTATGATGTACCGCATTTACTTTAATTTTTGTTCATACTTTAGTATTAAGACCAGTATTGATAATTGTGGATTTTCGCAGTTACTATACCATAATCTAGAATTTTGGTTTTGTTACATCCCTGGTAAGCGATGCATTTCTGTTGTGTGTGCTTGTAATGAAAGCTAGGTCAGTTTAGGTCACAGAGGTAAAGAGGATAAGAGGGTGGAACTCAGCAGCCGACTTTGAGTGACGGCATCTGACTGATCATTTCTGGAAGCAGAAATTCCCATTCCATCTGTTCAACAAACCCAAAATGCGAAAAAGCCTTAGCGATAAATTTCAAATAATAACCACTCCTAGAAATAGACGCAGTTGTTTGTCACAGATGTCTATGCAATAACTTCAAATTGAATTTAAAAATTGAAAAGATAATGGCGTATGTTAATAAAAGGTCTAGAAGAGAAGAGGGAAGAGAGAAGTGAGAGACTATATTACCATCTATTTTAACATCTTTTGACTGAGACAGTAACTCAGTATGAGAAAGTTAAATATACTGTCAGTATCTCCACAGGTCTAACACTTTCTCCATAAACCTGCCAGCCAGATGAGGCAGTTCAGGAGGAAAATAGGGGTCAGACTGAGATTTAAATTTAAATCCCTATGTGCACTTTACTCTGTCAATTTTAGATTTATTTATTTTTTTATTTTCTTCTCACTCAAGTGCACAATACTGTAAAGGTGAGCACACAGACTTTGTACACTGCACATACCATGCATTCTGTTCAATCTTTGCCACCTTTGTCTGAAAAAATCCAGGGAAAACCCTGAGTATTAGTAAACCAATGATTAAACACTACTCAAAATTACAAATATCTGTACAATATTTGCAAATGCACACTTTCTAAAAGGAACCAGTTTGTCACTGCTGAATTGTCTGACTGTTCAAATTTTAATGTTTGGGGGAATTAAAAAAAAAAGAAAAAACAAAACGTATATACAGTGAAGTATTTTTAAAAAATATAATTATCACCGGTTTTATTTTATTGTTTGTTTTTGCAGTGTCCCCTGAAATGTACAAAGCACAAATGAGACACCCACTGATCCGTCTTCTGGGTGTGATGGTTGGGGGGAAGGCGATGCTGTAGTAAGGGATCCTGTAACATGACCTGCTGGCAGCCTGTGCTGCTGCAGAACATCTAATCAAACATTTGGGTCTATTTTTAACACGTGTGCTGTCTAACAACACCTGATCACCGCTGACGGCTCACAGCTCCACTTCCGTGCGAGTGCTGCTATTTCATCCCCTCCATCCCCAGTGTACTCCCTAACCCCTGCTGATAAACAGCTCGCCTGCTGCTACCGACTACACTCAGCTGTCCAGAGCCTGATCTTAGGCAAAAATATGTATCTGTGCAACATGCAATGCAGCAGAGTTTCTTAGGCTCACATCTAACAAAAAAAAAAAAAAAGGCAGTATTAGCCCTATCCCGTTATCACAAAGAATCTATGATTTACAGTTTTTATGAAGTAAGTGGACCAACACTCACAATGCTGGTTTCTAAATGGTGGCAGTGAACTAATTACTGGTACAACAGCATTATTAAAAATAATATAGCAGAAAATGGCATATAAATTCCCTATTACTTAATGCAATAAGCAACGCACAATCTTACTGGAATGGACAGGACCCTGCGATGCGGTGTCTTTTTTTAATTAAGTGTGATGCAACGAGGCTGAAGTGTCGCTTGCAAACTCAGGATCTGTTCAGACAATGTAGCAAGGTAGTAAAAGTAATGCCTAAATTATTCCTACTTAGCCAGCATAATTTGACAAAAAGGGCTGCTCAATGCCAAGTTTTTCATATAGCTCTGTAGCTGGCTAGCTGGCTAATATTGACATGAAATTAAGGTATGCGCAAGTAACATTAGTGCAGTACACTTCAATCGAGGCAGAAACACAATACAAACATCACTAGCATAACTATTGGTGAAATAGAGCCTTTATCAGGCTTTGACTGAATTGCTAATAATTGTATTAATGCGCCAGCTAGTTTGGTTAGAGAGCTAACTGATAGAAGCAACGTGCAGTCCAACTGGATTGCACAGGATGGTGCGATGCGGTGCGTTTTTGTATATTAATGTTGTGTGATGCAACTGTGCAAATGCAATCAAATTTTAATAAGCTCATACACTGTATGTCTGTTAATAAGTTAAGAATGTTACGAGCCATAACCTAAGTATGAAATGATTGTGACTTACTCGCTCACTCATTTCCATTTTGGCCATTTTAGCCCACTATCACAGGGATAATTGTAAACTTTGTGAAGATACTCAATACAAGAATGACCATCTTGGGCCTTGTCCACATGAATATGGATATTTTTCAAAACTGGTATTTTCCACCATTTCAATTTGTTTATCTACTCTTAAAAATTAAAATTTGCCAGATTGCAGGCAAATCAAAGAAAAAAAAAACTTTCATGTTTGAGTAGATGCAAGATACCTCCCAAGTTTGAGGGATCGAAATGCTGGTCCATCAGAGTTTCATTTTTGATCAGACGGGGGGACGGGGGGGGACGGGGGTAGACGAGACATTTCCTTATCATTTTGTGGCCAGGGGGGTGGAACTTGCGTTTAAATTCGTTGATTCATAATACATTATTACCAGGGGTGCTCAGAGATTTTTTTTTTTTTTTTGAAATCCAATTTGTATTTCATTCCCATTCATCCAGTCATCATAAACAAAGAAAACGAACATTATTAAATGTTCATACATTAATGTTCATACATGCATCAATGTAACACAAAAATCAATTGTATGTATACAAGTCTATGCAGTCGAAACCACATCAACTGTGACAGACAGTCCTGACATTATTGTAATAAGGGCATCTACAACTCCTCATCATCATCATCATAGCTGCAACTTCCTGTACTGCCAAGCGACGTAGATTAATTCCACGATCTGGAAAGATATCCATAATCTCATCCACAAGCAAGCTAGTTACATAAAATCAATGCTCCAAATGGCCACGGAAAACAATGGAGCCTTACTACCTACCTAGCTACGTTAAGCTGCTTTTGCACCGAACGCGACATGAATTTTTCGCGTGACAGATTGTAGGCCTATTAAAAAATAATGCAAAGACGCAAAGAACTCGCGTGTATTCGCATCTTTGCATTGACTTTGAATGTAATCTCTCGCACAAAAAAATCGTTTCGCGTTCGGTGGAAAAGCAGCTTAAACTAATTGTAGGCTTCGGCACAATGTAGTAACTTTACAGGAACATGTCAGATAAGATCTAAAATGTTCGCTGAGTTGCTGTTATTTAGTAGCCTATTTGCAGGACAGCACCAAACAAGCACAATATTTTAAATGATCAGCTACAAATTCTGAATGGATAGGAAACCTTTAACCAGTTGAAATGTGTTGGGCGCGATGTTCGGGGGCTGCATCTGTGGTTCAAGGGAGTGATGCAAGGGGGAATCGATGATACGGCTCAACATCTGCACGAAATAAACATGGGTTCTACACTAAATATCAGCCTACATTTCAGCGTCTCGCATACCGAGAGTTTCCCTACAGCCTCGCAATAATTCTGCCCCCAGCCTCTGACGTGATCGGTGCTCATTGCTTGCAATCACCAACAAAAGGCTTTCTGATTGGCTACGAGTTTAAGTTCGTACAAAAGCACATATTAGCTCAATAAACCGAACTCATGGGAAATGTAGTTTTTTACATACCCGAAATTACTTTTTATTTGTGCCAGATTTGTTCTTACGGAGGAAAATTGAAAAAAATACGGGAATCCGTAACATTACGGACTCTGAGCACCCATGTAGCCTATTACGCAGGGGTGGAGGAATAACGCGTAAATCTCTCAATTCGCCAATTGCGGGTTTTTTCACTTGCTTGCGGGTCCTCGGGTTTTGCTATTCAAATGCGGGTCGGACCCGCCAGATGCGGGTCACTTGGGAGCTAAGAGATGTAGTGTAGCTTGTTTTTTAACATCATACTGTAGGCTTGTTTCCAGAAGCTAGAGGACGGTGCCTTCGAAATGTGGCCTTTAAAGTGGCCATTCAGTTTAACTATTAAAAGCTTTTCATTATAAACGTAAAAAAGACCAAAAAAAAAAAAAAAAAAAAACAGACATTGTGGACAGCAGCTCTTGCCCAGCTAATGTATAGCATTTATCTAAAAAAAAAAAAACAGGTCAGCCTCTTAAGAGGGTACAAAATCCTGAGGGGGAAGAAACAGTTATGAAAAAGACAGACCAGCTATTTCTGGCCAGGATTTTGTACAGTAAGCAGTGTCTATGCATGACATCTTGTTGTGATTACCTTACAAAATAAAATAAACAAAAACAAAACAAGACCAAAAAAAAAAGAGAGAGAAACATTAGATGAAAACCCACACCCTGCAGTTTCTCCCTTGGTGGCAATCCAGCCATCACCGCATCACTGACAACTGCAGAGCAACGAGATAAACACGACGGTATGCAGAACGTCATACAAATGCTGCATTTTACTGCTCCCGCCATCATCCTTGTCATATCCCTGCACAGTAAAACAGGGGGAAAAAAACTGCCTTTTCCTCTCACTGCACAGTTTATATTCTGCAGAGGAGATCTGGACCCTGCCAATCCCCCGTAGCCTGACGAGAATTTCAGTACGGGATAAAAATAGATTGCCCAGCTTGTCTGCGAAGGCTTATGAATATGTTGGGGAGTGCAAACACGGAGGCAGGCTGCGGCAGAGATTGATCAGTAAACCCCAGCAGACGGATGGGGGGCCCTGCCCTTTACCGTGGGCCTGTCGCTCTCACTGACACGCGCTGGCTCAGCTCTATGTCCATGTGGACACGGCGAGCCTCGGGGCCCCCAGGGACCAGCCTGGCCCCAGCTTACAGCAAGGTGCTGAGAGGCACTAACTGGGCCTGGGGCCCCAAGTTCTGCCAGTCACCCACTCAAACCAGGGTAATTAACAAGGATGATACGGCAATGTTCATATCCACACTTTCCAAATATCGCTAAATTCACTTGTCACTGATGCCAATCCAGCTGAAACACTTCCACAACAAAACTGCCCAACTATTTGTCCAGAATCAAAATGTGCGAAGCGGTTGGATTTTACATGCCAATAGCAGATGTGCTAAACTGAAGGATGATGCGGGGTGCATTTTCCCCACAAATCTCCTTAAGTAGGCTATATTAGGGCGGTGGATCCAAGCTTTGCTCCAGCAGATCTTCAACCATGAGGGTAATCTACACATTTTCACAAGCTGTTCATCTTTCTAAATTAGGTGGTTTTCATTTTGAGACGGTTTTTGCACTACTGGCAGATTTTCATGCATTATTCCATTTCATAACACGGTGGATCAATATTGTATGTGGTTGTAACGGAATTGTGTTGTCAGACATGCTCTATGAAAGCTTTGGGGGGACTTTGTTCAGTGCAACAATTGGTAGTGCAGACATATGTAATACGCAGTTTTGAGCGCATCCAATAGGAATTGAGATCAACTGGAGACCCAAAAGTTAAGCGCTGACTGAGATTTAGTTTCACAGACTTCATTGTAGCAATAAGCAGAGTCAGACAATCCATTCATGACCTATCAGGAAGAATGCAGCAAAAAGTCATATTATTAGCCTCATAGCATAATCACCCATCTCATTTCTTAAGTTCTTTTTTTTTTTTTACTTATTATTCAAGAGAATGGATTATATATATTTTAAGGTTTTTAGGAAAAAATGCATTTTTTTCCGCCAGCACGAAAGAACAGGTAGCCAATATCTCAATTTGGCAAAAATATGACTTAAGCAATTATGTTATGAGGCTAGCGATATCAGAATCAATGTCGGAGAATATATGAAGGGTCAAAAGCCGAGCGAACAGAATGCCTTGCCAGGGAGCGGACAGAATCATAAGTCAAGGAGGAACCAAAATTGTAAACAGTAATCATTCGTACACAATGGGCTAGGCAGAACTTGAAGACTGTAAGACAAAAAGAAATCAGAACCGGGAATAACTCTAGGAATCAAAAGGCTTGTAAGTAACTGGGAATACACACAGAGACAGACTCGCAAGAAACTAAAGAAAATGGAGAACTTAAATCTCAAACAAATTACTGGGTGAACTGCATTGAGAACAAGGAAGCATGACTAGGGGTGTGGTAATAAACGAGACAATGAACTAAGTGAATAACAAACAGGATGGGAAGTGTGAGGGGAGCGTGAATGAAAACAAAGACACATGGCAACCTGACAAAGATACTGAAATAACAAAACAGGTAAGATTAAAAAAACTCAAAATAAAACAATAATAAAAACAGATTACCAGAGCACTGACAAATTGGGTAACTGAGTGAGTAAATTCAAAAAAAAATTATTCATTGCAGTCAAAATAATAAGGTCATGTCTTTGGTCTGGATACTATAACAATCTTTACAAACAGCAAGAGGGCAAGAGTTAAGTCATCTGCTGCAAAATGTATGAAGCTGTATTGAGTGGGATTTTTTTCCGAAGGAGTGGAATGTTAAGGCTGTCACATCGATGGCAGCTCTCTGCCTGGGTTTTACTGATTGGACGGCTTAGACACGCTGACCTTCAGGGGTGGCTGTCAATACTGGTAGACACAACAAAGGTAAATGTCCTTAACAGGGGAAATCTGACAACAAATTGACCAAAATGTGCTGATAACAGATCAGGTTGAACACCTTTGGTGGCGACAGCAGAGGACCCACACAGTGACCCGTGCAACCTGATTACAGAGCTGTCATCTCTGATGCTAATCAGTCTCTTTGCATTTCTGCCTTTAAAGCACCTGCTAACATTACTAAACTTGCAGATAATAGTAAGATAATAGCTTCCAGCGATTATATTCTGAATTTGCATACAAATTCATGGAGCCAAGGGCAGAGCAACATCGTTGCCTGATAGGCCACCTGAGGTGCCACATTAAAATTCTAAACTGTGATTGGCAATTAGCAGGTGAAAGGCCATTTATCAAGCTTCCACACTGCAATATAGGCCTCTCTGGTATAGACCAAAACCTGAAGGTTCCCGCCCCTCCCTTAATCTTTAACCAATTTAGCTGAACCTGAAAATCTCATATCTCGCCCGGGAGCCATGGCATGTCTTGTAATGGCTCTGTGCATAGGATGGGCATGTTTTTTTCTTTTCTTTTCTTTTCTTCTTTGCATTTAGATGTTGTTGACTGAGCAACAAAAAAAAAAAAAAAATCTGACAGGTTAGAGATGAGGAGCTGCTAACTATATTGCTTGCTGCTCAAAGGATTTGAAATTTCAGCTGACAATGTTATATGAACAAGGCAGAAATGGTACGCAGTTTATACAACTAACGTTATCACTAGCAACAACTTATCACAAGGTTGAGGTGCCTCATTCAGCACAAAAAAAAAAAAACAACATAAAGACGGTTAGTCTGGCTCAGTGTTCCCTCCTTGCAAACTGGACCAGACAGAAAATGACGCCTGGGTGTGTGCTGTCATTAGTTCTTATAAAAGCCAGTTATCCTGAAGGCCACTTTACATACAAGATTTGCAATAAGAGGAGACTGTTGAAAGCGTGAACCAACCCGCAAGCTTGCCAGTTTTGTGTCTTGGGATGCGCCATGTCAAGTTCATGTGCTTTGGACATAACCACAGATCACATCAGCTTCTCAGCCTCTGAAGTTTATTTTGCTTCCTGTCACTCATTTTATTTTATATTGGACTGATCTTGGCTTGTGTAACATTGTCACCCGAACAAGAACGTCAACAGCTGGCGGACTGTTTTCTGTAGTGCTGTTATGGAAACGTGTTCTGAGTTGCTACTCATCACTTTTTATGTAATCGAGGCTATCTTTTTTTTTTTTTTTTTACTGTTTTCGTAGCAAGGAGTCACCATTGCGGGTGGTTTCAGTGCAAATCTTCCATGTAAAATGGCCTTAATAGTGACATCTCCCACATAATACATTGGATATGGCATGAAACGACAAACCCTTCCCATTCTAAGTTAGTACTGCCCTTGTGAAAGAAGCTTTTTCATGTTGAAGGTGGTTCAGACCTACCTGTGGTCTACCGTGGACAATGATAAACAAAGCAGTTGGGTGTTTTAAGGGTGAAGTCTAAAGGAGCAAAGTCCCCCTCGACTTGAATGATTTGTGAAAACAAATGGACAAACCAAATTTTAAAAAAAAAGTAGAATACAGCTGAATTAAGCTGAATGCACAACAGTCATGTCATGTGTGTGTGTTGTAGACCAGGGGTGGAAAAGGGAATACTGTACTTACTGCCTTTGTTCATTAGTTTGAAACAGGAGTATTTAAAAGAATATACATTTCTACCTTTGCAATAAGTATACTATGGGTATTTTTGCAATTAAATAATTTCAGCTCCAACAATGAAAAAAGTAAACTTGACTTTTTCAGTGTTAGCTCAGAGGGCCAGGTCAAGCAGACCTCAAAATTTTAAGTTGAGAATTGCTTAGACTTATGTCAATGGTAATGTATAAAATCTAAATTTAAATTCAGTGCACACACACACACACACACACACACACACACACACACACACACACACACACACACACACACACACACTCTCCAGCGGCCTTTCATGGAATGCTAGAATGCCCATTCATCTTCCATTTTGGAATCAAAAATGGTTGCTATGTTCAAAACTGCAACAGCTATGTGTTGATATATGAGGCAAATATCATAATTTTAGACACTTTTATTAGCACATAAGTGATTTTTGTACCACCCCAAAGTGTCTACTGGTCCCATCCTGGCCAATCTAATGAATATTGCCTGCACTCTACCACTGCATGGAGCAGAATTTTATTTTATGTATTTATTTTTTGAATTTAAAAACAGGAATATGAACTTATGGGCCATTAACAGGAGGTCACCAGAGCCTGTACACTCAGCCGCTCACGCACTTGGAAAGATCAGGGTCTAACCTCAGGCTCACAAAATCTTTAGATCTTCCAATTTTCTTTGCTTCTCAGAACTTTACAAGGTGATTAAAGCAGCTGATTATACAGTCCATACACTTCACCTGGCTTCGCGGGTCTAAATAGGCCCTTGATTATAAGTTTAAAATAAGACTGAACAGACCCCTGCAGCTCCTGTATTAAACCTAGATGAACTGCCCTACTGGGAACTCAGTTTTTCCAAAACAATGACTTTCAAAACAAGGGATTTCTGCAGAGAATGGGGCAGGGGCCATTTTAATCAGTGACGGCTAATGGACAGGGTAAATACCTAAACCGAGGGTTACACGTCAAGCATGACAAGGTGCCGCCATAAAAAAAAAAAAAAAATCCTTGCTATAAAAACAGCTTCTCAGCAGCCTTATTAGCATATTTCTCTCAGCGCTAGTGCGAGGCGTCTGTCTGAAATCCTCTCAGCTGCAGAGTGCACACGAGGGCACTGCACTCTTAGTGCCATCCTCCACCCTGTTCTCGATGCCAGTCACAGATTTTACGATGGCAACACTTTACCGCACGTGAACCAATACCAGTATGTAGTGCCTGCGCTTGCGCCAGTATACAACAGCTATCTCGATTAAAATATCCTTTCTCAAAGAAACTCAAGGACTGAATAGCATCTGCTGCGGATGAGAGGTGAGCCTTGTTCCAGTTAGCCATGGGGAAGGGGGTGACCTCTGTGAGATACCAGAGCACTGCCTGCAGACTCCTTTGTGTCTTGCCAGATAAAGGCCGACCATCCTGTATAAGAAGCGTATGATGTTCAGTCACACCATCTGTAGAAATAACTCCATAATTATCTGCACGTGTCCCTCATTTGATTTACTCTATGAAGACCTGACATCACATCAATTTTCCAGCTTTAAATGTATGTACAACCAAAATAATACTAAATATTGGTTATTATTATCACCTGCCACAAATTGCGATGGGGGAAATTGGATTGGGGACCGTCCATTTGTCCATCCGTCCATGTGCGCGTTCGTCTGGGCCACAATGGGGGCAAGATTTCTCTGCAACTATTATACATAGGATGTGTGAAATTTTGTATGCTTAATACGCTATCAGCTACTCATGATCTTTGTTGAGTTCAAAAATGGGTGTTGAACCATATGTTTTTACTGAGTTATGGCCCTTGATTATGGCAGGGGATAGTGATTGCACTGTTGTCTTGTTGTTGTTGTTATTATTATTATTATTATATGCAAGAGTTAATGTTGTCCACATCATAACATTCTGAGAGACTGCCAGACAGGATATTTCAACAGGGCAATGAACCAGACATGATACAGGACAGGCCATCAGATTTTATAGTAGGCCATTCAAACTAATGATACAATCAACAAAACTGCAGCTACTGGCACTGTGGCTAAGTCTGTTCTCAAGTTGTCCATGTATCACATGCACTTTGTGCTCAAGCTGCATGAAAAACGCTTGCCAAAGCTTGGCAAAAACTGAGAGGCCATATGTCCCAGTCAGAGATAGTTCTGCAAAAAAGTATTTACCCCCAGCTCGATTTACCCCCAAGTCAGGGTTCCCTGACAATCTGCTGGTACCCAATTATACACCTGGGTAAGGTGAGGCACTGTAAAAGTGAAGTGTTTTTGCCTAAGAACACACCACAAAAGCCACGGCAAGGACTTAAACCCACGACCTTTCGATCCAAAGTCAAGTGCACTTAACCACTGCACCACCACGTCCCCTACTAGGGGAGGGCAGCCTACCAAAATGTCTCCAGGAGCAAGTTGATGACTCATCCAGGAAATCACAAAAGAACCCAGACAAACATCTTAAAGAATTGCAGGCCTCACTTGCCATACATAGGTTTTGTAAAACCAAACTCCCCTGGTGGAACTTTACTGCATAGTGGATCTGCCCTATCAGTTAACCCAAGTCCTGCAGGTCGCTGATGTATAGAGGACCCACACTTGTTTCCTTGCATACCGGTTGTTGATATGTCGTTCCCCGATAGCCATTTCCCTGTTCGCCGGTCCTCAATATGCATTAGCCCAGAGGCAGGACTAGGGTTAAGGTCAGTGTTTTTACGATTCCACAAAATGAAAAAGACTGGGCAAAATGAGAGCGCTGCAAAGAGAAAACCTCTGCTGACACACAAAGGCTTGTCCTGCATTTGCCAAAAAAAAAAAAAAAAAACATCTTGATTACCCCTATAACTTTAGGGTAAATATTCCATGGACTGATGGGTCAAAAGTGGAACTTTTTGGAAGATATGGGCTCCTCTAGATCTGGCCAGAAGCAAATGCAGCATTCCACACCAAGAACATCATATCATGAGTCAAACACAGTGGCGGCAGTGTGATGATCTGGGGCTGCTTAGCTGCTTCAGGATCTAAGCAACTTACCATAATTGATGGAACTGTGATTCTGTTCTGTACCAGAGAATCCTGAAGGAGAATGTTTGGCCATCAGTTTGTAAGCTGAAGCTCAAGCGCAGTTGGATTGTGCAGCAGGCCAATGAGCTCAAGCACACAAGCAAGTCCACCTCTGAATGGCTCAAGAAACTATATGAAGGTTTTTGAGTGACCAAGTCAAAGTCCTGACTTGAATCTGATTGAAATCCTGTGGGAAGACCTCAAACAGTTCATGCTCAAAAACCCTGGCTGAATTAAAACAATTCTGCAAAAAAAAAAAAGAGAGAGGGTCAAGATTTCTCCACGGCAATTTAAAATCCTCATTGTCATTTGCTGCAAACATTTGATTACAGTTGTCACAGCCTGGGGCAGCACAATTAATTATTAGTTTTAGGGGTGCAATTACTATTTTTTTTTTTCACATGGCTGATATAGTTTTTGAATAGCTCATTACCTTCCACACATGAAATTTAGCACGGTTTGTTTTTACTCACTTCATCTTAAAATTTAAAATTCAGGGGGCGCCCCAGTGGCTCATCGGTCTAAGCGCGCGTACCATAAAGGTTGTGTCCTTATCGCAGCGACCTGGGTTCCATTCCAGCTCAGGTCATTTGCTGCATGTCTTCCCCCATTCTTCTCCCCAACCTTCCTGTCTCTCTACACTGCACAACTGTCAAATAAAGGAAAAATTCCCAAAAAAAATAATTTTTAAAATTCGACAAATAAGCAAAAATAGAAGAAATCAGGAATGGGGCAAATACTTTTTTGCAGTACTGTACACCCATTGACCGTTCCTTCACCCCACCACAATGTCATCCTCCATCGCTAAGAATCTAAAAAGCAACTAAGCAACTAAACAACAAATCGACCCTCTCAGAGAATATCAGAGCAGTACACTGGGCCATCTCATTCTTCCTACCCACCATCTAGAGCTTCTGTGCCCTCATCAGCAAGCTTGCAAAACCTAGCCAGTCTCTTTTTCTCCACCATCCGACCTCTGTAGCTCATCCATAATGCTTCCACTTATCTGATCTATAACTTTTCTAAAGCTTAGACATCTCGATCTCCCGTCAGAACGAGCCTCTCGCAGCTATCAAGCGGGTAGACCCTCGCTCAAATCCAACGCAGTTTAAAGACTCACCTCTTCTGGTCACACCATTAGTCACATATCCTTTAATTCCTATTGAATTCCTTTTGAATTCAATCTAGGCATTGTTCTTGGCTGTTTTTCCCCAATCTCAATATTGTACTAAGTGTTGACATGCAGGTTCTCGGCAATATAACACTAGCATTCCTGAGACTGACGATCTCCACTTTTGTAAGTCACTCTACGTAAGTGTTAAGGGACTGCGATGCCAGCCTTCTAAAACTTCAGTTTGCCGCAGAGAAAGTGTCAATTAGAAATGCTACAAAGGTGTGACAATGCCTCAAACCTGATAATTCGGATTTTCGCGTCACATATCGCAGCACAGCACAACTCATCCTTGAAGTTATTCTCTGAAAAAATAGGTTGTGTTTTAAACCGGTACTCAACTGATCTGTCAAATTAATTTCTCTACTGAGGTCACCTTTTTGTCCCTCTCTAGGTCTGTTACCTTAGGCCACTGATTTAAGTGACTGCATCACACTGCAAATCAGCACAGGGTTTTGCGACAAAACACGCCTTATTTTCATATTTACTTCATACAAAATGACAGATAACTGCAGCACAATTGTTGTAGCCTCTTGAATTCAAGAGGAAGTTGGAAATTAAATTCAATCAGGTAAAGTGGGCACAACTCATGTTCGGAAAATGGTTTCTTTGGAAATATATAAATATAAATATGACAGTAGAGATAGGGCTGCAAGATCTGACTTGCAAAGTAATTGCGTGAGAATCTTTGCAAATCCCCCCCCCCCCCCCCACATGACAAGTTATTTCAGCAAGGTCAAGCGAGGATAAATAAATCCACATGGTGGCCTTACCTAACCAAATATAGTAGGCTAGCCATTTTTTATTAGTCCGGATATACAATGGTTCACTGACATACACACAATTTCAAACCAGGCAAATAGAAATACGCCAGTTTTATACTTTCTCAAGAAAATTACATCACTGATGTGGTTGTTTTCAAATCATAAACCTTTTGTTCCTGTGAATATTGCATGAAAAAAAAAAAACAGATTTTTAATTACACGCAAAAACACACAAATATATGCACACACGCGCGCGCTGCTCATTTTTCTTACTACATGCATGTTTATGAGCAGAAGAATGGCCGGCGAGTTAATAAATTTAATAAAAATTGTCATCAAATTAAATTAACATATTGCAAAAGTCATCTGCAAGGCACTTTATCACAACTTCTATTCTACAGCCATATGTTAATTACAAGTAATTAACACCATCAAGTTGGCATTAATGCTATTTTTCTTCTTGCAAATCACATGAAATACTGCAAACTAAGACATAAATATGAGTATAGTTTGAACGAGCAAAGAAACATCTCTTTTTCTAATGCAAACATTGTTTCTCATTGCAATTTAATCTGCTGATAAAGAAATTAAATTACCATCATAAATGGATGTTTGTTTACATTTGTTTAAAAAAAAAATCAGATGAGCCATCGCTCTTACTTTCATATCAATGGTAATATCAACAATAATATCATATCAATGGGGGGGGCAGTACTGTCCCAATCATTCTGGGAAATAAGGGAACAGCAAAAATTAAAGACCTTCTCCCTATTTTACAGTGTTTTGTGCAGTGAAGACAATTGCAACCAATCAGATCATAATCATTGTGTTTCTTTATTTTTCACAAATTAAAACTCATTTTGAAATGCCTGAGGAATACAGTGCTGACCACCCCTGTACACCGATAGAAATGACTGTAGGAGTGGGAAACATTAACCCTTAAAGCTCTAAATGCAGTTTTGCTGCTCACTGATATGAGATAAAATCAAAGCTTTTGAAAACCTATCATGTGGCGACTTGTTGAAAAGAGCTCCCGCAGGGGATGATAGGTTTTCAAAAGCTCAAAATATTTACATTTTTAAGTGTTTGAAACTTTATTTCAGCACCCTAAGGGTTAAGTGGTAGCAGCTAAAATAATGCTTTCAGTCCAAACGGTAGATCCGTTGCTGGCGAATGGTTAATAATGGTTAATGGTTAATAGCTAAGCTAATCTTCCTGTCATTGGCATTTTGCAGAGCCCTCAGATTATATCCATGTATTCCATACGGCCTCCAAATGAGAGGTAGAGATAATGTTGTTAAACTGCAAATCCAATAAACCCATAGGACACAACTGCAATTAGCATCTGAAATATCATACAGATTTCAAATTGAATAGTACTAGACTTTGCCATTAATAAAACTTTGAATCAAAGAATATTATCTGATCATTGTAAAGCATGTGAGGACAGAGACTAGCCCTGACAGAGCAGTGGTGGATGGCTTGCTGAATTCAATAATCCTTTCAGCTAAGTTCACATTAAACTTTGTGTTCTCCCCATTAACCTTAAACAACTGCATTCTGACTTCAAGAGTACCTTGATCTTTAATTTTACAGGATACGTTAATTGAGCAAAAGATGCAGTTGAGACTGAGTGATTTATTGCTTATCTGGGATCTGCAGTATTAAATGAGCTGGAAGCCGGCACATTACAGCCACATACAGCTGTTTTACTTGGAGAAGGTGTTTAGGATCGTTGCAATACATGTTACGTCTGAATTTTTTATTAATGCAATTATGGAAACGCAATACAGTCAATTAAATGTAATTAAAAAGTTTCACTGGAGAAACATTGTGAAACACCCCTCAAGACGCCACTTTAGGGAGCACTGCTTGAATTATGGAAGCAATCATCCAGTGATTGTTCTTTTTTTGAGGCATGCTGCTCAGTTCCATGGCCTAACATCCCCCCCTTATCCTTCCTTCCAAAGTCAGTCACTGTCCATCCTTGTTAAAGGCCACAAAAAAATCTTGTGATCCACTGTTACACACGCATTCACCCATCACAGAAAAGTATGTGCCTACTCATCACTGCGTGCACAAACAATAATATTCCAACTCTCACCTGAAAAACAACAAGTAGATGAAAAATTTGAATGTACTCATCAAATCATTAAACATTAGTTTAGACGGTAGCTTCAGCTGGCAAAGGGATAAATATATTGTATTAATATCAACAAAACCTGCATTAAACTGCTACCAACTGCTGATTCTGAGACTAAAGTGTTTTTTTTTTTTTTTTTAGATGTAATAATTAGTTTCAAAAAGGTGATGTCATACAAAGGAGTTAAGTATAGAAATGAAAAAGGTGCATGGCCAGAAATCACCACAAACGCCTGTAAAGCCAGAGTAGGCGTTATTGGTATATTTTTAGAGCAGAGCTGGACCACTGTATCATCAGTCGCCTCACAAATGTCATATTTCAGAAGGCAGAGGGAGTGCAAAAAACAAATGAATAGATAAACCAAAATCAAACAATGTTTACTTTTTTGGCTGTTAAATTAGGCTTCCGTTACGTTGGCAGGCCATACATTTAACCTCAGAATTTTATTTTATTATTGTTATTATTTTTTTTAATGTACAATGTAAACAAGTTATTTTGAAAAATCTCAGCTTCATACACTCCGTTGCGCAATGCCTCCAGTCTGATTCATTGCGAGTAATAGCGCCGGCAAACCAGAAGCAAATTACCGAAATTTCGCTGATATTTCAATACAATGAACATTCACGTTGGAGCACGCTTTCTCATGGCCAATAATAGTTTTCATGGCATGTCTTCAGAGACATGCGGAGGATGTGCTCACCTATGGCTGTAAGGTGGCTAATGTCAAAGAATATCATTCTTCGCAGCTTTTCAAAAACTTAGTGCGTTTGAGCACAAGTAACTGACCATGATGTCTTCAACAAACAATAGCTATAACACATACCGTAATAATGATGGAAACTACACGCTCAGGTAAACAGGAGCAAATATACGCACCTGTTCTACAGACCACTTGAAAACGAAAAAGTGGTAAATAATTAAAATCTACCAGAAAATGCATGCACAATTCAAATGCAGCGATTTTCCTGTTCCTGCCTGCATAACCAGGCGCAAAGTTTATAGCGAACTATAAAAAGGTCACGAGGTCGCCAGCATAATTGAGGAGCTCGTGCTATAGCTGGCACAAACGGTACCGACAGTTAATACATTTTACAGCCGACACATAGCCTACAGTTTGAGGGAATAATATTAAACGAACTAAAGGCATTATCCCACGGTATTCACTGAAGAAAAAAAAAGCCATAGTGATCAATGGAAATATTAATGGCGATATCATAGTCTTAATTAAAACGGAACTGTACACCTTGCGAAAATGAGGGTCTTACCTTGATTACTGTGACTGGATTCCGTAAAGGTAGCCCTCAGCAGGAGCAAAATGAGGGAGAATTTCATCCTAAAACTCATGTCGAAAAACCCACTGAATTTCTCAGCAACCGTCCGATCATAAAGAACAGCAGTATCCACGTGTATTTCCTCCAAAATGTTTTTAATCCTTCCGCACGTTTGAACCCAAAAAACAGACCCCAGTCATGCCTGTCTTTAAAGCGCCCGGTTCATGAACACATTAACAGAAAGCGGTAGAAGAAAGCGCATCGCGCGTTCACACTGGAAGCGTTCAGAACGTTTATCATAAAGTTGTCACGAGACCGCAGTCTTAAATTGTGCGAATAAAACGTACGTATATCTGTACAAATTCGTGTGAGGGTGATCATTAAATATTCGAATAGACCACTTTGATCGGCGCAACTTTCCTCCCACCACAGAACTAAAATGTGGATTTGGATGCTGGTCTAGGTCTCCGTTTTAATCCGCGTGATGGCAATACACAGAAGATATCCCCATTTTTCCTTAAATAAATAGCGAGCGGTGGCTGCCTAATTTCAGTCCGTTTGGGCTTCAGCGCTGAGAGGTTACATACGGACGCAGCTCGGAGGGATGCCCGTGAGCTCCGAACCGGTAGAAGCAATCGCTATAACCTGTGTCTGTTAAGCAGTGCATCTCCGTCCCAACCTGCATACAGTAAATGACGAGAGATTCCTGGGGACAGCGCGCAACATTCTGTACCGAGAGCCTGGCGCTAGAGGGGGTTAGCTGACAAGACAAAAGTTGTCCTCAAAAACAATGTCGCGGTTCTCACTCCAAAACGAAGGTTTGCACCACTCCTCATCACATACTGGGTTATTCGATTCTTCAGAATCGTTTTGGTTGCTATTCAATCCCAGTCACGGCAAGCATGATAAATGGTAGGCGTTTCGTTCTTTTTTTCTCCTCTTTCCCACAACAGCTCTATGAGCAGTCCGTGTCAATCTGTCAGGGAAATAAATTAAGCCAACGACGTGACGGTGGTGCTATGAAAAGAAATTCTGATTCCACTTGTAAATCGGTGTTACTGGTAATTAATTAATGTTTGGTTCGAATTTTAGAAATGTCTGTACGAAGTAGCCAGTCATATGCGCTCCATTATCGTATTTTATTTAATTTCTTTCTTAAGGTAAGCCTGCCTTTTTATGGGACTAACTTCGGTAATATTGAAACATTTGCAGAATTATGTCGAAAGTAGTTGGTTCCAGTTGACTAGGCTGCATAGTGATTTTGAATTACATACACCAGAGAGTTCTCTCTCACTGTCAAGGTTCACCATGCTTAGTCTAATGTAGTCTGATTTGTGGGTGTATAAATGATTTTAGCAGTGCAGTTCTCCGTTTCAGCTGTTATCGATGGGATAGTTTCATTTCATTTTTCTTGCTTTTATTTCCAAATTCAGAATTATGCTAATTTAAATGTTTTCCATGTATCAGAATTCTTAAAACAATATACTGAAAATAATTTCACTAATTATGTGGCATGCAGTTTCAGAGCTGTGACTTTAGTGAATTTCAGCATTTTAGCCCATAATTCTAATCTGCAACTAAACAGCATAATGTTCCACAGAAATTCCCTTTCCCAAGTTTTTTTTTTTTTTGGAAAGCTGCTACCAACATCAGCCAAGAAAGTAAGGACCCACTTTCTGTAAACTTTCAATAGTCTTTTAGACTGAGCAATCTTTCAGACCGACTGGACTCAGTCCTTTTAAGCAGAATAAACAATTGCAGAGATGCTGCACGCGTTGTACTATACACACATGCAGAGATGTGTGTGTGTGTGTGTGTGTGTGTGTATACACACACACGCACACACACAGAGATGTGTGTGTGTGTGTGTGTGTGTGTGTGTTTGTGTACATATATAAGCAGGTCCTAAATTAATACATAATCCATATAAATAAGCCAATAATACATTTTTGCCAACAGTTAGCAATTGCATTTCACACTTTTGTGGGGGTGGCAAAAAAAAAAAAAAAAAAACTTGCAAATCCAAATAAATAAATAAATAAATAAATATAAAATGAAATCACACGCTGAATCAGGTTTCCCAATAATGATGGGTCTTCTGATTTCAGTTTTTTTTTTTTTTTTTTTTTTTTCGTTTTGAATTATGCACATAATTAAAGCTCATTCTCTCTTTACAGGTTTTCTGAAAACCTTCTTTTGATGGGATCTTAAGACAGTGCCCTCAATGCACTCCCATATTCCTCTGCTTTTGGGGCTGGATTCTCTGAAATGCATATATGAAAAATTTAGACTACTTTAATCAATACATTTGTTGCAATGCTATGGCTTTATGCACAGTTATTTGGATTCTGCATTTTTTTTTAAATAAATGAAACCTGATTAGGTCATCATATGACATTTGAAGTGACCATGTTCAATTTAATGCACAGCTTTTATTAAACACATTTTATAGTTTTATGATACTTACTCTTAAAGTAGGGTAGATGAAAAACAATGGACAATGGGACTACAACATAACACACTGTCTATTGTCTGCATGCATAGACAGTGTTTGTGTGTGTGTGTGTGTTCGCGTGTGTGTGTGTGCACGCAGCGCGCGTGTGTGTGTGTGTGTGTGTGTGTGTATAGAATGAGCGCAGCCAGAAATTGCAGTGAGCAGGGCCATGAAAATGTTACTCACAAGAAATCAGGTGATACAGACCATTTGTAACTTAAAGCTGCAAAGGAACATTTTTGTTATGTAGCTGTTTTGGAAATCAATGTTTTTTTAGAGTTATTATGAGATGCAATTAAGTATAATAATTCCCTTTAGAAGCTTATAGCTCAAACCTTAGCATCAGATTTGCTCAGGATACATTGTGTTTTATCCCCTGTGCAGTTAATTTATTACCCCCGAAAATCAGTGGGGTTGCGCAGAAATCATAATCCTGATAAAGACGGGAAGGCTCAAATGAACATAACTTGTATTTTTAGTATTTTTAATTTGAATGGAAGTGTTGGATACTATTGATATTTCTGTAAGTGTATTTTTAAACATGACACGTCGCGCAAAATTCTCTAAGGGTTTCTTTTTTTTTTGTTGATGTTTTCATTATTTATGTTAATCATCGCTATGTTCCCTCAAGCCTTGATTATGCAACAGTGGCGAGCATATTAATATTTCATGTTCTGTGTTAGATTTTTTTGAGATTCAATATTTGATATACACATCATATCAGACTAGACTTGAGTTAGTTGAAATTAATCTGGATGATATAAGTGAAAGTAAGTTTGTCCACATGCCGGCAAATTGAAAACCTTTTCCTAGGTTCAGTGGTAAATCTGCCCTAGTCTAGAGCAAATGATTTTAAAGATTATCTACTTTTGCTTGTACCATTTAGCAAATTCTGAATTTCATGCCTATTACAGATCAAGTGGAAGTTGTAAATGTTTTTTATTCCATTTCACATTCCTGTGCCCCTGGTTCACCCTGAATTCATCTTCAGTTACAATCTTCTGCAACATGGCGGTCTGCAAAGGTAAGACAGTCATATTTCAGGTGCCCTTGCTTCTTTACGTTGGCCAGCCCTAACCCTCAGTTTACCGGAAATTTATGACACCTTCAGCAACCCAGATCTGGTTTTGCACAGAAATACATTTGAGTACTAAACTCCTCTATTCGTCAGAGTATAGCCTGAGGTCCTCAAACAAAGTGCTACTGACCATTCTGAGAATAAAAAGAAAGAGAGAATAGAGATTCACTATTAGAGCCTCAAACTCTGAAATCCTCTGCCTAAAGAATCCAGACTCACAGTGTCTTTCTCCTTAAAGCAAATTCTTCAGAGCTGATTGCAATCTATCTATATAATATATGCTATACGACTCGTTTGTTAATGTTTTTGATTCTGCTATTTGCGAAGAACTTTGTTTCCGTGCATAATATTATTATTATTAATAATATTATTATTATTATTATTATTATCATCATCATCATCATCATCATCATCATCATCCTTGGAACCTACACAGAAAAAAAAATGTATATCTACTGTCTCTTGGCGGTCAGATTCTATACTATTTACACATTTAGAAGCTAGCAGGGGAATTTTAAGAATCCGGCGTAGTAATGCCAGTTTGATTCCAAGGCTTGGTTCTGTTCCTGTATCCTGAATGCATGCACAAAGCACCAAAACTCAAAATTTATTGCTATTGCAGGTAGCGTATAGTACAGATAATAATAATAATGATCTTGATAGGCGTGTGTGTGTGTGTGTGTGTGTGTGTGTGTGTGTGCGTGCGTGCGTGCGTGCGCATGTGCACATATGTGTCTGTGTGTGTGTGTGTGAGAATATCTTCACTTGCATTGCCAGCATTAAAACACACTTTATAAAGATCCAGTCAACATCTATATTTATAATTGCCGAATATTGCCGAATTATTATTCGAATAAACCTTTCAATTTCACAGAAAAACATGCATGAAAAGGGAAAAAGAAATACATGTACTGGTGGAGCACTACTCTGAAAAAAAATAAAAATAAAACTTCCACATCGTATGATCAAAGACCTGAAGAGAATCCATCTAATCCTCCCAGTCGCTCGAAAGTCAGTACACAGATGGTTTGAAACCAAAGCCGTCAGTGGCACAGGTACACATTGACTATATTTTAATATCTTTACATTATATAATGCAGGTCCTAAGTAAATCTCTAAATATGATGAAATTTTGAGCTTCAAAAACCACTTCTATATCCTGGCAATAATTTTCTACATCCTTGGTGCTGGTAGACATAGAATCTATGCTTTAGGCTTAAAAAATCTGATGAACAATGCAGTATTTCTCCCTGTTGAAATTGTGCTTAATTTTATGGCAATTTAGTGCAATTTCATAAAGAGTTACTTTCTCTCCAGTCTTCTTTAGGACATAGCACTTTGTCATTGAACTTAGCAGGAACCTTAGAAGAAGAACTGGGAATGGGCTTTTGAGACTGTGGCCTGAATTCAGTAAAAATGTTGTCCTTTGCTTTAACCTTGGCTCAATTTCGGAAAGGGGGAGAATTTCTTGGCATTTCTAGATCAGAAACAGCATTTGTGGAAATGAAGTTTTTGAAGTTGAACCATTCAAAACCATCACTGTGAACTTGATGTGAACTTCAAGGTAATGTCCCAGATACATCCAGAGGAAAAAATATCCTCCATCATTCTGAAAAATGTGTGCATTGTCTCATTGCTAATTCTTATTATTCCATACTGTACAATGGATTTTTCAGAATGTGCAGCATGGGCTATTGAAGTGGATGAACAAAATCAATTTTTATTTTTCAATCAGAGGACTGTGTATTACAGAGAGGATTTCGAGTCTCTCTCATCACCTGCAGATATTGTTACCACACAAAACAATGTTCGCGCCGCGTATGCAGGCTGCTGCTTGTAAATGGAACCACATTTATAAAGCTGTCAGCCTTTGAGGCTGGTAATGTGTCTGTGCAGCCAGTTCTTTAAAATCTGCCAGATTCTCCCAGACAGAAGATAAACGTCTCCACTTCGCCTTTGACCAGATTCAAAAGTAACAGCTGTGTTTTCTTATAAGAAAAACAGAAGCTTGCTTCCAGGGTTCATATATTCCCCATAAAATGGAAGAAACCTGGTATAGATACAGAATGAGATGTCCCAATTTCAATCTTTGTTGATACTTATCTGTTCAAAATGCAGTTGAATGGAGGTCATGTTCTTGTCCTGCCTGTCTGTCTGTCTGTCTGTCTGTCTGTACATCAGTAAACAGGATTACGGGGGGGAGTTGTGGACTGATTTTAATGAAACTTTTTGGGAAAGTTATTTATATATGACGGTTGTAAGAGGTAATTTACTGTAAAAAAAAAAAAAAAAAAGTAGTCTCAACTGAAAAAAGTTAATGTCCAGGATGCCTTAATATTTTAAGCTCATTGAACTTGAGATGATAAGTTGAGGTAATATTCAACTTATAATCTTAAATTCAGTTAACTTTAAATTTTAAGGCAGCCTGGACACTAACTTTTTTTCAGTTGAGACAACTTTTTGTTTTTACAGTGTAGATTCTCACAGGTCAAGGTCAACATTGCAGAAAAGATCAAAAATAATGCTTCAGTGGGGGGTGTGCACTCAGTTGAGGGTCCTTCTAGTTATAGCATTGCTTCCATTAAATTTACAATGTTCCATCAGTTCTAAATGGTTTTGATTTTATATGATATCAGCTGCCAACACGCATGTCAAGCTGACTGGATATGTTTGGCATTGATCCTGACACATTTGTATGATGGCGTGTACTAATAGCAACGTGCTTTAAAATAATGTTCATTAGCATTACAATGTGCACTGTGGCTAATGAGCACTTGTGAACTACTGCACTCATGCAGTAAAATGTGCTTCTTATATTTGGGGGTGTGTGACGGTGAGGTAGGATATGTTTTAAAGTGCTCAGTGCTTTTATGATAGTGAGCACACGTGCATGAAGTTCATGTGTGCTATGAAGTAGGATAGTCTTTAGGGGCGAGTGCACTTTCTGCTGAGGAAACGAGTGCTTCTGGAGTAATGTGAGCATCTACAGAAATGCGCATTTTATATGTAGCTTGTGCTTTAAAGGTCATGTGTGCTTTAGTTAAGGCAAGTGTACACTAAAGTGATGTGTGCGTCAAGGTAAGTGACTCAAGTTAAGTTCCCTCTCGGCCGGCCCCCCCTCCCCGTACATATAATGTATGATTACAGTAATAAAAGTCTCTCTGGCCTATGCCTCTCTAATGAAGCGGCTTGAGATCATTAAAAAGTGATTGTGAGCCGGCGGTGGAGATAAGCCTGCACTCTCCGGGACAGAGCAATGCCGACACCTCCGCCGATTTCTCCCGCGGAGGCCCGTGTCTCCCACTTCCTGCCTAATGGGGCGAGGATTTTAATCTGGGGCCGGAGCCGCGCCGAGGAGAATGAAGAGAGCAAATACAGTAGATCTCATTTCTGCAAAATGTCTTCCGTTTCAGCGAAGCTGCGGGCTGTTAGAGCTGCCGGGGCATCGTTCTGTAATGAAGGGCTGTGGTACTCTGGGAGATAAGAGAGCTGCGCTAACGTTGCGTAAGTGCGATGCAGACAGACTGGCGCACCAGTGCCCCTGTGCATTGGAGATTTGTATTGGTCTATTGCCATCCACTCGCGGACGCCAACTGCCTGATGGAACGGATGGTTTTCATCGGATCGACAGCGTCAGACCTTATTAAGCGATAAATTTTGTCTTCCAATTGCCTCTCTGAAAATGATCATCGTTCATGCCGGAATCTTATCAGATACCAATGGGAAAAAAAATAAATTTAGCACTGATGAGCATTTGCTATGTGTAGTGGTAGCGCACAGCGGAATTCAACAATGCAAAGTTTTAACACTGTTGTACAAAACCCAAAACCAGTGAAGTTGGCACGTTATGTAAATCGTAGATAAAAACAGAATACAATGATTTGCAAATCCTTTTCAACTTATATTCAATTGAATACACTGCAAAGACAAGATGTTTAATGTTCAAACTGAGAAACTTTATTTTTTTTTGCAAATAATCATTAACTTATAATAAATCATTAATTTAAAAGGCAGCAACACATTGCAAAAAAAAGTTGGCACAGGGGCCTTTTTACCACTGTGTTACATCACCTTTCCTTTTAACGACACTCAGTAAACGTTTGGGAACTGAGGAGACCAATTTTGAAGCTTTTCAGGTGGAACTCTTTCCCATTCTTGCTTGATGTACAGCTTAAGTTGTTCAACAGTCCGGGGTCTCCGTTGTCGTATTTTTACGCTTCATAATCGCCACACATTTTCAATGGGAGACAGGTCTGGACTACAGGCAGGCCAGTCTAGTACCCGCACTCTTTTACTACGGAGCCATGCTGTTGTAACACGTGCAGAATGTGGCTTGGCATTGTCTTGCTGAAATAAGCAGGGCGTCCATGAAAAAGACGTTGCTTGGATGGCAACATATGTTGCTCCAAAACCTGTATGTACCTTTCAGCATTAATGGTGCCTTCACATATGTGTAAGTTGCCCATGCCTTGGGCACTAATACACCCCCATACCATCACAGATGCTGGCTTTTGAACTTTGCATAACAGTCCGGATGGTTCTTTTCCTCTTTGGTCCGGAGGACACCATCCCACAGTTTCCAAAAACAATTTGAAATGTGGACTCGTCAGATTTCAGAACACTTTTTTCCACTTTGCATCAGTCCATCTTAGATGAGCTTGGGCCCAGCGAAGCCGGCGGCGTTTCTGGGTGCTGTTGATAAATGGCTTTTAAATTGTAGAGTTTTAACTTGCACTTGCAGATGTAGCGACGAACTGTAGTTACTGACAGTGGTTTTCTGAAGTGTTCCTGAGCCCATGTGGTGATGTCCTTTACACACTGATGTCGTTTTTGATGCAGTACCGCCTGAGGGATCGAAGGTCACGGGCATTCAATGTTGGTTTTCGGCCTTGTAAACTTCGTGCAGTGATTTCTCCAGATTCTCTGAACCTTTTGACGATAATACGGACCGTAGATGATGAAATCCCTAAATTTCTTTAGCTCGTTGAGGAATGTTGTTTTAAACTGTTCGACAATCAGCTCACGCATTTGTTCACTAAGTGGTGACCCTCGCCCCATCCTTGTTTGTGAATGACTGAGCATTTCAGGGAAGCTGCTTTTTACCCAATCATGGCACCCACCTGTTCCCCATTAGCCCGTTCACCTGTGGGATGTTCCAAATAAGTGTTTGATGAGCATTCCTCAACTCTCTCAGTCTTTTTTGCCACTTGTGCCAGCTTTTTGAAACATGTTGCAGGCATCAAATTCCAAATGAGCTAATATTTGCAAAAATTACAAAGTTTACCTGTTAACACATTAAGTAACTTGTCTTTGCAGTGTATTCAATTGAATATAGGTTGAAAAGGATTTGCAAATCATTGTATTCTGTTTTTATTTATGATTTACACAACGTGCCAACTTCACTGGTTTTGGGTTGTAGTTCCTTGAGAACTGCAAAATATTATTCAATGACATATTTCTAAATACAAACTAATATGGAACAAAGTAGAAAGTAATGTTTTTTTTTTCTTTTGAAGCTTTTGAAATTTTTTTATATCCTGCCCACATGCAGACACTGATCGCCTGGCAGAATTGATTGTTGGATATTTTTCCTCATTATGCCTTGAAATTAGATTTGGCTCTAAAACCTGAGGATTAGTTTTGAATGGTTGATATCATGCCAAATGTGCATTCTCTTTGCATGTTTCTTGGTTGGATTTGCACCACTTTGAAAGAGGTTTCAAAACAGCTTGCTAAAAAATGGGATATGAAATTAGAAAGATCTTTTTGGAATAAAGGACACTTGGCAATCTATATGATAATGTTTCCCCTCTGATACCTTCAGTGCAATTCACCCTAAAATGAAATATTGTGTAAACACAACACTTTCCGAGCACAGTATTTAATGAGATGTTTTGGTCTTTATTCATTTGCATTTTCCCTCATTTGCTACTGCTCCAGCAATTTGCTTGGCAACCACCAGTTAAGAGATTATGACAGACATTATCAAGGATATTGATGTCAAAACTTCGTATCCTCTCGAAACATGATTTTATTTCAAATTTATTAAATCTCACTAAAATCAGAGGATGTTTCTGCAGCAGTTAGCTGACCAGAAAAACATTGTCTAACTAATGAATGTTCTTATAACTAATGACTAATGGATGTACACTGTAGAGCAATGAGAAATCAAGATAAACATGGCTGAGAGTTTGGTACATCACAGCATGAAAATTAGCATCATCATCCTTCACAAACTTCTGCATCTTCCATCTGTAATGCAGTACAGATATATGGGGTGTCAGCACTTGAGTGCTATTGCCCTTTGAAGATAGGCAACCATTTCAGACTTCTCACTGCAAACCAAAGGAGGAGCTGACTGGTTAGCCACAGCCTCCATACATAATACTAGGGAAGCATGAGCAAGCAAATTTGGCTAAAGAGCATGAAAGCCATTCATTAATGAAGAGGGAGGAGCTAAACCCCACTGGGTGATGCATAACCGGCCCCTGAGTTTGGAGGAAGGGAAAGTAAGTGAATTAAACATCAAATAATTTCCGCAACTACATGCTGAAAAGTTAGCCTTTTTACAGATCATGCATCGATTAAGGGATGAAGCAATGGCAATGAAGCTGAGTTGTGCCACAAAACAACAATGCAAAGCACAAAAGCAAGTCCTCCTCCAAATTGAGTGGAAAAAAACAAAATGAAGAGTTTGAGTTTGGAGTGGCCTAGTCATTGTCCTGACTTGAACCATTTTGAGATGCAGTGACAGTACATGAAACACACTGTTTATACTTGAAACACTTCACTGTAGCTGACTTGGAGAACTCTGCCAAGAGGCGTGGGCCAGAATTTCTCCAATAATGTAAATGACTGAAGTCCAGAAATTGGAAGCATTTAGTTGCAGCTAAAAGTGGCACAACCAGTTATTAATTCATGCGGCGATTACTTTGTTATATGGGGGAAATGGGTGTTTGATAACTTTTAACCTGAAATAAATTAAATCAAATAAATAAATTAAATTAATTCATTCTATATTGCATTTTGTTTGTAGATCAGACACAAATTAGTGTGACAAACATACAAACAGAGGAAATCAGGAGTGGGGCAAACATTTTTTTACAGCACTGTACCCTTTCCAGGGGACAGATTCAGGTTAAAATTAAATAATTCTGTATTGCAATGCAAAAATTTTCCTCTCCATTGAGGAGTAGAAACAACAGTGTGTAAAATTTATGTTGCTTGAGAGAACAACTTTAACCAAACACCCAATCTCAAGAGCTTCCATGATCTGAAACTTCCATAAACTAATCAAACAACTCCTGCCTCGCAGAGCCCCTTGACAGATTCACTGCGTCTTGCATCTGAAATATAAACAAATTATCGGACTAATGGCCTGTAAAGTAGGATTAATTCATCACTAGCCTGTGACAGTAAGACAGAGCGCTGAAGGAGATTCCCCTGCAATATCAACATCCAGAGCGCGTCATCCATGCCAATGCGTTGCCACAAACTGCACAATACTGGGCATGCAAATCACTTCAATCACAGTCAAGAGAAGGCACATTCCGTCATTAGTTATGGTCAAGACCATCCATCTTCACATAGTTTCCTTTGACAAATAAAATGGATGGATAGAAGTCACATTTATACATTTGATGGATATTGTTCCTCTAGTTAATTTAATGTATAGCTATACTGATGTCTTGTGGTAAAAATCGTAAGTTCTGGGGTGGAAGTGATTTTTCCCTGATGTTTAAAGTGATATACAGTAAATCTGAGATCTACAGCAATGAGAGCAATGAATTTTATTCCCCCAAAAAAAAAAAAAAAAATCGTAGACTATTTAGGTAGGCCTTTTTGGCTTTCCTCATTGGTTTCATTGAACTTCAGTTGAAAAACAATTGGATTAACTTTAAGCTATTCCACAACTTTACGTGCTGTTGGGGCTTTTTTCTGTTCACTGTCAAATGAGTCTGGAGCGTTGGAGGATTATAATTAGCAGAATTACAATAGATAAGAGATATATGATATTGGGACAGCCAGTCCCAACTCATTAAAATTCAGAGAAAACTTCAAAACAGCTCCATTAAACTTGAAAGATCAATCTTGCTACACCCCTGGATCTTAAATTCGGTCCAGGGAACCCACCACAATGCAATCCCTGAGTTTTAACAAGCTTATCTTCTTAATTTGTTATTTTTTTACCATTAAACTTTTAAGATATGTGTTGACAACTAGGCTATAAATCATGGCATGTGTTTTTTGTTTACATTTTGCAGATACATGGAAAATAATAAGATGTAACTTTATTTTATTGATGAAACTTTTGACCGGTTGTCATTTTGCTCCTAGTGGGTGAACGATTGCACACAGACAATGAAAGTATGCATTTTTGGGGATATTAAAGAATTTAATGATAAAACATAAAAGGTCTGCCAAACCTGCCTAATGTTACAAGTTGTGGGGAAAAATTAAATAATTCAGGCAATTAACAACTTTATTAAGAGCAAATCTGTGCTGTTCTGCAAACAATTGCTCACAAAGGTGAAATAAAGGGAAGGATCATTGATCAGTTTGATACAATGTGAACATAGATTTTTAATGTTCATCTCATACACAGCTTTTTCTGATATCTGAGTCAAGTGGGTCAGTGATTCCTCTAAACATGAAAAGCAGCAAATTTGAAAAAAAATAAAGGATGCAAAAAATATGGGACTGCATTTGTGGTCAAAACAAAAATTAGCACACAAAGGACTGACAACTATGGCAAGCCTTATGGTTTTGCAAGAATTGCCTGCATACCACTTTAAACTCTGTAGCCTTAAAACAAGAAGTAGAACCTCTGGTCACAGGCCAAATTACTCTGGGATGAGTCTCATCATATTGTAATCAGTGTTTCGCTCATTAAGAATATCTAAAGAACAGACCCCATCTGTTGTGGGTTCAGGTGTGGCCACTGTGCCGGGTGGTGACCGGATGAAAACTATGGCTGGAGAAAATATAAAATGAGGATTCGGTCAAGGGAGTGTTAATTTTGAGTGCATCCGTTACTGGGGAGTTTTTGGTAATAAAAGCATAATTTTTTTTGCAAGTGTTCATTTTAAAATATGTTTAAAGGCAGAGGTGTAAAATCCAGGGGTCAGAAAGTAAAAGTCCTGCCAAGTTTTTCTCCCTCCCACAGAATGAACTGATCACTCATATTGACTCTAATCTCCTGTCTGAACTAAACCCAGGTGGTTGGAATAAAGTTCTGGAGAGGATTTTTACTTTCTGAACCCGGACTTTACACTCCTGTTTAAAGTTGACTAATACCTATCTTTCGATGCATAGTTGATAATTTTTCTGTAATTGTTTCTTAAGTTCTGGGCAAATAAGCAGTGGCTCTGTGCATCTCTTACCCCTTGACTGCGCTCATGAGCTCATCATCATTAGTCTGAAAACCAAAAGAGAGCAAAAATATTGAGACTAAGAACTGATGAGACAAAACAATCTAACAAAAATATCACTTTTCAAGTACAAGGTGGTGAAAAGCCATAGAAGCAGTTGTGATATAGAGAAAAGTGCAACAAACCTTGGCCACTGAAAAAGGTCGGAGAACCTGGCAAACAACAGCCTGCTGATCAGCAGCTGTGCAGTCCTGCAGGTGAAGCCACCTTGCGCCGTGGTCCTTGAGGTCCTTGAAGTTTTAAGAAGTGAGAAAAAGCTCTCAATGTGGCTGTGTTTTCCTATCATGTGTAAACAAATCAAAATACAGCAAATGCGACGGTGAGATACATTGCACTGCAGAGCACTGGTTCCCAACCTAATTCCGGGAGATCATTGTGTGATTTTTTTTTTTTTTTTTTTTCCAAATCCAAACAAATTACTCCTAATTTAGCAGCATAAGATTTTGCTCAGCTGCTAATTAGAAAAATCAGGTGGGACAAATTAAGGCTAAAATGAAAATCTGCAAAAGGGAAGATGCTGATGTGTATGACTGGGAACGGCTGCTGTTGTTTGTCCAATTCTCAAGCCTTTGACAATTCAGCCATACTGGAAATGATTGGATCCTTTCACAGTTGAAAAACCCCCCCAAAAAATAAAAAAATGTCTGCACTCCACTTGGAGAGTCAAAATTACACCTTTAGGAAGCTTCAGGTCTTGCTGCACTGTGAATTTACCTTCAGCATCACTGGTCAGGATCAGATGAGAAAGATTAAATCCTTTTTAAAGTCTCGTTTCCATTCATTTTGCAGTTGCAACACTGCACTGTCATTTTTACCAGATAAACCAACAGCAAAAATGGGGACTACTTAATGTTGTTTATTTTTTTTCCTTCAAATTTTTTCTCATTAAAACTGGTGCCTTGAAACCAGTTCACTAATCTCTTTGGTTTAAGTCCAAAAAGATATGAACTACAAAGACATTCTGTGTGCTTTAACACACATTTCAGTCTCGTTAAAAACATTTATTTAGCGCAAATTTTACAACGTATAACAGAAATAGTATGTTTTCTTATCTAAATGTGAAAAGTGAATACAAAACTTCAAAGCACAGTTCATACAGTTGCTCATCATGAGTTAAACATTATTTAATTCTTCATTCAGAAATCTTAGTTTTAGTATGAGTAAAAGGAAAAAAGATGAGCTTTCCTGTGTTGGAGACCAACGGCTGGTGCCAAACATTTTGGGGAAGATCTATGGGATGTTTTGATCATGTTCAAAAACATGGTTTTACCCAGTACTTTTATATATTTTTATAGTTGCCTATATTTTTTTACTCAGGAAAGCTGGGTATATTTCAGCTCAATCACATCTACTCTGTGGTATCGTACATACATTTAGAAATCAGAACTGAGATTTGGCTTGTTATTTTGAGGAACATATCCGTAAAATGCAGCATAATTCTGCAGAGTACATAATCTATATAACTACAGCTGCACCATGGTGCCAGTTAGAATCATCAAAATCTCCTCAGTTTTGATGACATATTCGACAAAACTTTGATATTATACCTGATGTATGGTAAAGAGCAGCCAGCGGATGTTGTTTGAGGGAATTGAAGGTTGCACCATTTTAGGTTTGTCTGCTGGGCATATTCCCCAGCTGATAGCAGTGAAGGAGGCAGGTGGAGATGATCGCGTCAGGGACGGCCTCATCATTTTGGATAAATTTCCCCAGGGAAGACATCTCTTGTGATTGTGATGGCCTGGTAAAGAGCTTTTTTTATGCACTTTTACCTGGGTATCCTAATCTTTTTTTTTTTTTTTGTATTTTATAACATATTTTTTGTGATATTTCTCATTCTTTTTTCTGGCAATAAACTGCAGTCATTTTGCAGAAATCATTAAAACAGAAAAAAAAACACTTTTTTTGTGTTATGTTTCAATTGAGGTTTAAACTTTCACATTTTATTATAAAGTAATGATAATAACGACTGGTTAATGTACACAAGTTGTAAACTAAAACTTTGACACAAGCTAACTGATGCTTGGGGATTTTCACAATAGTATTTTTCAATGTATACTGGACATTCATCCTGTTCACTAATTGGTGGTTTTTGCTCATGATTTAGATCCAAACTGTCATTTTTAGAAGAGAGTACATGGTTTTTAATGTGTTTCATTTTGACAATAGCTCACCTTGTAACAGTGTGTTTCCTGCATGTGGATTGGATGTGGATGTTATCTCACAGGCTGCAAACAAATCTACCTATTGAAAGGAATGGCTTGAGACTCCAAATGCAGTTCAGCAATGGCAGGGCGTTTATTTGGTGAGCTCATGGTCATACAGAACAGAAATCAAAGCCAGGCAACAGGAATGGTTTAGGCAAGGCAGAATCGTAAATCAAGGGACAAGCAGAAAGATCTATAAACCACGATGTCAGTCCGCACAAAAGACAGTAACACAGGGAAATACTAAAGGGATTGGATGGGGAAGGAAAAGGGAGTTGGAGAGGATAAAGAGGTAGCACAAAGGAAATCTCTAACAAAGTTGGTACAATGGGAATAAAGGGTAAACACTCACAATCACTATCTCAATCAAAATGTTGTCAACAACATGAAACAAGACTCACGGGAGAAATCACGAAATACAAACTTGCAGAAATCGAGAGAAAAGATGCAGAACGAGACTTGACCAAAGCGAGCTTAGGGCGGAAGAAACGAGTCGACAAGAAGCAGCAGGAAAGTGGGTCTTTTATACACAAACAAATTAAGTGGAGGCCCAGCTAAACTCAGAACAGGTGAGAGGAGAGGCGGATCTAGAAAAGCAAGGACGGTGATAGGAGAGAGAGAGAGGAAGTAGGTGGGATCCTAACTTTGAACTAACTAATCACCCGTGCCTAACTGAACTGCTCTAAGTGTGGATAGTCCAATCAGAACAGCAAGAGAGAAGGAAGAGGAATTACCAAACCGAAATGGAAAAGAAAGAGTGAGAATCTTTTAAAGACACCACACAAAGAAACAAGAGGAAAGTAAGACATGAGACTGCAAGCATTCATTCTCTAAACATGAAACATGTAACTCAGAATAAATATATAAATACAATAAATACACTAGAAATATGCTAGAAAGGACTAAAACCAACTAAAACCAAGCATACAAACATCACTTCTTAACACCTATGGGTACAAATAAAGTAACCTTTTACCTGTTTGAGGCCACGTTTACTCATAGCCGGGTATTTACAGAAACGAATATTCCCCCCCCCGTTTTCAAGAATAAAATTGTGCACACAACATCGTTTTCAAAAATGTTGTCATTTACGTGAACCCAGATAAATACGCCGTCGAGCGCCATCATAACTATGCCAAACCTATGGGCGGCAGTGTAGGGAGAAGGATAAAGCCATGCCAGTCAATCAGAATCCTCAGAATTGACAACAACAACGAATAAGACGCGCGACTTCCTGTTCCTTTCAAAACAATAGATATGGCGCGAGGTTCGTTTGTGTGGACTGACAGGTCGCTCACATGACGTTAAGTATTTTCTGCCGCATGCTGTGACGTTTCAGAACCTAAAACCCCGTTTCACCCAGTTTACACGGCAACACATAAACGGCGTTATCAGAAATCTCCACTTTGGCCGGGGTTTTTAAAAATGATTGTTTTCCGTGAAAGAAACTCCATTTGTGTGTAAAAGAGAGGCCAAACCGCATGAAAATATGTGCGTTTTTCCAACATGTAAACGGGGTCTGAGAATTTTGAGGTTTTTCAAAAACTTTGAAAATGTACCTGTTCAAAAGAGGCCGATTGCTTGTCTCCTGCACTGCTGCTTGTAAGTGCGAAACTGCTTCGCACACCATACAGTGCACTTCCTTCAGTTCTGAGCCATACAACCGCTGAGTGCGAAGTCGATCGGACAAACAGTTGTCGAGAAAATTGAAGGACAGGCATACAGACACAGAAACCTCTTCCATTTTATAAGTAGTTAAAACTCTTTTGGATTTGTACTCAGAATTCTGAGAACTGAGTTTTAGAAAATGGATCTTGACAAGGAAACTAATTTATGGATGGCAGAGTTGCCTTCAACAGTCATCCGTGAACATTTCAATCAAGTTTAGCTAGCCTGTAAGGCAGTACAGTAATAAATTAAGTACATATAGGATGGAATCTGAATATAGCATGTAATTTAGAAACTGACAGAGGTCGATTGAACCGGGGTATTATGGTAACCTCCGCCAACACAAGAATTCTTTTCTAGTCAATATAATGTCAATATTGTCTGTCATCTCACTTTACCACTCAAATGTAGGATCAGTGAAAAAATTTAAGAGAACTAACTCAATCACAAGAGGTCAAAAGATAAAGCATTAAGTTAAAAAAAAGTTATTTTATTGATTTCATGCAACTGTCCACTAGTCTGATGTGAAGCCATCTCATTGTTTCTGACCATTTCACTCTGAAGATTTAAGAGATGACTGGAGGTCTTTGTTTGGGAGGGTAAATGCACTGTTAGTCTTCCTGTCATGTCATATCCATTATAATTCTTGCTATGCTTCCATGCTCCATACTCTGCATTGTAATTATGCGCTACTTCCTGTTAAAAAATGTGAAAAATTAAATGATGGATGTGAATGAACTTGAATGGGAAAAAAATGTTTGTTGTTTCCGGTGGGTAAATTGATGTAGCAGAGGAGCTCTGTGGGGGGAGATGTGAAGCGTGACAGAATGAGATGATTGCTGCTGGGATGCTGGGTTCAGGAGTGCTGCGATTGGGGTACCTGGGGTACGGGCTGTCATATGCAATGCAGGGGGGAGGGGTTCAGAGTGAATGCATCACATCTGGTGGGAAAGAATTATGGGCGCTTCCAACTGGGAGCACTTCCTGCACTTGTCCCTTAAGATGCGAACATCATGTTGACTTTAAAATTCCTATCGTTAAACAATGGAATGGAGTGCCATAGAAAAAGAGAGCAGAACTCATTTTATTAAAGATAATACAAAAATATTATGTCTACCGTCTCTTGGCCACCAAGCCGACTTCCAGGATCAGACGTAGGGACGGACAAACAAGAAATCTCTCAATTTCTCAGAATGAGTGGTAATCTGTAGTTTCACATTGTATGCTATGGAGTAATATGGCTAACAGTACCTTATCTAGCAAACAGCATTCTCAGAGGGCACAGTAAGGGTTTAATCTTAGCTCTGTCTCTTAGGTTCTGGGAAAGATGAGAGCTGATGTGCCTGCTATAGAAATTCACATACAGTGGAACACCCCAATCCGCCTTATTTGGATTACTAATGCTTTACATTTCAAAATCCCAATTTAAAATGTATCCTTTCTAAATATTCTTGATGCCTTGTAATTTTTATATCGTGTTATTTATGTGTCTTGGCTTTATATCTTCTGTGTTAGCTTCCTTTTTAAATTATTTCTATTTATTTATTTTTTTTGCTTGTACAACTTTTTGTACAGGTGTCACTTAATTATCTTAAGGCCAACTGATCTTTCCAAAAGATCCCCATTATATGACTTCAAGACCTAAGCAATACCACAGGCACACAGTATTTACGTATGTACGGCATTCCTTCATTTTTCTGTATTATGCATTTAATTTTTAATTTATTAATGTGAGATCGTGTTTATTTGTTTATGTTATCTGTTTCCCGAGAGATGCACTGCAGCTGCCCACTGCATCGGAGTAGCTAGGATAGGTCAAATGCAGTGGACAAATTACCGCACGAGGTTCAATAAAAATATGTCTTATCCTATGAATTGCAACTGTAAATTTGATTTACAATACACACTAACAGCCCTTTGGCATATGCATTGAATGTGATGTGTACATAAATTTAAATGAAATGAGCTTTCGATACTTTAATGGTTTTTACTTCAGTGCAGCACATTGACACTGTTGTTGTCGCTGCTGCTGGGAAAGCAGGGTGAGGAAATGGAGCGAAATGGCAAGCTGAACACATAGTGCCGTGTAAGACTGGAGCCCTGCTGTCTGTCTGTGGTGTGGCTAGCAAGCCTGAGCCACTCCACAGCAGCTGCAGTGTCACAGCCTCCATCCACAGACTCGTGGATGCCGACAGAATAAGGCTCTAGACACACAGGCACACAGGTAAAGTTGTGATCTGTTCTGCTCTGAACAAATGAGTATGGATTTCAGGACCATAGCAAGAGTATAATTTATATGCAAAAATATAGCAAATAAAAATTTGGTCTGGAGCCCTCACCAGAGCTAATTGCGAATCACTCGACCTTGGTGAATAAAAATTACATTTCTGAAATAAAAAGAAATACTTGATATTAAAAATCACTAACCGATTAAACAGTAATTATGGTAAAGCAATGTGTTGTGAAGGCTGGTGATTGGCTTCAGTATTGGATATTTCTGTTGAAATTGCTTGCTTTTTCTAGACCATCAGTAGTCTCATTGCAAGCAATAATGTGAAGAGCTTTAGCAGGTGGTGCGAACCCAAATTAGAAAAAGGTGGGACTGTAGGTTAAATTAAAATTTAAACTGAAAGTACTGACTCAAAATTATTTTAATTTATATTATGTTGAAAAAAACTACAAAGGCACATTATTTGTTGTTTCACATGAATTTCATACATTTTTTCAAAATAAACATTTATTTCATTTTTTATTCTTGCAACATATTTCAAAATATGTCAAGGCAGTAAAGCATTTACCACTTTGTATTGTTGCCATTCCTTTTCACAACACTTGTTAAACATACACATTTAGGGACTGATTGAGTGTTTCGGGTGTAATTTTGTCCCATTGTCCCTGTAAATAAGTCTTAAGGTGCATAACAGTACGGGGTCTTTGTTGCATTTTAAAATGCATCACACTTTTTCCAATAGGGAAAAGTAAGGTCGGCCAGCAGGCCAGTCCCGCATCTGCGTCCTCTTCTTACACAGCTACGCCTTAAACATGAAACATTGGTTTGTCTTTGCACAATAAACATTACCATGAGAGGAGTGAATGTATGTTTACAAATAAATTTGACAAAATAATACATTAAATATCTTGTCCTTATACTTTGTGCAAGAAAATACAAGTCAAAGTAAATTTAAAAATCACTTATTTCTGTTTTTAGGTGCATGCGCATACCATCATAACTTTTTCCCAGCTGAGGCTATAGGTAGATTTTTTTCATAGTATCTACTGTAATTGGCAGAAAACCCCCATGCTGGATTTGTGTGCATTCTCACGTACGCAGGATCACCCCCCAATCATCTTAATGGCACCAGCACCTGGCAAAGGAATTTCTGGTTTGTGAGACAGTATCAATAAGGGTTTTTACGACCCAAAAGGCACCTAACCTTGTCGGTCTACGGCTGGAGCGATCCCAGACCTCTGGCTTAATGGTCAATGTCTGGTTTCTTCATTAAACTCTCTTCAACTGTTTACGAACACTGGCCTGTGCCGGACGATGCCACAGTGCCATCAACTGGACTTTTCAGAGACTACACCAGCAAAATAATTCGCATTGCTTCCTATTTACGAATTTTCAAGGTCTTTTCCCCACTGCTTTAAAATACGTTGTACAAATTTCACCCATAATGTTACAAATATAATGTGTATTTCTGTTATATTGTATGATTAGAGTTGATTGTTAACATTAATACAGGATATCCTTGTAATCATATACTGTACTGGACGTTTCATGGCAAACTGTAATGCTAACGTATCGTGTTTGATATCATTCTACTCCCTCAAATTTCCAAAATTGCATGGGGCATATTTCAAAGGGATTAGAATTGTATCAAACCCTCATTTAATAACTGTGAAAAGAATATACTTTTGTAAATTTCCCTTCCGGCAATGTCCCTGCCCAAATTTCCTCTGGGGAGGGGTTGCATTTCTAATTCAGCTACCCAAGTAATCTACAACCCTGCCATAAAAGCCATTCTAGAGTTTGGGCATAAAAGATAGGGAAACAAACCATTCGGGGAAAATCGCAAACGACTTCCCACACGCGCTTCTGCATGCCTTGTGTAGCCCATATAGTTATGGAGGTTCGTAAACGACTTCCCACACGTGCCTCTGGAAGCCGTGTGTAGTCAAACATTTCAGGAAGGTCATAAACAGCTTCCCACACGTGCCTCAATATGCAGTGTATAGGGAAGATGGTAACAATTTCCCGCACAAATACTTTGTGTTTGTGTATGTGTAGCCACGCTAGGTACAGTATGACTTAATTATTTCTTTAAATTTCTTGTAACGATGTAATTTGGTTTTTCTAATTTAAGCTTGTGCCTGTCTGGCGAAATAAATTGTTAGTTGCATTATGTTGTGGTTTTCTGAGTCTAACTAACTTATATCTTCCAGCTCAGAGTTCCTGTCACCCAATAGGATATAATGTAGGGCTAGGAGGCCTGCCTGATCACCAGGCCTTCCTGCTAGGTACATGCTGCGATTGGTGTGATTTTGATTGACTTTGAGAATATGTCGTTGAACTTAAGAGTCCCTGTACGCCTTCTTTTTTTCGTTTTTGCGTTAAACTGAATCACAGTCCCTGAACGCCTTTTTGCGTCAAACTCAAACATTTTTAAACGAACATTCATTCCAGTCCTCGGTGGTCCCTAGTCATAGCTACTTCCTATGTCAAACCACCGGGCAGAATAGGACCACCAGCCTCTGAGTTCTCCACCGAATTGGGCTGCACAGATGTTTTTGGTCCGGCGGACTTAGGGTATAGACCAGTTACGAGTTCGATGCACAACAGAGCTCTAAATTCATAAATTGGAGTCAGATGACATTCATGGTTTAATTGTAACCGCGATTCATTAAAACTAAATTTTATATTCTTAGTTTAATTTGGAGTCAGATAAGCTGTAACCGCTATGCTATGCGCCCTGTTCTTACAAACAGAAAATTTGATAAATTAACATCTGTTTTATCCCGATTCACACCAACGGAGGAAGAATGTGCTATGCTTTCCCCTCCGGCTATTTCCGTCATAGGTATAGCTGTTAGGTGTTTACACTACCATTTTGGAAAAGTGACTGTAGTAATATTTGACAATAGTACCCAAGAAGCTCAGGTGTCTCAGGTTTAGAAACAGAATATACGTAAACTTGACCTCATGGGCTCGGGCTTTTTCACTTAAGTTTTCCTTTAAGAAGATTCACCATTAAACATGTTTTTTTTTTCATATCGCAGGACAATGTCAGAAACATATTCTGTTTTGGCTCGTTGCAGCGTTTCACTGAAGCTACATCACACTTATTTTGCGTGAAATATTCAAACCCAAGATGCCATGTTTTTTATGGCCACATTATTACAAGTACATCAAATGAAAAATATCTAGATCTAGTACATCATTTTATACACATTTCTCCATAATTCAACTAGACATGATTAGCATCCTTGGAAACCTCGGGAACACCACGATTATTAAAAATATGACTTCTGTTCCACAGGTTTGAATACAGCAGCTGCATTTGACTGGCCCATTTATGGGTCAATAGGTTTTATTGGGTTAATTACAAAACAAAAGTTTATGATGAACATGAAAATACATTTTACTGCATTCAAACTTGTAATGTGAGTCTTCTTTACCGCACTCAGCGTAGAAAAAGGGCAAAAAAAAAACCCCATCAAAATTTTATCCTTCTCTCGAAAATACGTGAAAGTGTTAAAGTTTGGGTAAAACTTCATCTCACCTCACAGTTAGTGGCCTCCTAAACTGAATCCCATTCTGAAACAGTCTTAGAACTCAAGTTTCATATTTTACAGCTGAGGTTCAAAAACGTCCCAATTCTTATCAGTCAGGTCCAATTGCAGTTTCTGATTGGAGACTAAAATGTGTTTATTGGGCTGCTGCTGCTGGAATAAATTGTTGTTTATTTGGTTTCATTATCATATCAATCCATCAAATGAAACATTTTGTTTATATTTATCGCCATTGCATCAAAGTCAAACTTTACTGCCTGTTTTTTTTTCTCGGCTAGAAGAATCATTTGCCTTATGGCCACTATCCTGCTTGATAAAAAGAAACTCACCAGAAAGAACGTCCATTTAGTTGTGCGCCCATGCAGATGCAATCAAGTTTATTATAGACCCAAAAGCTACCTAGTAACAAGGCTGAGCTGAAAAGTCTTCCTCTTTTACATTTGATTGGGCGATTCCACTTTCCCTTCAGTGCGTTTTTACTCATGGTAATTGCTTGATTAGGTATGCAAATTAGTTCAAAATAGTTGCTTATCCTTATTCAGGAAAAAGTAAAACAAAAATAAATTGCTGTTGTATTTCTTGTCTGTACATGAAATATTCATCTGAAAGGAGACATTTTACTGCCACTATTGTGCATTGAAAGCTTCAATTAATCACCCATTTAATTCCGAGGGAGGCGAAGTGGGCGAATATTTGCTCTTTGTTTGTGACTCAGCACCTCGGGTCCTGCGAAGACATCGACTTCTGCAGGTGGGAAGCAGCTCCATTTGCACTGAAGAACCGATCTCATTAATCCGAGGCGCACAACATCTGCTCCGGCGCTGGAAATATACGACTTTACAAGTCTGTTTTATTGAGCTACAAGAAATTTAATTTACATGCAAACCTGGTGTTCTCCTAAAAATTGAAAATTATACAACCAGACGTTCGCGTAAACACAGACACGAGTTCGCGAGCGCACTTAATATGCGGGATGCAGACATTGATTTTTGGAGTTGGAGTGGAAATACTGATGAAATGGAGACAAAGCAGGGACAGACGAGAGACAGACAGACGCGGAAGAGAGAAATATGAAGACGGACGGAGGGAGGGAGCAGCCAGGGTATCCGCTTTGATCGGCCAATGAAAGAAAAGCCGATCTGTGGACTTTGATTTACTGGCACGTGCCACACCTCTGCAGTGGACACATCAGAGCTGAGGTCGTATTATACATTAGAGCTGTCTCCATTGGCATAGTTCACAATAGATATGCAGACAATGCATTATACAAGGAAAAAAAAACATATTAAGGACAGACGAGAAGTCCTTTATGCAACATTAATGTGGGGTGTGTAATTACGGCATCTTGCTGTGGGAGATGAAATGTGTGCTTTGGGTGCAATCTTCTCCATGTTTAATAGAAGCAGGATTCCCACCGTCCCATTCATTACGAGCAGCATCTGGTCACTCGTTCATCTTTATTTGCCCCACTCCTATTACCCAAGCTGTTCCCCGGTGCCGTTTCTCTTACCCGCAAAAGGTCACTGCAGCGGGGTCTTTATCCTATCACGACGCCCATAACTGGCTTGTTTCGTTTCTACTTGAGGGGACCACACAATGGGCCTTCTGATTGAATTTTGCAGAGGATCCAAGCCTGATTCTGCAGCCAGCAGGAGTGATGCTTCTGAAGGAGGTTTCTATGGGCCATTCAAACTGAGCTGATGAGATCGTTTGTCTGGAGTTGAAACATTCCACACTATTTTTCTGAATGAAAGCCAGTCATTTATTTATTTATTTATTTAGAGGCCTACCATAATATTCATAAAACACACACACACACACACACACACATTTAAAAGTCATACAACCTGAGGAATTACTATTATTATTATTATTATTATTATTATTTAATCTAGGTAATCTTATACATCATTTTCTCTCCATTGTTCCGGCACATTTTCTATATGTTCAGTTCAAATATTCAGAAAGTGTTATCCATATGATCTTATGACATGAAATAAGTAACGTTAGTTTGGCTGTAGTAATTACAACCCACATAGAACGAGCACAAGTGTTTTGAGGATCTGCAGGCATTGTATCAGTAAGTAGCCTGTTAGCATTCTTTAACATGAGCGCTGTAGCACTGGTCTGCACTTTTACTTACAGTGACTGGGCTCCAGTTGTATAATTTACAAGCAATATAGCAGTTACAGAACAGTCAATGGTGTGTAATACTCAGAAACTGAAGCTAGCTCCAATAACTAGAGTCTACCTGTGTTTAATAGCCTAGGGTAGCGTTGTATCTTTGCATTTCGTTGCTGAGTGAGGCAGTGAAAATACAGTCCATATAAGGCCAGATGAGAAAGCAGGAGCTTGGGAGCAGATTTTTCCCTGTCGTGTCCAGGAATGTAAACTCATCTCGAATTATAGAGAACCTCTTTTACTCTGCCTCCCTCATCCTGTGGTTTTACCTGGAGTGTAGTCAATGTAAATTTTTTGCTAAGTAGCTTTTGCAGTATGTATGGCTAGTTTCTGGGTTTGGCAGCTAATGCTAACATTGCCCAGGTAGCTGAAATTAGTTTGCTCACTTGCTTGACTAATACACAGCCTTGATTCTCCCACATCTCAATTGTAATGACTTTTAGATAGTATAGTACATGTCTGTGAGTTGCATGTAAATGCTTACCCCCGAATTTGTAAAGGGTGTTTTTCCCTTGATCACGGTTAACTTGGCTAAACAGTGTATAAACAGGTGATGATCGAGCAGACAAATTTAGGCCCAAATTCATAAAGAGAGATCAGATCAGCTGCTGTTTATCCAACGTATATGGTTAGTCACACCTGTCTAAGTAACAAAAGAAATTCTAATCGTCCCAAGGTGCTTGTTTATCTCATGTACAAGCTACCAATTCTCTGTTGGCTTGCTTGTGTGGCTGGACGTATGACCATGGATCTCTTGCGCATAACTGAAATAGCACAGGAAGAGATGGCTGACCAAAGGCAAGGTGCCGAATTGAGGGTTTTCAAAGACAGGACGAATCCTTTAGAAGAGTATTGCGACACAAATTTGTCAAGCGATACAGAGTTTCCAAAGAATCATACCGTTATATCAGAGCTGCCAACTTTCTACGCAATCTCACGCATACGGTGTAAGTTTCACGCATTTTGAAGGCGTATTCACCATAGTCAGCAATTATTCAATCAACGAATATTTATAAGATTCTTATGTAATTAAAGTCTTTGTGCGTGGAAGCTTCAGTTTCATTTGTGTTACCGTGGATTTCACCACGAGTAACATGGAAGCGATTGTGACTCCAGACATTGTGCGCTTTTTCTCACTCAGGGGTTGGAAGCAATGTGTGTGTTTCATGATCGTTCAAATTGCTTAAACGAAATAAGACCATTTGAAACGTTTTTATGCAATTCCATTGCTTCCAACCCCTGTGTAAAGACAAACGTGAGAATTCCAGAGTCATAATTGATTTCCACCTCTCTAGTGGTGAAATCCACCGTAATGCACGTGAAACTGGTTAACTTCCATGCTCAAGGACTCAATTCTGCGCGAGAATCTCTTAAATGCACCTCAATTGAATAATTGCTGACTGCGGCATGGGAACGTGAATGCCTCTAAGAGGCGTGAGACTCACGGCGAATGTGTGAGAGTTGGCAGCCCTGGAAGTTATATTCTAGACCTAATCGAAGCAGACATTGACCATCCCACAAGATGAAACCATGCCCTTCTTCCAGTACACCAACTATCTATTGCCCTGCGCTTTTATGCATGTGGTGCATTCCAAATGGTTGTTGGTGACACGTGCGGTGTATCACAGGCTACCTGCTGTCGAGTAGTTCGTTGTGTTACTGAGGCAATATGTGCCAAGAAAAACCACTTCATGCCATGCAGAGTGTCAAATGACACCACTACACATCGGCTAAGCGGGGACTTGTACACGGATGGCTAAACACCCGATTATGTTCTACCTGAATTGTGCTAGCCACAGGAGTTTATCCACACGCGTACTTCTCTGTTTTAGCCACCGTACAGTAGTTGTACGTGACTAAAATATTCGGGTGATCATCACCCTTTATGAATTTGGGCATTAATGTTTATTTTTTGTTATTGCCAGTGTTTCATGCTTTGGAATCGGACATTCTGGAACTCCTCAGGTGTTTACTGCAGGTAAAGTGAACTCCTGAATGAGCACGAGACTTGTTTGGAGGGAGGGGCCATGGGAAGGTAGGAAAATGGCAACAAAGAGGGAGGGGTGGTGGTGTTTATGATTTGCTTGAGCTCTTCTCTCCAAAGTTAACAGCTTTACATATATATATATATATATATATATATACACACACACACACACACACACACACACACTACAGGCCAAAAGTTTTGAAGCAAGATCAAATTTGTACAAAAAAGATCATAGTTTCATTGGCATACTTTGCAACAAAATAAACATGATTATTATATAAAGAGTCACTTATCAGAATACATTTTTACTCAAATTATCAGGCCTATATCACTAGGCGCATGGTCCTAGTGCCCACAGTATTGCCGTTGGCATCCGGTGGGCTGTAAACCATGACATAAAGTCAATAATATAAACTGTGTAAATGTTTTTTACTTTTTCACTGAAGTTGTGACTCTTGCAAATCTCAACCCAAAAAACTAAGCCCCTCCTTTCTTTTGTTAACATTTATTCGGCAATGGTCTGGTAACATCAATGTATACAGTACCTAAAGGTAAATAGAGGAAAATGATGCATATCAATGAAAGAAAAGTCTAATCATGCAGTAAATACATCCCAAAATCCATAGATTTCATACTGGTTTTTAAGAAAGGCACTGTGCACAGAAACTTGAAGTTGCTTCCAAATTTTTGACCGGTATTGGCCTTGCTTCCAAACTTCTGGCCTGTAGTGTGTGTGTATATATATATATATTACACCTTAACAAGCTAGACTAATTAGATTCTCTAAACTGCTAATAGGTAAGACTGTGTTGAATGGTGAGGGAACTCTGCAATGGCTTGGAGAGTTGTCCTGGTTATATTCCTGCCCTTTGCCTGTAGTCAGCTGGGATGGGCTCCAGCTTCCTCGCGACCATAATGAGAAGAGACAGTTTAGATAATGGATGGGTGTAAACAGGGAGGTTTAACATTTTACAATGGCCTTTTATGAGATATTTTTCCAGCCACCCACATAAAGTTTTACCAAAAGTGGTCCTTAAAAGAGCAGAGTGTATTTGTGTCAGTTAACTAAATATAGTTTCTAAGATCAGTGATCAAACAGAAAGTGCTTTTGGATTAAATATGTGACAAATTGATTCCCAACTCCACAGTCAATTATCACATATTTAACATTTTTTAATTTTCTTCTCATCACTAGCGAGGATGGCCATGCCTAAAGTGCACTGCATTATGGTCATTTAACAACTCAGTAAAGATCGCTCACAGTACATTTTAGCTCTTGACAAAGAAGTATGGGTCTTTGCTAAGGATGACTAATTATTGGACTGGTGCCGAGAATTATTAAAGAACTCCCATCAATCATGCAAAACTATGTGTCACCAGAGTCCCAGATTCCTCTGGTGCTCAGAGTTTTCTCTTTCATAACAAATATTATAGGTCATAACTTCACCTGCCAGTCAAAAATAATACTTTAATGAATCTTTAATGGAATTAAAAATGCTTTCATTTCAAAATAATCTTGAGTGGTCCTCGTTGTAATCAAAAGTTTGTTTTAAAAATCATGTTTGTGGGGGCTATGAAGTTTCTGTATGTTAACAACTTTGGTCAAGATAAACATATCCATCATTTGGACCATCTACATTGTACTATTTTTACATTTAGTCCATAATCGCAGATTTTCCCTGAATAATGTGTGGTAAATATGAAGTAAAGCTATGTTTAGCAAGTTTTTTTTTTTTTTTTCTGCAGCATTTTTGCTGCTGTACTCTACTTATACTGTATAGTAAGAGACAATACCCATTATAAATCAGTTGTCCTCTTGCCAATGTCGTACCCAAAGTGTTTATGTACCATGATAATATCACATTAGGGGCTGTAACATTTTGTGTACCATACTGCTGCTGTGAGCCACTGGGCTGCCAGTGCGAGGCAGTTGATTGCCTGTGCAGTTACTGTCGTGTTCCACTAGGGGGACTGGCTCGTACACAAAGCGTTACAGCCCCCTCTGTAATACCACAGTGAGCACCATAATCCATTGGACAGTGACACTTTTTTTCATATTTTGTTCTTGGGCTCAAGCACTTTGAGTTTAGAAGGATACGATGACCATGAGCTCAAGGTGCAGACTGTGAGCTTTGATTTAAAGGTGTTCGTATTGGATGAACCAGGTGATTGCACCCTGTGCACATATCCCCTTCATTTTTTGGCATATCAAAAAAATTGGATGGTTCAACATAATGTAGAGGAAAGTAATTATTTTTAACTTTTGGTTGCATATCCTTTGCATGCAATGCCTGCATGATGTCTGTGACTCATAGACATCACCAGATGCCGCATATTTTCCCTGGTGATGCTCTGCCAAGCCTGTGCTGCAGCCATCTCCTGTTCAAGCTTATTTTGGGTCCCCATTTGGTCCCCAATCTACTCATCAGCTTGGAAAATGCATGTTCAATTCAATTAAGATCCAGTCTTTGACTTGGCCAACAAAACCAAAAAAAAAAAAAAAAAAGTATCAGTCCACTGAATTATGATGCTCACTGTATATTCTTGGTGCTTTGTAAATTGGTGTAATTACTGTATAATATATGGATGCTGTCTCCACATTGATAACCTCACATTGACTTTCAAGCTGAATAATGTAGCTTTTGCATATCACATAACTGCACATGAAACTCAGCCCCAGCAGATTGTGGGAAAACTTCCATGACTGCTCTGGCAACCCTTGCCTATTTCAGCATATTTCAACAATGACTGCATGTCCTTGCAAAGCTCTGCCACTGTATTATCATATTGGTGGTAATCTAGATAATAAAAAAAAAAAAAAAAAAAACAAAGGTTTTATGACTCTCCCTGCAGCCCTTGGATTTTGGGTTAACATCGGGAATTTCAGACCAAAACAGTCTGAATCCAATGTCTGCACCCAATACAAGTACACACACTCTGGCCTCGTAAACAGTTTTTATGTTCGGTGATGGTGACTGAAGTTATCACAGTGAAGACTGCAATCGCGCACAGCTGTTAGAATAATTGCACTAATGGGACTGGATACAGACCTCACTCACTGTTGTGGATACGACCCCTAATTTAATAAAAGAAAATTAATTGATTGGTGTCGGCGAACAGTGCAGAGCTGTGAGTGTGAATGCACTAATGAGACTGGACTTCAGACCTCACTCATTACCGGCCGTCTCAGCAATGCTGATGTTGTTTTCAGTTAATCTGTGTGTTTGTGTGTGTGTGTTCTTGTACATGATAGAAAGTGAGAACCAAAACATGTTTCTTTTTTTTTTCCCTGCAGCCCTCACTGGGAAGTGAGGACATTTTGGCCGGTCCTCACAACTACAAAGGCAAATTGTGACTCATTAGTTAAGGTTAGGGGTAAGGTTAGAGTTAGGGATAGGTTAAGGTTAGGGTAAAGGTTTGGGTCAAGGTTAGAATTAGGGATAGGTAAAAGTTAGGGTAAGGGTTTGGGTTAGGCATACATTGCTTATTGTTAAGATTAGGGAAAGGCTGTAGAGACACCGGAAGAATGAATGTAAGTCAACATAATGTCCTCACAAAGATATAAGTACAAGGATGAGTGTGTGTGTGTGTGTGTGTGTGTGTGTGTGTGTGTGTGTGTGCATGCGTGCCTGCATGCATGCGTGTATGTGTGTGTGTGTGTGTGTGTGTGTGTGTTATGGGCAAACTGCTGCAAAATTACTCTAAAACTAGTATAAAACTACTATTTTATTTTTTATTTTTTGATTTAACCTTTATTTAACCAGGAAAATCCCTTGAGATTCAAAATCTCTTTTTCGAGGGAGACCTGGCCAAGACAGCTCACCATTTCACTTAAAATTACAAAGTGTGTACACAGCAGGAGTGGCAAAATACAATAAGTTAACAAAATACAAATCTAAGGACAACTGCACACCTCATTTATATACAATCTTAGTCTATGCTTATACACACCCAAGGAGACTAAATTGTTCAACTGTGGAGTATTTTGGAGGTTATTCCAAGACCAAGGAGCAAAATAGGAAAAGGCACTTTTGCCAAGCTCTGAGGAAATCCGAGGTACCTGGTAAAGTAACCTTTTTGTGGAACGAAGCTGATAATGGTTGCTGAGTGGGGTCAAAAGGCTACTGAGGTAATGAGGTAATTTACCCAATATTTACTATAAAAGCTATTTGAGTAATTTTACAGGTTTTTATATGTATGTGGGTGTGTCTATTTGCGAACAATTCTTAGCTAGCTGGCTACATTCATTCGGTAAGGTGACATGACACACAAAGCGATTTTTTAAACGGCAGTGTCAACCAATCTAGCTACTCAAATAAAATACAGTAGTCTCTGCCTCGGGGAGACTTCTGGATTGCAAAACGCAGGCAAATATCAATTAGTTGTCTTAATTGTTTTTTCTTTGGCAAGTGTCCATGGTATTAGTGGGATAATGGCCTTCAAGGTGTCTTTTCTCTGGAATTGATGGACTCTGCAGAGGCAACCTTGGCCTCCACATCGTCCATTAATTCCAGATAATGGACACCTCGTCGGGCAGTATCCCTTATGTGAAAGCCTGTAACAAAAAAATAATTTGTTGTAAATATGAAGTGACCTATGAGTCCTTGAGTGCAATAGAGGGAAGTGAAATCAAATCAATAAATAGTGGACAGGAACCGTAATTGCAAGGACACCATTTGCATACTTTGCACTAATTCACACCCTTGCACATCTTCATCAGTAGAGAGTGCTCAATAGCAATCATAATAAAAATGTTTTATGAACTGGCATAATTTTAATTATCAAATGATTAGAAATTGGAAGATTAGTTTCCGCAGTATCCTTTGTTGGAACAAAAGTTTCAGCTGAAGCGTCTCGCATGAGCTGGAGAGAAAACGCTTTGTTTGCATTGACCCTTTTAACCACATCATTTCACATCTCATTTCCAAATAATTTTTCAAAAATATCAAAATTCATGTCAACCTCTCTGTCTTCAGAGCATGAAAATGTACTGTTTCAGAGAGAAGCAAATTTTCATTGCTTGCTGTGGGGATTGTTATTGGCCATCGTTCTGATCTTAATTAAATTGGAATCAAGAACAAGTTAACACTTTTCAAAGATAAATGACTCTTTTCCATGATAAAAAATAATAAAATAAATAAAATGATAGTCATCATTGGTTTTGAATATCAGCAGTACCGCTAAAAACGAAGCACTTTTTTCATGTTATCGGTCAGTTTACACGTACTACATGTTATCGGGGTCACTGCACATTACCGAAACTACCCATAACATCTGTTGTGTTACATTTCATTGCTGTACATACAAAATACAAATACCGGCTCAGGTTGTGTGGGCAATTATAGAAAATAGCAGCTGACAAGCAGTGTCAGGGTCCAATATCCTGGGAAAATGCTAGGCATGAACTCTCGGCTGTGAGGGCCTCTCGGATCATAATGGCTCAACAAAGCATTAATGCCCAATCTGCTGAATTTCCCTGGACAGCTTGAGACAATATTTCCCACAGATACTGCGGATCTGTGAGGCTCGTCTGAGTTTCACAATAAATTCAGCTGCAGTCAAAATGGCTGATGGTTATTGCCTTGTAGACACCGGTGACCATTAAACGACACCTGCTATCTCCCAGCTATATCCCAGTCTCAATGGGCCACAGGCCTTGGTTTCTCTCTGTGACTTCCCTTAGAGGACATCAACATGTAATTTCTCTCAAAGGATTGTTCCATATCTAAAAAATGAAAAGAGAAAATAAATACATCAATTTATTTTTTTCAAATATTCAGCTGGGAGGAACAATGAACATATTAACATCACAACACTAAAAGTGGCCTTTTTAGTGAGTCAATTCACAAGTGCTTGTTTACAAAGCAGCAAAAGTGGCTATTCATCTTAATCCATATTCAAATTGAAAGTACATATTACCCAGTAGTGTTCTGTAAACTTGTTTTTTATTTCTTTTTTTGAAATCCTATTTGGAAATCTTGCTGTGTTGAGCCATTTCAAAAAAAAAAAAACCTTGCCCAAGAGTGCATTGTCTACACCAACATAGTACTTGTGCACCGTCTACCAGAGCTTGAAAAATGATCACATGCTGCAATCTGGGAAAACAGGGTTGAGTATGCTGGTTTTGAAATAAATCTCATAATTAAGGCAACTTTACTACTTAAAGCAAGGGGTAAAAGCTTAGTCCTGTAGAAACAGTTGGCCTGCTGGTCTTTGCATTTAAACCCTTTAACTCTAACTTTTCACTAAAGTTTTTCCTTAAGTTGGTTCAAAGTCAGAAAAAGCATTTTTTTCATATTGTAGGACATCGGGCCTCATGCAGCAACATTCTCTTAAATTTCTCTTATATTTTCTCTTATTTTTTTTGCCAAGAGAAAATATAAGAGAAATAAACTCCGGATGCACCAAACGCTTTTACCGTCCAAATCTGCTCTTACACGTGTGCTGAATGTTGAATCTCACTTGATCGTAAATTGGAAACGCGTGGCCGGTTGTTTTAAATTAGCATATATAACACCCACTAAACACCATATAATGGCAGGTGACGTTCCGTGTGCAAAGAGCCCCCTCCCCTCTCCCCCCGCTGGTCAGCTTTCACACAAGTAATATCGTAATGTACCCGAGTACACTTGCATACATGTCAAAATTCCGATACAGCGCGTTGCAGTATGCACCTAAGTGGTTTTAAATGGGGAAAGATTTTAAAAGGACGCGCCAATATATTTTGGCAGGTTTTATTATTGAGAAGGGGGTTTAGAATTTTTATATCCAATATTAATATCACCAATGCATATGCTGTGCGTGCCCTAGCAACCTGGTGTGTCATCTGTAACACGGATTACCACGTATAGCAGCACAAAAAATTAAACTCGAAATTTTCTTGCCTGAATGCTTGATGTTTTTACACATCCGAATCTTGCTGGTTACCCAAACATCAAGGTAAGCTGAAAATGTTCTAATTATATTCGATATAGGTGGATGTTGCATACGGAATTCTTTTGCCCTTGCGTTTTTGGCTGATTATGCTGTCCACTGCCTCATATCACAAAAATTTATCTATCTCATAACTTGAGCTGCCAGACTTTGGCACTGTGTCCAGCACTTTGAAATATCACAGCCGCATTTAACTTTAGTTTGTCACGGCACTGATCTATTGTTCTATGATAACCACGCGAATGTAAATACTCAGGAATTATTCCATAAACCTCCAAATTTTTGCGTGTAGTATCCAGTTGTGATTGTATGTTTTCGTCCGCCTACATTTCGAACAAGTATTGAATTTCTTCATTTGAATGGAGATATCTTTTCGCTGCTGCATTTGTTAGAACAAGAGAGCCGTAACACATAACAGTAATCTTCTGTGCTCAAGTGCGGTTGCTTTCACATTTGGTACGAGTAGCCATTCATCTGTCTCAGCAAACAGATCCACGCGACCTCTAAAAACGCGCTCTCTGCGCAAGGCCTGGATGGTCAAAGCGTCCAACAGCAATAGGAAAGCCATTCAGAAGCAGAGCGCACACAAGTATCTAAGGCTTTTTATAGCTTAGTCCTAAATAGGATCAACGGGCCAAACTCTTTAGCCCAAGATTTAAATAATAAAATCATTATAATTTCTCGAAAACATAAAACAATCAAAATTTGATTATATGATGCATTTTTAATGTTTAGGTTTTAAAACTTGTGTTTCTGTGCATTAGACAAGCAATTTGTGACAGAGAGAACAGTTTTCTGTTTTCTTTATCTCGGTAAGAGTGCTCTCGACCACTCGTAAACATTTCTCTTACCTAAGAGAAGACCAAAAATAAAAACATTAGTGCATCCCAGAAATCAATGGGTAAGAACAAAATAAGAAAAAATCGGGGATACGAAAAAAAAATAAGAGAAAATTTGTTCTTATTTCACTTCTTGCATGAGGCCCAATGTCACATACAAATTCTGTATCTGCTGGTTGCAGCGCTTCACTGAAACTGCATCACATTTATAGCATTACATAGTCATAGTCATTACATTAGCCATAGCATTACATCAAATGGAAAATATCTATCATTTATAATATCATTTAATACACATTTTACTACAATTCAGCAGGATAAATTTAGGATCATTGGAAACATTGGGATCTCTACTAAAATTTAAAATGAGACTGAAGTTCTCCTGCTTTCAATACTGCAGCTTCATTTGACGGACTATGTATGTGTCCATAGGTTTTTATGGAGTAAAGGTAAAAACAAACACCGACAGTCCCCTTGGATTGACAGCACTTTGGTTGGTCGGCATCCAGCTAATGAACTCTTAATGGCTGCATAATGATGCTTGAATACTCCAAAGGGTTGATTCTGAAAACAATAAAAAAGTTGAGTTCAGACAGGGAAAAGAAGGTAAGGAGTGGATGAGAGGAGAGAAGATCTGGGCAAAGGGAAACTCGCTGACGGGGAGGGACATGGGGATGGCTGAGGTGAGGGAAACAGGTGGTGGCCATCCTGAGCCTGACAGAAACGGACACGTGCGGGGGGGACACATGCGGATCATCGTCCGCTGTCTCATTGACCAGTATTTATTCTGGAGGAGGTGGCGGCAGTGAAGTTGGGCTACGGCTGCAGACATAACACTGCACAAAGCCTGGCGTCCAGGCTGATCACCCTTAAAATGCGGGTCACACAAGAGCTCTGTTTTTCAAAACCTAAATTCCTCCGCGCGCCTGGACGACTCCACGAGGAAACCGCTGACAGGCTGTGCCTTGATTGAGTCTCTGCCTCATTGAAGGGTTCAGCCGGGACCCAAACGCTGAGCGGGTTTCGGTGCTCAATATGCTCAGCGCATCAGTAGGTTTCGGTTTCAGCCCGAATGAAAACGATGACCTATAACCAGAGCCGATTTATCATATACGAGAGAAAACCCTTTCTTCACACTCAATCATGTTTTTATGGGTCTGTGCACCAACACTGTTTGAAAAATCTATGTTTTCTGTGTAAAATAGGATATTAGGATACACTCATTTACGGAAATTAAGGTCCTGCATGACTTTTGACGCGTATGCATATATTTAAGTAAGATAATCATAAATAATTTCATGCAAGTTAAAGCAGGCATACGTTTTGGTTTCTATCCTGAAACTGTGTTGGAGGCTCACAATAGGGTTCCAGTAAGTAAATCATTTCTATACTGAATAGAGAGTGTGTCTCTCATCGCAGCCAAACATTAGTCCCATGTCCACTGAGAGCACAACATAAGCCAAGGACCATGGGGATCAATACTGTTTTCTAATAAAAGCTCTGGACAATTTATAGCTTTTGCAATACAAGGTGAAATTGAATCAGTGCAGATACTGTAAGCCAACAGAAATTTATTTTGAGCCTTTACACAACACCGGCTTATTATGACAAATAACTATGAATAAGAAATCGGATAATGTCAAAAACCGCATACTGTATTTAAGCTTCATTTAAAAAAAAAAACCCCAAAATTACGTCCCTATATCTTAATGATATCACAGATGATCAGTGAGTAAAATTAATGGCTGAAAAGTTGATACTGCAAATACATTTCTTCATGTTTTATTTGGTTGAAATAACAGAGAAAAACACGAGACTTCGGCTGTAGTGTTTCTTTCTGGAGCATTTATCGGTAAGGGAATTTAAAACGTATAAGCTTGGTTTATGTCGGAACTGCAGCTGGGCCACAGCAGCTTGTCCCACAGATTGTATTTTTGCAGTACAACAGACCACTGCGGGCACAATGATTAACCAATAGGTCAGTGAATTATTGAGACTGAAACACAGTGGACAGAAATAAGGGATAACTGTAAAGCAGGGGTTCTCAAACGTTCTCCTGAAGCATCCCAAGTGTATGCCCGTTTCTTCTACAGTGAGTTTTTTTTTTTACATTAAATACACATAGGGGTCTATCTTGGACTCGGTACAATATGATGCTGTACCTATGTGTCGCTATACTGTCGTAAGATACAGTAAGCTGGTCGGTGAGCGCTGTTAATGCCGTCAGCTGCCCGTTCCACCACAGTAGTCTCAACCTTCGAAAACTTTTGCCGAAGTTGTAGATGCAACCTTTTCTGGCAAGCCATCATGGCTTATTCTGCCTCAGACAGCACTCAACTCCTCCTGACATTCCCTTTGGTTAGCACCTTATGAAAGTATCACAGTGTCAGTATTAAGCCACTGCAGCCGTATGAAAGCCGTATGCAATTTTACCTTATTTTTTAGCACAAGTACAGTGTGGAGAAGGCCTCCGGGCAGTGCAATATTACCCTGATTCATCTGTATCTCTGAGGGGAGCTCAATCTCATTTCCCAGGCAAGTCCTCCAAGCTTTTGAATGAGTCAGACGCTGCCTCTGTGTCTTCTGACATTGTGCTTGTGTAAATGCCGCATGTATTTGGATGAGAATAGCAAATACAGAGTCTAATTTCCCATATTCCATTATTTTTTTCCTTCTTACTAAAAGCGATTTATTATTAATACAAATGCTCCCAATTACCTTTGGGGCATTGTAACCATTTGCCACCAAAATATTTAATCAGCACATACTCGGCGCTCATGCATAAAGGGTAAAAATGTTCCTGGGGTGGGTAAGGTTTGTGACTGAGAGAACACACAGCTTCTGCTGTAGTCAGCTCAAACCCACAACAGACTGCCATCACACAGCCATCTGAGGACTGATTCGCTGACAAAACACCAAAGAACGGAGGCTCCTTTTAAACAGCAATTTGCAAAGCATGAATGTCACATCAGGGCATACATTACCCTTATAAAGTTTACATATGTATGCAAAAATACACCGGCGAGGCAAAACATTATGACCACTAACGGATGAAGGGAATAACATTATCTCATAACAATGTCTGATCTCAAGGTCAGCGAACAGATCTTGGATGCTCAGTAAACACTCGTTTCTTGTCGTCAATGTGTTGGATGCTGGGGAAATGGTAAATGAGAGACTTAGACAAGGGCAAAATCATTATGACCCAACGATTATGGTCATTATGGGTCAGAGAATCTCCAAAGCCACAGGGCTTGTGGGCTGTTCCCAGTCTGCAGCGGTGAGGACCTACACTCTCAGAAAAAAAGGTACCTATGTGTACCTTTAGGGGTAGAAGGCTTGTCACTGGGGCGGTACCTTCAAAGGTACTGCTGCTGTACCCTCGAGAGTGGGTACTTATTTGCTTTGGAACATAGTAAAGGTACTTTTTAGACCCTAAAAAGGTTCACACAGGTACCTTGAGGTCCTATAAATAGCCCTAGAGGATACAAAAGTGCTGAATGTACCTTGGGGAACAGAAATGGACTCCTGCGGTACTCCAATTTCTAACAGTGTACTGACAGTGGCCTGCAGACGGACAGACCACAAACTGGCGACAGGATGTTGGGGTGTCCAAGGCTCTTCAATGCAACACATATTAAATAATATAAATATATATGAAATGGCTCTAGGACTCTTTGTCCCCGAATATTTCGTCCCCATGGACTTTTTGTCCCCGGACATGAAGACTGTTACTGGAATTTATAAAGGAGGACCCTCCAATTTCCTATGAAAACTGATTTTGACCCTCCATCCTAAAAACTTAGTGAGAACCCCGCGTCCCCCGAAATGCTTTGATCCTTCTGGGGATGAAGAGTCCAGGGATGAAAATTTTTAGGGGACAAAAAGTCTAGGGACAAAAAGTCCTTGTTGTCATATTATATATGTTAAATATTATGATATATTAAATTTACTTTTTAGTTTTAATCATTTGGGAAACAAAAAAATGGCTAGTTTAATTACATCCTTATACAATGCCATTTCCCCGCCAAAAAAACAACAACAACAAATAAATAGATTTAACAAATAATAAAATAAAATAAAATAAATAAATTTGAATGGCAAGGTAAATACAAGATACGACTCAGAAAAAGTTGAATCGCAAAAATGGGTGTGCATGAGTGGAACAGGAGACACTATTATGTTCAGTTATAAAAGGAGCATCCGAAAAAGACCCTCTTCTTCACAAGTAACACGTGGTTGAAGCTCGCCACTTTGAGAGGAACTAAGAGATAGAATGAGCCCCTAAGAACCATACTGGGCCATCCTGCACTTTTGGCGAAAATCAGTTGAGGTTGTGAGCATGTGCAGAAAACTGAGATCTACATTTCCTAAATGGGCCAACCCAATCTTCCCACATGGATTGTTAGTACAAGCAAACGTCTTCTCTGCCCCTGTACATATGCACTGCACTGCCTTAGCCATAATAGGCCATCCCACAACCTTCCCATAATTCATTATAAACATGGAAGCTTGGTATCTCACTGATGAGGAATTGCATCCTATGATTGAAGATGATGGTGAAGTGGAAGATGACAGAGACCCAGAGTTTGTCCCAAATGAATCAGAAGATGATGGTTCCTCTTCAGAAGGAGGTAGGTTTCACTTTAAATGATGATTATGCATCCAAAACCTGTACAAAAAGTACAAGTGAATAATTTTACATATCTTGACTTTGTTACATATGTAAGGTTTTTGTTGCCAGTTTCTCTAGATGACACAGGAGGCTGGCAACTTTGAGTCCCATTTTCTCAAAAGTACCCCAACATGGGTTGGCCCGGTATGGTTCTTAGGGGCTCGAATAATCCAGTCCTTTAAAATCAGCAAATCTTACTGTGCTGTTACCTTCCGCAGTGAATAATATTATTCAAATATTCTGAAAATTTGGATAAATACCTGCATAAAGGATGAGGTTGAAAATGAATACTGAGTGCCCCTGATGTTTGATCACTCAGCACTGCGTTGGAAATCAACACACTTTTGGGCTGGAAGTAACCACAGGGGCCAGTGTTACTCTTGGTGGCCTTTGCCAATAAACACCATTCATTGCATCCACAAATGCAGGTCAAGACTGCTCTATGTACAGAGGAAGCCTGTGTCTGCATTGTTATGGGGTGCGTTAGTGCCAGTAGCAGGGAAACTTGAACATCTGTGCAGAAAGGAAATCATTGATGCTTAAAGTCATTGTAGCAGCATATACTGTCTCATAAATTACACCTTTTGTGGGATATACTTTAAAAAGATGAGAGAAAATTGCATTCTGCATGTGTTACAACAACATGGCTCCTTCATGCAAAGGTATGGCTGCAAGACTGCACTTCCTGCTGTCCAAACCTATCTGAAAATACGTCATGCTTTAAGAAACGCAAACTATGACAATGAAGTATCCTGTCATCTAAGCAGCCAAAGACCAATATATCTAGGAAGGTAATATTTCAGATATTATCAAAACTGGAGCCATTTGTTGTGTTCCCCAAATTATTAATTTCAGCTGTTGGAGGTGATGTAATTTTGTGGTAAACACAGCCCTGTCAATAAAGTAGAGAAAAAAGAACATTAAATGTTTTGCTTTGTTTTAATTTGATACAGGTCCAGGATGATTTTTAAAAACTAACATTTTCTTTTTAAATTGCATTCTTTATATGGTACAAACTTTGTCAGAAATGGGGTTGTAATTTTGATTTTAGTTAAATATGGCTATGGAGCTCAAGTCTTGATTCTTAAGATAAAAAACTAGTTTGGGAATGTGGACACTAAATCATATGTTGAAAACTAAGAAAAGTCCCTTAACTTCTGGGGAAACTAATGAATGAAATTGACTCAATACAAACTTTGAGGATGTGATTATAGCACCACAGTAATCCTGAATGCACTTTTGCTGTTCCTAAATTCCCAGCTACTGCCACCTCTGTCACCTCTGAAATGCTCTTACGGGACCCGAGCTGTGGCCCACGGATATTAAAAATCTAAGGAGAAGGTTTCTCTCCTCGGCTGTTTTATAGGGTTACAGCTCTCCAGCAGTCAGGCAAGGTACTGATGTACGCTTCAATACACCAACATGCACAGTAGTAGTCTGGTGCGCGCACACCCACACACACCCACACACACACACACACACATATACACGCATGCACAGACACACACACACACACACACACACACATAAAAAAACAACACCTCGGACTCATATTCCAATAGGAGCTGTAGTTCCTCTTGAGAGGTCTTTCTGTGAAAATTACAAATGATTGAACGATCTATGTTTTGTTCCCAAAACAATTTAATCCATTACCTGAGCAGCTTAAAAGCAATTTGGCATACTATTAAATAGCTTAATGCTGTATAAAGTTTATCTTTGGATGGGCAGTTGTTACGCCAAAGGCACATGTCTGTAATTAGCATCACAACACACAAGTGTAATCTGTGCTACTGTTATTGTCCCTCAGGTACAATGACACATGAAGGTGATTCTGCTATCCACTCAGTTGCACCTTTACAGCTGCAATCTCATCATTCTGATGTAAATCCTCATTATTTCTCTTTTAATAACTTACTAGTGTACAGGTATGATTAAGATTTAATTAAAAACATGCTGCTCGGTGAACCGTTTTGGTGACTTACAACCAGTGGGTATTACAGCTGTGTGTGGTGAAAGACCCAGTGTACTGTGGTGTATGGTACTGTACAGAGTATAACTTCTGGCGCTAAGTATGAGGATCAGGCCTGTTTTGTACAGACTACCATTTTCCTACTGATCATCATCTGGCTTTCAAACTTATATAATACAAAGAATTAACTCAGCAACTTTCCATCATACCATACGATGTGAGCTGTATTTTGTTTCTGGGTGAATGGGGAACTGAGGTGATTGCAAAATGCTGTAGCATTGGGGATGGTGATATAGAATATAGGGTGTGTACATATATTACAGGCAAACTGTGTATCAGGCATTTTGTGAAACGCCTGGAATTTTGAATCAGTCAAAATGCCTGGTTACACAGTTTGCCTGTAACATATATACACACCACAGGGTCTGTTGAATCCTCAAATATGATTGGCACAAGGATGTTCTTAGGGTGTGCATTATTTTTCAATAACTGCACGCCAAGGAAGTAGTTTCATGTTGGCCTTTTGGCACCTTGTATGAATTCACCACAGTTGAGTTCCAGGCAAAATTTAACTGTCACGAGTTAAGGTTTCCACTGGAAAGACAACAAGCATTCCTGTATATTTTCTATGACAGAATAGTTCTTCTCTAGAGTAATGTCTGATATGAGTACAACATGGAGCTCTTCACAATAAAATGTTGAGTGTTGAGTACACTGTACAAATAAAAAAGTAGAGTGAAGTATATTCTTGGCATTGCTGAACATCAATTCAAAATACCTAAGTGCATGCAGTAAGGCCAAATTCAAATGATCATCAGTACCTACATTTATAATTTGTTAGTCGTGCTGCATCACACTCACTGTAAACTAGGGATGGGCAATTCTAGTCCGGGATTAAGCAGGTTATTATTTCTACCCTTTACCCTGACTAATTCAGGTAATTGTTAGTAAACTCAAACATGGGGTTACTCAAAGATTAGATCGCAGTAAAATATTCTGCTGTAAACACAGGTTTGCGAAAAGCAATTGAAATTACAGAGCCTCAATTTTCCCACTTCAATTTATCCTCAGTAAGCCAGGCAATTCATTATCACTGCCTGACACTCCTAGCATTTACTCAAGATGGGTTACATCTTCATCTCATCATGGTAAAACTGAGCGATACAATTCTCAACCTCTTCCAAGAAGGATTTTAAGGGATGTGCCGTTGGAGGTATAAAAGTCCCTCAGTAACCTTGTCTTAAAGGTGCTCTAAGCACGGTTGGGTGGCGTCACTTCTGTTGACATTTGAAGTATTATCAAACAAAACAGAGAGCTAGCTTGCCCCTCCCTCCTCCTCTCCCCCTCCCGTGCTTCCTGAAACTGTAATGTAAAAAAAAAAAAACCCAAACGCCACCCCCCCATCCCTCTTGTCAGTGATTGACTGGATGGTCCAGGCCGGACCAGGTTGTTTTTGTGGCAGTTTTTGGAGCCTTGGCTGTCCACAAGGTCCGCATTTTTTTTACCGGATATTCAGGGGACAGGCAGCTAGCGGATAGTGAGGGGATGTTTGCCGTACAGTATGTGACAAAAAATGTTCTAGCTTAGAAACCGAGTAACAAGACTTAGAGCACCTTTAAAACATATGATAACTCCAATCTGGTTCCTGACATTGCCTAATTAACAACCAAGACAGGAGAGAGAAGGGATGCACACCAGCGCCGGAGAGAAGTTGGCCATGGCGGAAATACAAATGTGAAGAAGGGCAGACATTCCATCGTAGTCATGATGTGATAACAGGCCTAATGAATGTATTATATTAGCCACAATTTTGTTGCAAGTTTTCTATGGGGTATTGAAACATCCCTCAATACTCTGAAGATGACTCAGGTCAAAATATAGGAAATTTCATAAATTAATTACCGCATTGTAACTAAAAGTGTATGACCGCCCTTCTTAACATCTAATTAGCAAACAAACATTAAACCGGTCATTTGAAGAGACTAATCAGTAGAATCGCTGGCCAATTTGTTTTTAGCTGGCTTTGTTGTTCATTGCATTACAAAGTTATCTGCCATTTTCCTATCCAGATTACTGATGACATGAATGTAAATGTATCTTCAGCATTTTCCGGATTCCTGTAGCTCATAAAACAGCACATAATTGTTAGCTATAGGCTAATAAGAGACGCCGTTTTGCACCAATGTTCATAATTTGATACGCTTAGGAAGATGTATTCCATTTTGAATGTTTGCAATCTAGTACTGAAAACATTTTGTATACGTTAAGTGTGATCTTGATTTAAATAATCCTGCTGAATATTAGTTTCGAAATTATTAGTTACTTGTATTATTTCCATCTGTTATCGCTTATCTAGTATATTGCATTTTCTATTGTCAGTGTAACCAGCTGGTGATGTCTTTGTCATATTTCTTAATGAATAATTTCTTTATCATTACAGACATATCTATCAGTCTTGATTATTCAGTTTATAAATTGTTTGATTGTTAGTCAGGTGATCTTAAATGGTGACAGGTTTGGAGCAATTATTTATTAAAAGTTGCTTCTTTACCTCTTAAAGCTGGCCAGAAAAATTTTCAGAATATCTGGGGTGTTCAGGTTGAAGAGGTCAATTTAGATTTTAGTTTTGTAAAAAAAAAAAAAAAAAAAAAGTTACTTATTCATTAATTTATTCATAAATAAATTTTTTTTTGTGCTTATTAGAGGTTAGACACACATGAGCCATTTTCATTCATAATCTTCAAAACAGCTGACATATCCTGCTTCTACTTAACGGCTTAGAACTTCAGATGGGGAGCAGACCATGCGTGTCCTTCAGTTTTGAACATACTCGAGAATTCTGGGAAACACGGGGTTAACAAGAGGGAGGAGAAACCTACATAAGAAGTGGATCGCTGAAGGCATCACAGTCCGCCCAGCAAAGGCGTAGGACAGGATAAATCTCAGACAGCCCCGTGGTCGCATTGTGTTGACAGCCCAGAATCAGGAGCAGCATTTTGATTCTGGCGCACTTTTGTGGGCTGGTCTACAAGTCCGCAAATTAAGTCCCACCCCGGCAGGCCAATGATCTCGACAGGGGAGTCTGGATCCACACCAGGCTGGGTGGGTGATCACACAGTGCCAGAGCATTGGAACAGGGACACAGGCGGTAGTGTAAAAAAGCAACTATATTAAAAATAAACGTGATAAAAACTATTTGTCAAAAGCCGTGGAAATAGCCCCCACACAATTACCATTATGAGGATGATATTGAGTTGAATTTAGAGGACTCTTGGCACATAAGGCTGCATGAAGGCACTTTGCTGCATTAGGATTTTGCTGGTTTTCCTGTGAAGCGTACCACCCTCAGAGCAGCTAAAAATATCCCAAGCGTCTCCCCGATGTTCAGATGGGGAGAGTTAGCAGCACTGCAGAGTGAGTCAGCCATCTGATCGGAGACGCTCGACTCTTACATAAGCACAGAGACGAGACGGAGTTATCTTCACTGATACCTCAAGTCATATTGCGCATTATGAAATACTGTAATTGTCTTATGGTGACCAGAACTGTGAAGTTTATTTGAGGAGAAAAAAATCTAACCAGTTTTGTGAGACCTGGTTTCTGTGTGCAGAAGCGACGTATTGAGTGTTAAACGCTGGTCTGAGGGTTTGTGAAGCTGGGGTTGAAAGGTATGAGAATTCGGCCATGATTTGGTGCTCGTATCGCTCACAGAGACCAGTGAACTACAGCCACCAATGATAATGGCATGACTAAGGCAATATTTATATTACAGTGACATGTTCATACTAAACATTAAACCCTTTCCACTGTTTCGAAATTTCATTTACAGTGAATGTCATTCCCACCTAATTGAAAATAATGAATCCAATGAGATAACTAGCCTGAACTTTATATGTTGTCGGCTTCTGAACAAAATGCATAATATTATCTCCCCCAGGCCTAAGCCTGAAGCAGATCATATTTGCGTCGCGCTGTGTGTGTGTGTGTGTGTGTGTGTGTGTGGGTCTGCACTCCATCTGTCTGTGCTTCTGAGTAACCTCGCACACTGCTGGGCCCATCACCCAAACATTCTTCTGTTCACATTTATGACTGTATGTTCAAAGAGCTGTTGGGGTTGTGGTGATTCACACTTTTTGGAAAACCAACTTTATTGACTCCTTTGTTTTATACCGCTATTGACTGCTGACACCGCACTCTTCTAGACCGGCCAGTAGGGGGCACACGTCATCAACAACTGCTTTAGTTTGGAATCTTGTTTTCACTGAGGACAATGTACGTACCTTGCAGAGATCTTCTACTACTGTCTTGTGTTATCATATTGTTCCCATATATGCAGATGAGCTCTGCTCTGCTCGGCCGGCCATTGGGAGTGAGCAGGTAGCAGTAAACTATGCAAAGCCAGTTGTTTGTGACATGGAAAACAGCTGGAATTTTAACAGGTGCGTTACAAATACTGAAAAGGAGAGAGTGTGTATTATGGCTAAATTAGGGATCGTCTAAGTAAACCTTCGCTGAGCTGTTAGAAAATCTAGAAACCACTCTGCTGGTGGACCAAACAGGGAAAAAGTATTTTCCATGATTATAGGAGTCCTTTAAATTAGCTGCACTGCGCACAAAACTCACCCTGTAAGCCCAGTCTCTGTGCGGATACCGTGGCATTGTTGTTGACTGGGTAAAGAGTATAAAGTCATGAGAACAAAATTGACAAAAAAACAAAAAAAAGCAGAAATGGCACTGTAAGACATTCCTTATACTGCCTCCGTGGAATAAAAGACTCACTCTACGGCTCAAGTGTTCGCTATATCCTTACACTCTCCTGATGTGCCTGCCCAAGTAAAGGAATATGCCCCATACTTTCCAAATACCCTATATTTATGCCTCCACCAGGACGTAATATGTTTCACTGGAGTTTGTTAGTTTGTTTGTTTGTTCATCAGTCAATGGGATATCTCAAAAAGTTTTGTATGGACCTCAATGAAATTTTGTGTGTTTGATAGATACAATGGGCTCCAAAATTACTGGCAACCCTGACTGGCAATGCACAAACAATACAAAAATTAAAGATATATACATAAACTAGAGGACACTCGGTAGAGCGCATACCTCCTCCACGTCATATATCTGTTCTTTTGGTTACAGAATATGTTCCGGATCACTTCCAAAAATAAATCAACTCTTCCTTGGACTTCCACCTATCATCCTGCCAGATTTCGTGCCAAACCATTCATAACTTTTTGAGTTATCCGGGGTGTCAGGGGTGCCAGTAATTTTGGAGCCCACTGAATGGTGGTAGGGAGGAAGTGATTTTGGCGGAGATCCGATTCATATTCTCAATCTACAAGCCAAAAGCCTATGCACATTAAGACAGCATTCTTCAGAGTCGTTTAACACTCTGGTTCAATGATTATTCCTCGATCAATGAATTGCAACACAAATAGACCAAAACAGTTTAAATACAAGTTATTATGACACTGTCCAGACCTGTTTAACACCCACGTTCAACGATATTTCTTACATCAACAAACTGCTAAAGAGCAGGGGTATTGCACTCTCCTAGTGCCCTCTAGTTATTCATATCAGATTTGGTGTACTTTCATAAATTTCTATGTTGCATCAATGGTTAAATGTTTTCATGGCACTTCCTTTAATGCCTATAAGTGCATAAAACTCATACAGCAATGTGAGGATTCTGTGACTGTCACCAGGGCAGACTGATGAAAAAAATCATCACTGATGATCAGAGTAAAAATCCTGCTCTTCGCCTCACAGGAGACCCCCCCACCAACATGCCCAGCGCCAACACCCCCCTCCCCCCCAGAGCCTGAATATTTAATGTGATGGAGCCTCTTGTCACCGAGGAAACCCTCTGCGGCTCCAGATCGCGTGCAAATATTTACTTACACGTGGGGGCGCGGCCGGGGAGCTGAGAGTGACTCTTTGCAAATAATGTTAATTGGTTGTGACACGGCTCGCAGCGGGAGGCTGACGGCTCGTACTCTCCGGCTTTATTGATGCTTCGGTCCGGAGAGAACGAGCAGGCCGGAGAAATGCAGGGAGTCATGGGAAAAGAGGAGAGGACGAGAGGAGCCATGATGCATAAGAGCCGACAAATGTGTGTTTTGGCTGCAGAGCTGGGAGCTCTCAGTGGGGGGTCGACAGGAACATCAAAACACGATAAAGCGCTGACACACTGCGGACTAGGGGGGGAGGAGGGGGGCGAGAATTGCTCTGCTCTACTGTGAAGGGGGACTGTGTGTGTGCGCAGGGTGTGTGTGCACAGATGCTGTGTGTGTGGGAAGAGTCTATGTGCTGAGAAAGTGTGTGTGTGTAGGGAGCCAGAGCACTTTGCACTGCTGACCTGGGGACCACACAGTGTTTGCACACTATCGCCATGACATCCACCACACCCCGCTCCCTCTGAAGCCAAAAACATACACACACGCACTCACATGCACACATACACACCCACACACTTACATGTTCTGTTTTCATGTTTTGTAGGGACATCCCATGGACTTGCACTCATTCCTTAGCTGTTTGAACTCACCTCTACATCCAACACACACTATTTCCTCTACACCTGACTCACACACACCCTCACAGACACACAGACACACACACACACACATTATCCCCTCTACTCTTAACAGCCATTATCTTCTCCACACCTGGCACACACACAATCCCTAAAAACATCTGGCACACACACAATCTCCTTCACACCTAACACACAGGATCCCTATTATCCCCAACTTTTGTCCTTCAAGATTTGCATCACTTTCCTTCCACGTATACTCATCCATTTTTTAGGCCCTGCTGTGTATTGACTGGGCCGTTTACAAGGGTCGCAAGCCACATGCACTGCCACATAAAATCCTAAAAATCCTACGTGATTCATGTTTTCTGGGAAAATTGCGACAATATAAATCTTGCTTTAAAGATTTGTCGAAAGACACACACAAATGCTGAGTGGTTTATCCACCGATAAGCAACCACACTAAATTGTTGCTCCTGGTCCCTGGGCTCTGTGGTACATGAGGAAGGCTTTCTCCTTCTGGTAGGACGCGTCTCAATATGTCTGACTGTCTGCCATTGATTTCTGTGTGCCAGGTGCTCTTAATGCTTTTAAAAGGGGCTGATCCACTCTGGTGACAGCGAGGCGCGGTACAGAGGATGCCAGCCGCAGTCAGAAGGCATTAATGGTGATTGAGTGAGCCGAGAGGTCGCTGAGCTGAGCACGTCAAACGCTGGGCGGAAGGTCGGCGCCAATTAAGCACGCTCCTCGTGATGTCATCAGGTACCAGCTCCATACATCAACCAATGAAAAATCAGTCTTTTTGGGCTGCAGACACAGGTCTGCTAGGCAGGTTTTAGTGCACGCCATTGTGGCTCTGTGGAGGACAGAGTGACTCAGTTACCAGGAATCTGAAGGAAACTGTGGAGTATGGCCATGTTTATTCAATAAATGATTTTCCTGCTTGTAGGCCGTCTGGTGAAACCCACTTTCGGGCGTTCGGTAGGGAGCAAAACCCAGCCAAGTCACCGCAGTGGAGACAGAACTGCATTACGGTTAGACAACACAAATTAAAACTGAGACAGTTTGTGATACATGACCCCAGGGTTAAAACACAAGTTAGCTCACGAGCCCTAATTTCTCAATTTGTAGTTCATCCCCCTTGCAAAACAAGAGTTATAGTCTTTCTTGAATAAAACCTTATAATTTATTGCCTTGTTCTATTATCTCACATATACACATTTTAACTGATTTGCAATTCACTGATTAAAACAGGCATAGGCTACATAATAGCTCATTATGTTGAATTTGCAGTCCGGGAACTCAATTTGCACAGTCATATAGCAAGCCGCCAACAAGATGTTCACAATTACCTGAATAAAAGCTCTGCAGTCTATTTTAAAATGCAGCATTCATTTGATGACAAAACTAAATGGAAATTAATATGTTGTTTCTACTGATAGCGGAAAAGATTTTTTTTCCCAAAAGTGCAGTTGGATACAGTCTCTAAGCTATCAATTTCACCGCTAGTTAATGGCTGCAATGCAGTTAAAATAATATTCAGTATGTCTCAGTAAGATATTGTTGCATTGTCGACACTAGATTTTTTTTTGCATTTAATGCCAACATGGTTGCCAGCTAAGTTATTGTGCTTCAGCCAGTATATTGCATGCATGGTGGACACCCTGTGAGCATTACAAATAAAGAGGCATATTTCCCTGCTTCAAATTTGCACAAAAAGACAGTTGAAAAAGTGCAGTATTCATAAAAGTAGTTTCAAAAGGCTTTTCATAGTCACATAAAAAGTATGAAGTAGCAATTAGTCACAATGTCCATATTTTACTGCAGTCAGTGGGTAGAGTATGAGCCGTAAGTTCTGGCATAATTGTTACTTGCACTTATTGTATCTCATAAGAGCCTGTATTGCAAATAAATGGATTTCTGGCACCTTTAATTATAGCTCACATTACACCAAACAACCTCATGTCCAAATTTTTGTTTTATATTTAATGGTTAAATAGTGGACCTTTAAAGATTTACCAATAAAACCAATAATCAATAAAGGTCTTAAATTCTATGTTGTATACTAAAACCATTGTGCTAAAAAATTCTTTGAACAAAAACCCAGATCCACCCCAAAAACAACCTTCCCCACTGCCCCTCTCCTCTTCAGGCCTGGGATGGAGGCTCTTTTTTTTTGTTCTTTGACATTCAGGCAATAGGCCACAGCTGAGGTGATTATAACGGACCTCAGCAGTGGCAATGCCTGTCTCTCTGTCGCCCTCTGGTGGGCAGGACCCTGAACTGCTCACTTCCAACCACCACATTCTTCACCTCTAAGCATAAAAAATCTGTACTTTCTACACTGTACATTTGAGAAAATAGACAAGTTACTTTACACTTTTGTGAAATCACCCTCTGAGTTTCTGTTTTACCTTGTGCATTGCAGTATCCACTAGCACTGCTGATCATTTGCAGACTTACAACATGTCAACACTGACAGATCAGACTCTAACAAAACTAGGACAATCGTGGCAAAGTTATAATGCACTGAATGCATGATGGATGGAACAAGATGGACGTGAAAGTGGAGGGAGATGCATATGGAGAAAAGAGAGTAAGGGGGTGGTCATACATATGTTAAATAACGTAGAAGCCTCCATAGCTTAACATAGCCTAACATGGCGCAATGTAGCAATCCGTAGCCATCCGTGGCTATCTGTAGAAATAACTTGGCCATTAACATGAGAAAACCATGCACGGGGCTTTATCTGTTGGGCATGTTCCAAAGATAGCCACGGTAGCGGGCATTTTTATTAACGTAGCAGTAACTTAATTTAATGTAGTTACACATAGTTTACCGAAGTAACAACCGTAGCCTACCATAGCCAAACGTAGCATACCCCATAATCAACAAATTTGGCGTGAATTTACAGGCAACTAAGAGCTACTACATTACACTACATACTTTAACTTACTTTAACCTAGTTGAATGTATTTTAATGTACTTCTACATAGTCTGGGCTACGTTAATCCCCCCCAACGGATAGCTATGGAGGCTAACGTATGTGTGACCACCCCATTACTCAATTAACACAGCTGGGTTTGTGAAAATGACTTCGAGCTGTGATCAGAATGAAAGATAATCAATTAGTCATGAAACAGCTGGAACAAAAAAAAAAATTCTAAATTCCACGACTATTTAGAGAAACTCTCTGAGGTCCCAGTTCTAGAACTGATTTGTTGCAAATGTATTGTTAAGGTTCACAATCTTTCACTTCAGTATCAATCGTTTCTGAAACTTGCATACTGTGTCCCTCCAATATTTCAGGTTGAGATATTGCTTCTATTGTCTAATGCTGCACAGTAACTAACCAGAAGAATACTACTCACATAATAAAGGTTGGTTACTTTTATTTGTATTAACTTGCATGAGGTATTTATCAATGCAATTAATCAGACTACATTTTATTCCGCTTCTATATGCCTGGCGTGTCCTTGGCGTCTCCTGTAATTGGTGGATGGCTTTTATCATGGAGATGTGTGATTTGTTGCTTTGCCTCTGTCTCCTCTGTAAACCGAGCCTATAGAAAGACATGTGTGTGGTCACCCAGCTGAAAATGAAGTCTGGGATGTTTCCTGTACTCTATCCTGATCTCGTTTTCATCCATGTTGACATTCTGTTGCCTCACAGCCATATATGAACCTGGATGGGTGGGCTTTGGGAGAACCGCATAATAAGATAATGGTGATTAAGCGAGGAGACCGGTCATTTCACTGTAAAGTAGCTTTTATCTCCTGAGGAATGGATGCATCGAGTTATTTTGCCGAAGCAAGTCTTATGTGCGTTCAAGATGTCGAAGGCTTGCGTCATTGCTTTGTCACACTGAACTAATTTCATACGATATTTGCCATTGCTCTCTGAATAATAGATTTACTGGATAAATCTGTATGTATTTCAGTTACATGACAGCCGCCTACATAAATGCTGGTGCTCGGGAATTGGCGGTGGATTTACTGTTGAAACTTTGGGCGTTTGTTACCATAAGCAATTGCATTCAGCTTGATTTAGCTTCAATCAAATTTTTTATCTCCGCGCATAACTGAAGGCACTGTACGTTCTTATTATTGGAAGTGTGCATGAAATTTACATAGATGAAAGGTACACGCGTGTGTGGGAGTCTGCCGTAGCGCCATTACATTTTGTTCTCCTGGTTTTATGGTAATTTCAAATATGCGCTCTTCTTTTTTTCAGTCAAATGAATGTCAAGGCTGATTTAATTTGTCTGCCATAAACTGTAGCATGAGGTAGGATTTTATGGGTAGGCCTGTTTCGAGTTAATTAGAAGATACAGACGGTATGGAGGCAAACAAAATGTTTATTATGCATGGTTCCCCACAGTCAAATTAATCAAACGAAGCTGAGTTTTAATGCTCCTCTCCCAGTAAGCATCAATTTGATGTAAACATGCATGAAAACAAAGACACGGTTATTAACTCAGTGCTGCTGTGTTTCAAAATGACAGATGTTTTATTCTTTTTTATTTTGATTTCATTGAGCAGGAAATGATGTATTGCCCACCAGATATGCCACTGTGACTTCGACAGGTCTGATTGTTAATTTCCTTAAGTACAGGACCATTACAAAATTTTGCCACAATTCAGGTAGAAGTTTTTTTGGATAAATGAAAAAATGGCATTCAGTCAAATTGCTAGTGTCGTGATTTTCACTGCAACAAACTGCCTGGTTCAACTGTGACTTCATTAATTGGATAGATAATGAAGTATAATTACCTTTCAAAGCCGTTCTTTACAAACACGAGCTGATATCTGGGATCTCAAACTCATACCTGGGAGGGCCACTGTGTTTAATGATTTCTTAGGTCTTCCTAATGTGCTTCATTTTAGCCACTGATGGGCTAATGACCTTAACCAGCATGTGCTGGAGATGTAGATTCACTTCTCCAGGGCTGGAGTTCGACAATCCTGTAGAAAGTGTTTCACAATAATTTCGAGGCTGATTTTCAATCATAAATTAATGCCAGCTAAGGGCAAAAGACATTCAGCTGATCCCTCTGGTTTACTCTGATACCGAGTCTCAGTGCACATTACCTAGCTTGCACTGCCTGGAATTAGGAGGTTTAAATAAATTGAAATTAATTTTTTTAAGAAGTGTTACTGAACATGTAACTTGCAGCTATGCAGTGTGTTCAGTGCTTATTTATTTAGTTTTTCTTGATATCGTGACAAGAAACATCCCCAAAGCTTACGAGAAGAAGACTTGGGACAAATCACTGTAAAAAAAAAAAAAAGAAATCAAAGAAAACAGTTAGGCACTAGATAAATAATGCATATTATTTGATAGTATGACATTATTAGTCAAAATCATCAATAGTAGGAGGACAGTATTGCAGACCCCCCTGCCCTGCCCAGAAAAGGCCCAGCTCCCCTATTAATAAACCCTCGTGACGCCCCTGGCACATCTACCTCTCAGAAATAAATATGATTATAGAATTTCGACTGGAAAGAGTCAATTTTTTGCTCTCAGTGTTCTTCAATATTTAGCACTCAGTCCACAGTCACTCTGAGGTTATTTTTATTTACAATCAATCCCTCCTGTTGAACTCTCCCCAGTCAAACAGTAGGTTGGGTGTGTGGTTCTCTAACCTCTAAACTGAGCCACTCAGTTCACCTCTGAACTGAGTGTTTGCTGGTTTACTGGCAGAGTCAAAAACCTTGTGGAAAAGATGGTCTCAACTAAATCTTACTGCCAACTTCTGAGTTTCATAGCACAGCAGGTGCGGATACAATCATAGAAAACAGAAAGGTGGCGACTAATTGAATCATCGAGTTTCCAAAGGGCCCAACTCCAATGAATTAGAGGTCTGCATATCTTATAACAAAAAGAGGAACTTTCTTGTAATTTCAGCCAAAAGTATCCCAATGACACTCTCTTGTAAAGAAATAAACGAAAAATGTATGGGTCATAACATATGGGCAAAATAAATAAATAAATAAATAAATAAATTTTTCCCTTCCTTGGAATTGGGCCCTTTGGAAACTCAAGGATTCAATTTACAGATTGTAACAGTTAGTTCCGCTTGAAAATTCTAATTGGTCAGGAAGCTTTCGGAAGCTTAGTATGAAAGATGATTTTTAGTATAACATTATTTCAAAGTTTTCTGAAGGAATCGCCCTGCTTCTCTGTGTTCCTTGCATAAAATTCTCATTTACTGGAACACAGTTTGTTTGTTCTATTTTAGGCTATTGTTTGCAAGCTACATGAAGGGTAACAACATCAACAGCAAACATAAAATTTTTATTAATCTAACTGGAATATTAGCAGACCAGAGCCAATGCATGATATCGCCATTGCAATAAAAACAATATCTCCAGATTCTTATCTTGCTAGATGCACATTTAGCGGGAATGCACCAATCAATGAGAGCTAGTAAGAAAGCAAATAACTTAAGCGCTGTTAATGTGTCTGTGCTTAGCACTGCAGCAGGCAACGCTCTATCCAGCTTGTTTTCTTAGAGAAAAATTCTTATTGGCATTGTAGAAAATGAACAAAATATTTGATTTTATTGAGTCTGAAGTGTCAGTTTTATACGCTATTGTTTGATAAATTTATTTTTATTTTAACTGTTGTATAATTACGATATCACATGGGAAAAGCCTTGTGCTCACATTGAATATTGTCACAGCTGTGATATTCACACAGCAGTAATTTAACAGTATTCCATCTCATGTGCTACTGCTTAAATCAAGATTGTGTCATGAAACAAACAATAGAAGAAAGTCAACACAAGTGCAACACAGCAGAGGATGAGAAACAACAAGTCTGACAAATCTCAACAGGCAAAGGAAAAATAATCCAAGTTTTAGCAGCAAACAGCTGAAATGGGTTGGCTAACAAGACTCAAGTGAAAATAATGATCACCATTCAAAGGCACATTCTGGATGTTGGGTGGCTCAGTGGTGCGGAGGGCAGAACTGCAACCTGTCAGCTAAAAGGTTGCGGGTTTGAATCCAGCCCAGGCCTTTCTTTGTGCAGTTTGCATGGCTTTCCTCTGGGTACTCCAGCTTTCGCCCACAGTCCAAAGACATGCATGTTAGGCTAATTCTCCCTATCGCTAATACGCAAAACTACCTGGATGTGGCTTTTTTCGCCGAGATTTCTTACACTTCTGGGACTGCCACACTTCCGGTGTGCAGCTTGCATAGCAGCGTGACAACAATTCTGCAACACATGAGAAACTGCAAATGATATAAACGCTAAAATCAAGCCGAGAAAAAGTACTGGATGTACTAAGAAGTAATAAGGCTACGATGCTCAGTATCGTACAGCCAAGTATCCATAACCATGGACGCTAATGCAACTGTTTCCCCGCAGCTGCGTGAGACCGGAAACGACTTTGCTACCTCCCATAATGCACCAGAAATGGGGCTTGATTGCAACGTCCAGCTGTGTTTTTGTATTGGCGATAGCGAGAATTGGAGACTCCAAATTGCCCATAGGTGCGTCAATCTAATAAACACATAAACTAAATAAACTAATAAACAAATAATCAGAGTCCTAGAGAACTGAGACCTGCTGGTTTTGTCCCCTTCCTTTACCTGGGAGTCAGGCGTGATGACAGCCTGGCCAATCAGTAGCAATAATTGTTCACTTATTGCTGGGAAGAGGAGAAAACCCGGGCTGGATTTGAATTTGAGGGCCGGATTCAATAGTAAGCTGTGCACCAAGGTGTATAGCAGCCAACCCAAGACCCAACCCTCTGACTAACTGATTCATGATGCATTAGCTATCCAATCTATTCGCCAAATTTGTTCTCCGTTTGTTCATAAAATGTTTTCTGGACAGTTCCGGCGGTGGCACTCCGCTCTGTGTGGTGCACGGTCAACACATTCTCATCCCGGACTTATCATATATTGATGCTACCTGCCCAAATGTCGATATACGAGGCAGAAGGAAGCTTTTGGCATCATTATTTGAGGGTTAGGGTTAGGGTTTGGGTTAAGGATTAGGGGTTAGGGGATAGGGTTCGTTTTACACTGGCGTCAATAAAGGACGCTAAAAGCGACCTTTTGCCTCGTATGTCGACGTTTGGTCAGGTAGCGTCAATATATGACACGTCGGAATGAGACTGGGCTCGCATGGTGGGTATAACTGCAGAGTTTGTGGTTTAGTGATCCAACATGTTGGGGAGAAAGACGGAATAAAGCCAAAGATAGACCCATTTGGAGATACAGACAAACAAGTGATCTAAATTTAAAAGAAGTGGAATTGAACTGGAGTTAGCTGTCATCTTACACCAGTGAGTACTGTGTTTGTGTGTGTTAGAAAATCAATGTTAATTTAAGGATGGCTGACCATGTCTAGTCTGCCAATGAGTTCAGTCGCCGAAGGACAGTCTATTATTATAAAAGCAGTGGGTGTGTTGCTGGGCTAAAACAAGCAAAAGAAAGGAGCTTACAGATAAACACGTCCAAACATTTCAGCAGGAAGACCTAAGAAATCATTAAACACAGCGGCCCTCACAGGTATGAGCTGAAATGCTTAATTTAATCATGCTCCGGAAAATATAAAAAATAAAATAATAAAACAGTGTTAAGCTTGTAGGCTATATTTGAAGACTATTCATGCAAGCTCAGGAGATGATAGAAAATGGCATTCCTTAGTCACAAAGTGAGCAACTCCAACGTTTTATCACCTGTGTATGAAATAACCAGATGGGTACCAGCTGCTGCAGCGGGGCCAGTTCAGGATTGTTTCTTTAGCACATGAATCACTGAGAGGAAATTTGTGTACTCTGTTAGAATTTAATTCATCAGGAAAATACAGACTGAAAATTTCAATGGTTCTCAGATGAAATTAACATGCTTGAGAATCGATTAGCATTTTTGGGCAATAAAGAAAGAACCACAGAATTTTCACTAAATTCTGCTTATGTATTCAGGGCCATCTCTCTTTATTGAAACTGGACTTTTAATTAAAACCTAACCCTGACCCGTAACAGCAATTTTTCAATATGCGAACCAGATAAAGGCAACAGGAGTGGATGACGTTACTCTTCTTTCTAAATTAACCCTGAACTTAAGCCTGGCCCATGCCAACAGATTTTTGAAATATTAACTAATGCCTAGTGTGAGAGAATCCCATGTTACATGAAAACTTATATTGTACATTTCATAGTTTTTGTGTTTCTGGTGTGTGGATAGCACACTCAGGGATTTGAACCCCACACCACCTGACATCAGATCATAAATCTTGTGTAATATTTCCCAATGGAGATCAGTGTGGCCCCGATGGGCATCTGAGCAGATCTGGTGACATCAGACACACCTTAAGACACATAACACTGCGGGAGAATCAAGCAAAATAATCCATAGAGTCATAAAAAAATAAAAAAATAAAAAAATTAACAATATTGAAAAAAATTTTGGCTTTGCTTTAAATTGTCATGACGAGGGGAATCTGGCTCAAAATGGCCTGAATTATCCTTTGATGTGAGCCTAGTTTTAGCTGTCTCATCCTATACAGTCAATTCTGGTAAAGTTGAAAAGAATAGTCTGCCCTGTGTATAGAGGGCCAGGAGTATGTGACAACAGGCATTGCCTGGAGGGATGTAACTCTGTGCTTTCGACTACAGCATCCTCTCCCTGCATGGAGTCTTCAGCGTAAAACAAGAAAGACAGTCTTACAAGGTGAAGAAACTAATCTATTGCTTATTTGCCTCAACAGTCTTGGAAACAAACTTGAAGTGCCGTAAAACTCATCCATTTGCACATGATGAGAAATGTATGTTAGAAAGAAGCTACAGTGCATTATTTTCAGGTTGGTTCAAACCTCACAGCTCATACTTTAAATTTACAAAAAAATCTTGTGCTGAGTTAAACAATAAATAAATAAATAAATTGCAGGATAAACACAATAGCAGGCAGCCCATATTTACATAATTGGGTTTGTAATGACTTTTGGCAGTAGCACAAATTTGAATGGTGGCCTTTCAACAGTGCTCATTTAGGCCCAAAAATATAATCTGTGCCTGGATACCATACCTGAGATGCAATTAAATGAGCAGTTTTTCAGAATTGAAAAATGCTCTTTTGCAATATTGTTCTCAACAACTTAATTAGTTAATACAGACATCTCTTGCCCTGAAAAACAACATATATATGTTTTGAATTTAGAGTGTCCCCTGTAACTCAGGGATAGCCGACCCCAGTCCTGTAGAGCCACAGATTGTGCTGACTTTGGTTTTCTTCACCCAATTTAAACCTAAAACACCAGGTGAGATGAGTTAAGTGTGTAATCAACTGCTCTAGTTCATCAATCAAGTGCTGCATAACACCAAAAACCAGCAGACACTGTGGATCTCCAGGACCAGGGTTGGCCACCCCTGATCTAACTGTTGTTGTTACTGCTAAAGATCATTGTCATTGGAGAACCCTCCCAAATCTGGAAGACTAAAGTAAGAGGTGTTCCAGGTTTTACTCAGAGCAGTTATCCAGCTGCTATAACTCAGCAACCCTGCTTTGTGCAACTGGCCCTAGGGGCCATTTCAGAATAACAATTCATTCGAAAGTATTTTTCCCATTTGGTTTCTATGTTATTATTTCCTATATGCCATTACTCTGTGGAACAAAAGCCTTGAAGAAAGAATTTTTACTTTAGTCCTGCAGGCATAATTCTCCTTCTTCTGCAATGATTTTGGTAATAGTGCCCTAAAATAAAAGAGAAAAGTACCACATTTGTACCGCAAGTCAACTTAAACACACTCTGTCCAGTAGACTAATATTCTTTTACAATATAACTGTAGCACCATCAAAATCTTCCATGGCAGAAATCAACTTTCATCGATCTTGAGCTTAACTGCCTGGACTTGCATGACAGACAGGAAAACTAAATTTACAACAGAACTTGGCCTTTCTGTGGAATAAAGATGAAGTGGAAAATATTCTGTATGACATATATTGGATAGTGTACCCATATTACTGTAACTAGATTACTAATGATCAATTGGCACAGTAATCTGTGCATGTACTCTATTTTGTTTGCTAATTCACATTTTGATGGCTGCAATCAATGCCACTTGTAGCATTCTGCCTAGAATCAGTGTAATGATGACAGCTTGAAACTTTTGTAAATAAAATCACACATGGCTGTTTTATATGTCTCAGACCTCCACATGCTCATTAGCAGAATAATTCTGGACACATATAACACTGCCCACCTGGTGTAAAGGTTATAGCTTTAAAGGTTGTACAGTCCACTGCTTGATGCTGCCCATATTAACAATGTTCCAGGGAGCGAGGCTCGGCCCAGAGCACGACCCTGCCTGTAGTCTGTGACAGGAGGCCCATTATGGACAGAGGGAGCGAGACTCAAAGCCTAACAGGTTTGGGGTACCATTATGGGGAAATGCAGTCAGCTACCCATGAAAATGGAGGCTTCAGAGTTGTGCGAGCAGGAAGGTTCCTCTCGCCTCATAAAGCACATAGAAACAAAGGAAAATGATACATATATAATGCACAAACACAAAAATACGCACAAACACACAAATGTGTGCACATTCACACTGCTTACCAGGAGTAAAAAAAAAAAAAAAAAAACTTATAACTGCAGCAGTAGTTACCTTTCAAAATCACTCCACTCTCCTCTATTTGATGACAACACAGCAGAACCCAATTTTATTTATTTGTATTGATGTTAAAATCCATGTTTTCATCAGTTATTGGTCGTACTAAATAAATCATTGCCATCGCAAGACGTCGAAAGCACATTTTATCGCCTTCAAGATGATTTGAATAATATCATTACTCTTCCCTCAGAACCTGTATTGGCAAAAAGCTTCTGTGCACAGGTCTGTGATGTGATTAAAAAGCCTGCCGTCTCACACTGACTTCTGTCTGTCTCTCCCGATGAGAGTCTGCACTAAAAAAGCCAGTTAGGATTTCTCTGATTGATCAAAAAAGTGATGCTTCCATCCCATGTAGCTGTAAGTGCCGGGATGTTAAATCAATGAAATAAGAAATGATTTGATCCATCTTGATTATAGTGACCAGTTCTTCTGGAACTTCTATGTCTTGCACTGTGGGGCCTCCAGAATAACTTCAGAAACTCTGCTGGGTGAACAATGAGATGCACTGAAATCACATCCACAGAAGATTGTTTATTTCGAAATGAGTCTTTATGCTTCTTAAATCAGTATTGAGTTGGTTCGCATACACAAAGGTTTACGACAGCAGCTGTAACCTGGCTTTGTTCAGGCTTGACCACAGTATCTCGGTGCTGGGAAGCAGGCTCTGTTTCTACAAAGTACTGGGGCTGTATAATGTCGGGTCTTTCAGCTTTGGGTCGAATTGGATTTCTGAGCGGGGCACTTCTGAAAGAGCTTTCATGAAAATCCCTGAAGTCTATCTTCTGATCTTTTTCTTCTCCAGAAAGACCTGAGAACTGACAGTGGATAAGTCGTTAATGTTGATAACTTTCTTTAGACATTTTTAGGACATTCAACCACCACGCAATCAAAGTCTGCATTTCTAATTCTCAGATTACAGTAGGATGGACGATTAAGGGTTAGCATTTGGAAAGACTCACATTAACTCCAGCATTAGTTTTTTTTTTTGAGGTTATGTAAAATTATGCATGTCTTTATAAACACCAATGAGATTTGTTGACTACATTTCTGCATTTTCCAGCTCTGATATGGGCCGTCATTTATTCTGTTTGATATCGATGTTGCCCTCTAACTCGAGCCATGGTTCTCTTCTTCTCAAACCTCAGATCTTAGTCTACCCTGGCATTTTGCCATTTCTTCTTATCTTCTGAAAGCTCTCAAAAATGGATTCATATTCTTGTTCGGTCTGTTCATACAAATACTTCCATCCCTCGTTTATTACCAACAGTTTATTATGTCTGCTTTAGCCTGTATCCCTCTAGTTTTACTCATGCTTTACCGTAACAAACTGACTGTTAGATCCTGGGCTTTTCTTAAGAGGAATAAAGATCAAAAGGGCTTTCTCCTTTCAGTGTTTTCTTTTTTCCTCATCTACGCTTCATCACTGACCTCTGAAAGCCAGGCGCTCTCTCTGACTGCAGTACAAATATTTATCTGGACAAGGTCTTAAGGGCTCAAAGCATGTTGGGCACTCTCCAGGAATGGTCTGTTATTTTAGCCTTTTTTTTGTGAAGGAAAGGAGGCTTAGGGGCATGTTTACAGTAAGTGTTCATTTTTAAGTAAGGGAGTTTCTTCTCCAGATTTCTGATTTAACCTGATAGGTGAAGTTTGTTTTATAACATAATTGAAGTTCAGTCAGCTAACTCAGATGTGAACAGCTAACTGAAGTATCATCAGACAGATAGAAGGATAGTTTGGCATGTAGGCTCTGAACCTGACACATTCTGTGGCCTTCAGAGCTTAAGAAACTAGAAAGCAGGGAATGTTGGGATTTACCCCCTCCCCAGAGGAGGTTCAGTGCCCACATGTGACTAGTGGGGTGGAGGTGAGATGATAACAAGCAGCAGGGAAGAGTCATGCAACTGCAGGCAATGTTGCTAGAAGCAGCAGAAAATCATGTCAGTGCAGCAACAGGCAGAGCCATGTTATTCACTGCAGAGGTGAGCAGGAGAGCAGCTGTAATAGGCTGCCTGGCAGAGGGGTGGGGCAGTGGCAGATATGCTTGGGAATGTTTATGAAAATGAGGGCATGTCTTGAGTTGTCTGCCTGCACTATTTCCATAAGCTGTGCCACATTTTTATAATTTATTTATTAATTTTTTTGTACTTAAAGTTTTAGTTTATTTATTGAATAACATGGATTTATTTCAAAGACCCTTTACGTTCCTAATGCTGCCATAGTTTGTCGACACAGAATACATGTCACACTCTCACTGTTAAAAAGGAAAAAAATATATATAGTATACTAAACAAATCAATTAGGCCAATAAGTTAAAAAAATGCACTGCATGTGGTTCAGAAATGCTGTGTGAATCTATCAGAAGACAAACCCCTCAATGCCCCATTATTTAACTTTACCTCAGGACTCCACTGTCTTGCACATCTCCATTATCCTTACTTCCCACCCATGACTTTCCATTGCAACAGAAATAATAATAGCAGTCTTTTCACCAGTCCTCAGCCTCCCACACTACAGAACGCTCGTGATTCATCTCTCCCCTCTGCTTTTTACCCGGGGTCCTGTCTCTCAGCCAGGCTGCCTGAGAAACTCATCCATCTCAGACTCTAGTGTCTCTGTGCTCATACAGACCATTTCTGTGCATCAGCTGCTCTCAAAAATATTCTTTTGCCTTGTTTCAGATCACTCGGTGTTCAGTCAATATGTATGCTAATTATTTGAACTTAAAAATTAGTATTAATCTTTTTGTTTTTCATTAGAAAATTTTACAGATTTTGGTGAATTTTCCTAAGTGTGTGTTCATTTTTTTTTGAACAAAATGGACTGATTTTTAAATTTTGAGTTAAGATATAAATTATGTAGGCATTATGACGGTGACGTTAATAATGCACACAGATAGAGTCCTTCCAGGTGCGCGGGCAAAAGTTTTTCAAGTAGTGGTTGAAGCGAGCACTCTATTACTAAAAGTAGTGGAATAAAGCTTTGAGTGAGATCGCTTTACATGTTTAATGAAGGTGCTTGACGGTGCTCAAGTGCAGAGCAAATGTCTTAGTCTGAGGACAATCTTCACCGCAAAAAATCATCACAAAGCAACAAGAACTGCCATTAATACTGGCTTAGCAAAGCTCCTGACTTACTTTGTGGGGACTATTTCAGATATAAAATTAATTTAATTCTTTGGTGATTTTTTAAATTGCAATATTGGCATAGATTGCAATAATGGCAACAGTTCCGCAATGCTACCACATTTAAGTGTGCTTTTCATTTTGCTTAAATAATTCTTGATAGATAATTCTACAATTCTGGATCCAACTACAGCATTAGGCTCATCTTGCTTCAGTGACTTACCTTGTAAAGTGCTGCAGGGTACATTTCTTTTAAGCTGACTTAGGCTACTGAGTAGCTTTCAAAAGAATAGGAATCCTCTCTGTTGATGCTTTCTAAATAGTGGTTTAAAGATTTAAGGGCGCAGCCCACCCTCTGCCTGTTTATTAAATCCAGGCAAATGTCGCTCTCTTCCAATAGTCTGCTTTTTGAGATGGCAGTCATGAGGCCCGAATGCATTGAACTAAGCAGGAATACACCCTGGCGTCGCAACCGCATCTTCGCCTGATCTCCTGGCCGCTGTCCGCGGTGCTGAAATCAGCACAGCCCAGGGCTCCAATCACGCTCCCGGCCGCTGTCCGCGGTACTGAACTGCATATTCGGCAGCGTGGGAGAACGCGTCGTGGGAAAGCACGCGCATTTGCGTAATTTACGCCTGAGGAATGCGGCCTGGTCTCGTGTCTGGGATACAGCCCTATTTAAGGGGCATGTGCTCTTCTTCCTGCACTGATTCTTTCTGATTCCCAAGCCTGGTTCTCCATGTCAGAGTTACTCTACGACTTGAATATATTAATTTTGATCCTGTATTGTGCAGTAGCCTAGGACTTGCTGTGGCTTTGCTCCTAGTGTCTTTGGTTATAGTCGTATAGTGATTCTGTTTTTCCCTGCCTTATGGGTAGTAGGTTTGTTTTGACTTTCTCTTGATAAAAACAGTAAACTGCAATCACGTCTCTGACTCCATCCTCTCCTGTATTTAGGTCCTCACTTAGGTCCTGGGGATTGTGACACCTGGGACAGCTTGTTAATATATCAATGTGCAAGCTTGCCCTTCACTCTTAAACTCACACCTCCAGGCAATTTCAACTCTCCAGTTAGGCTGATATGCATGTCTTTGAATATAAGAAGGAAGCCAGAGTGCCCACAGTAACCCTGGACACTGGCAGATCCCATCCAGGATATGACTCTGAATCCTCTTACTGTGCGCAGACAGTGCAGTCTGTATTTACAACTAACTGCTCACAGTACTCCAGTACATAGTCTGACATAAGTATTGTACAAGAGTAGTGTAACCATCTTTGATTTATACTCAATAATTTTAGTTAAATATCCCAGCATCCTTCGTTACTGCGACAGCACAGTTGTTAAAACCTGAAAGGCTTCAGTCAGCCATCACTCTTAGACCTTTGTCAAGTGGAGCACATTTTAATTTAATCTATTTAATAAATTAACCCTGTGTAATGACTGTAGTTCCAACATGCAGAACTTAACATTTATTGATGTTGAATTTCATTTGCCATGTTTTTGTTCACCTCTGAGTTCTACCTAAATCATCCCGAATCCCTTTTTCAAAACTATCAATTCAAAATTATCTGTGAAACGCTCTCAATTTGCTCTCGATGTTTCTCTCGATGTTTCTGTCATGCTTCACTGAAGCTACATCACCCTTACATCGAGACAAATATTCAAACCCAAAGACGCCATGTGTTTATTTATTTACTTATTTTTATAGCCATAGCATTACTTCAAATGGATCATACCTAGATCTTGTACATTGTTTTATGCACATTTTCCCTATTATTCTGCAGAACATATTTAAAATTGTTGAAAAGCTTTGGGTCTGTACTGGAATTTAGAAAAGGCCTGAAGTACTACAGGTTTGAATACAGCTGCTGCATATGACAGACTTATATATTGGCCCATTGTTTAATTGGGTTTAGGAGATAGTGAAGTTGACATTAGGCTGATGTTGTACAATGCCATAATGCAAACAATTTTATCAGAGATAAATATGCACCAGGTAATTTTGTTTGTTTTTATTTTTATTTTGTATAAATTTGGCATCTCCAATCCCACCCGAATCTGGAATGCCCAATTTGAGAACTATGTACAAGCCTTGCTTGTATGTGACCCCTTGTTGCCAGCTCAGGAGAGAGAGACAGTTCGCGGCTCTCCTCCGAAGCACACGCTTGTCAGCCCCTGCATCTTTACACTCAATGGTCGAAACTTTTGCAAGTTCAGAACGAGGGCAGAGGATACCCGAACATGAGCAAGCTTAGAATCTCACTGACGAATGCCCAGCGGCCAACAGGAGGCGCTTGAGCAACGAACAAAGCAATTTTTCAATATTCCTTCCCGGCAGTCCCTTCCCAATTTGCATAACCGCAGCGCTAATCATGCGCTGCCCTGAAAAAGGCCACTGCCGGTTGGTACGACCGGGGATCGAACCCGCACTATGGTAGTCACTACTGCTCCGCAAATGCGGCGCCTTAACCGAGTGAGCTAACCCAGCAGCTACCATATAATTTTCACTTAATTAATTTATTTTGCCAGTGTTACATTACGTGAGCTAACGGTAGATAGCCAGATAACTTACAGTAAATGTCAGAAAAATATTTGGGTACTATTATAAGTCTGCAACTTGGTCAAGAAGCTGTTACATCAGTTTTGACAGCTGCATGTCAGGCTAGAGTCAAATTTATGCTCCCACCCATGACAAGGTGCCTTACAGTCATGTAAATTTGTCAAATAACCTAAAAGAAAAATACATTTCTGTTGATTTGATGCTCAAGAAATAGAATATAGGCAAAAAATGTTGACGCACGTAGTCATCTGTTATACGCCGCTGACGGGTGATTGCTTAAGCATATGCTGACCCAGTGAAAACGTACCCCTCCGTTCAGGTGCAACCCATTGGGCTCATTCAGGTCACCCCTGTCCCAAAAGCAGTTCCAGCGCCCCATAAACCTGCACCTCTCATTTGTACACTAAGTTCGTACCCACATGTCTGCTTGCATGAGGCATAGGTAGAATTCGAGAGAACACCACCATGGAAGATCTGCCCTTTATATTTTCTGCTAATTCAACAAAATTTGTCATGAATCACCTCAAATCTACCTTTACTCACGTCAGTGTTCCCAACATGGACAATGACCACTTGATCCCCTCCCAAAACTGGCAGTAGAAACATATAAAATGATTTTATGCTGGTAAATGAAGCTCCACCAGACGCCACACTTACCGCAAAACTAAACCTCTTTTCTGAATAGAGTCCTGCATGATAATTTAAACCCTTTGAGAGCCACAGGCAACTATAGTTGCCCAATGGTGTGAGATATCAAAACCAGATGCTGTTGAAAACCTATCATGTGGCAACCTGCAGGAGCTCTTTTAAACAAGTTGCCACATGATAGGTTTTCAACAGCTCAGGATAACTACATTTTTAATTCTTTGAAAATTTATTCAGCGCTTAAAGGGTTAACATAGTTCATCCTGTATCATTTGGAAGCAGCAGGAAGCAGCCTCCTGAGACATCATCAGATTCCTTCTGACAGGAAACTTCAAAGGTGCCATTGAGGTTTTTAAACCCGAAACTGTGGGGGGACCAGACAGCAAAATCTGTGTCAGCCTCCACCTCTGAATAAAGCAGGAAGCTGGCATTTTTACCAGTTTGTGAGTAAAATAAAAAGGGGTCAAAAAGGGAAATCAACATGTTGCTCTGTAACCGTGCAAAGTCAATAAAGGATAAACTGAGCACCACTATACATTAAACAACCAAGGTATAAAAAAAAAAAAAACTGATCACAATGACAAAGTCATGCCTTGTCAACGATGTGTTTGAGTTCCTGAAAGTTAAGAGGTACAGAATGCAAACACATGCATCACTGATACTTCTGAAGAAGAAGGCCATAAAAATAGATGTTTGCATACGGGGACGAGGAAAGAGCATTTGAATGAAGATTGAAGAATGATGAATTTGTCAAGGTCTCGTTGGGCATTTTGCATTTCTCATTTCACTGTTGTCGGGATGGCATGCCTCCAACCATAATTCTGTCATCAATATTGATACAGAAATCCGGGTGACATATGATATTCCGAACGCAAAATATGAACGTCCTCTCAGAATGAAGTGAAAATTGACTTAGAAAATGATAACGCAGGATTGAGGCATGAGACGGTCCTAAAATAAATTCAGTATTTGTACAGCGTACTTGTCATTGACACATGGCTGTTCACTAAAAGGCTTTGGGCTCAATTTTGGACTCGGCTTAATGGGGTGTTAATAAAGGAAACATATATCTTTGCTAGTTTCGCCAAAACACAATAACTTAAAGTGACATTCGTTGATGATATTTGAAGAGGCATATTTTAGTCACCAAACAAATTGTTTTCCCTTTATCTAATGTGCTTTGGAGCATTCCGCTTCCTGATCAACTGAGGTTTGAATTTTAAATACTGTTGCAACCATTTATTTTCTCCTGCCCATCGCCCATGCAAAAAACAAATTAATATTCACAAGTGCATCTTTACTAAAATTCATCTTTAAATTAGGTGTGATCCTGGTAATTTTTGGCTTTTTTAAATGCTGTTGCACATGTTTCAGTTCTGATTGACCTAAACTTTGTCTCAAATGGTATTGCTGTTTAGTTGTTATTTCAATGGCACTGCAGCTATACAGTTTTCTATGCAAATTTGTGCACGCTCATATTTGTAACACATGCAGGATACAAGTAAACGAACACAGAGTAAGAAGATTAAAATGTGCAGTGCTATCATGCTACATCCCATCTATCCATCCATTATCTAAACCGTTTATTCCTCACTAGGGTTGCAGGCGGAGCTGGAGCCTATCACAGCTGACTCTGGGCGAAAGGCAGGGACACACTCTGGACAGCCTTGTCAATCCATCGCAGGGCGCACACACCATTCACACACCATTCACTCACACACTCATACCTATGGGCAATATAGAGTCTCCGATAAGGCCTGCATGCTTGTCTTTGGACTGTGGGATGAAAGCAGAGGGCCCAGGGGAAACCCCAATAACACTAGGCGAAGATGCAAACGACCTTCCTGCTGTGAGGCAGTAGTGCTCCTCACTGCACCACCGTACCACCCTCACAGCAAATTTTCAATTAAAAATAATAAAAATACATCATATCATAATTGGGGCCACTATATTTACGCAAATTTGAGAATTACAGTGATGTATAATGTGATGACAATAGTTACAAAATAGCAACGTCACATTTGATGATGCAAATACAGTGCACTAATGGTCATTCATTTTAAAAAAAGAAAACAAGATCACACAAGACAGGGCATAATAGTACAAGATGGTGAACTTCACATCAGCTACTGAATTTAAATACTGATAAAAGCACATATCAATGTATGATTAATAAAAAAGGAAATAATTTGAATTTCACAATATTAATACATGTTTTAATTTCCATCTGCAATTCTTCACATCTATATATTATTACTGAGTTGGCGATTTGCGTAATTTCACACATCTCCTCCGACACCACCATGAATAATGAGTCTGTTTTCCGCATACACCGGTTTTACTGTGTGACAAAGACGATGCGCCAGGTTCCGAACTTAGTTATGAAGTGAAAACTGCATTTTGAAGCCATTTTTGTAAGTGAAACTGGCTAATTCAATCAGCTGTAAAAACAATGCCCATGCATATAGCCCGTGCCTAACACGGGTATCGGCTAGTGTTTATAAATTACAGCCCCCACATTTCCATAATTGCAGCTTTTTGAAACCCAGGAAATTAAAGTTGTTACTGAGCCACTGAACAAAAATATTAAATAGCATGATATCAGTCTAATGAATACAAATTTTCCTGTATATAAAATGAGAAATGAAAAAGAAACAAGTTTCATATTATACAGTTCAGATAGGTGTAATGGACTGAAACACAAGCAGGTCTTTTTCATCAGGGGTAACGCTGCCCGTTCCTTATCTTACAAAATCTGCTGTCATATTAGCAGTCAACCAGGGGGCAAATACACCTATTCATTAATTAAGCCTCATGGTGTAGCTCCTTTGAACTTTTCACCTGACTTTGTGTATCATATATCCACCACGAAACTAACTTACACTGTTAAAATAGAGCTCTATACATTATATCTGAAATTACAGCATTGTAATTTTTCAGAGCTGAAATTATAATGAGTTCATATAGCTCCCAATAAGGTATATAAACTTGATGGTTCAGATTGAAAATTTGTATATTAAGGTGACATACAATATCAATGTTGGTTCACTCCTGTTCTCGCACCAACAGCTTTGAAAAACCCACTTCTTGCATCTTTGAGAAGCAATGTCTCCAAAAATTAATATTTGCCTTTGCATTTCAATTATTTTCTTTTAGTGAATGAAGTAGTGCACTTTACTTGTGAAGCTATTTGTGGGGCAAGGTCTTCGCAGTCTTTATTTAGCCTTGTCCATTTGGTATGTTTTTGCATCCTATATGATATAGTATGGTTTTCAATGGCTTTTGTCCAAATCAGCACTGGCATTCAATGAAATGATATAACTGTTTTTAAAAATTTTCCTCCATTTTTAAATCTGTCCAGTCACTAAAAAGATAATTAAATTAGAAATGTTAGTCTTTACAAAATCATCACCACTGAAAACAAAGCAGTAACCTCTCCCACAGATGGCAAAAGTTTGGCGGCTCTGAAATTCTTCATCTGCTTTCGGCAAAACATAACAGCACAGCTTGTGCGTGGGTGTCAGACGCTTGGCAGTGTCTGAGTAAAAACAATCCTGTCATAAAAAAAAACCAAAAAAAAAAAACCCTCACCCTATTTTACTCTCAGCACAAAATACTGCACGTTACAGTACACAATTATGCATTCAGTAGTAACACTGGACTTACGAATGTCTAAGGTCGTACAACAGGCAATATTTCTGAACTGAGAATATAGCATTGCATCTCAGTGCAGAGATGATGTCATCCAGCAAGACTCACAGGCACTGAAAGAATACCAGTCACCTTCCGCTTATATTGCAATTTACAGTTGGAGGTGAAGGTTCTCAGTGCACAATTGACAGTGTAAACATGACATTACAACGAAACTTAATTAACAAGCTCTTCACAGTTCTGAGCCATATTTTCTTCATCCATTAAGAAACCCTAAGCTGCTTTACAAATGCTCTGATAATATACTGTAATATACAGTATGTAGATCTGTAAAACAGTGGTTCTCAAACTCAGCCCTTGTAGACCCCTGTGTATGCTGGTTTTTGTTCCAACCATAATTGCAATCGTAGGATTTTAATGAGCTGTTGATTTGTAATGATTAGGTGCATTTCATGTTTAAAGTAGTTATTTACTGTCCTAAGCCACATTTTGACAGAAATATCCTTGTGTGCCATGAATAATAAAAGACCATTTCACATATTGTGTTTACATTTCTACTGTATATTGCAAGCAATATCATGAAACAACATTTCTAGACAGGTCAAATTAGACACTCAGAAAATTACAAACCATCTAATTATGTTGCTGAACACAGGTGCTTGGAGATTGTTCAAAATAATCAGCTTGAAAGTAGTTATGAAATTATGACACGTAACAGGTTTGACTCATTTTCTGGCCTGGTAAATTGTTGTTTTTAGCATCAGTGTGTCTATGGTTTAACCATTTAGGAATCTATTGAAGGTTCACTTTGATTTGTTAATTTCTCTCATACCAGCAATTAGGGCAAGGGAATGATGGCTAAACCTGTTCTGGGTTACATTTGTCATTAAATTCAAGCAAATAATTTTGAAAGAAGTCAAATCACTTATGCTCAGCAACTTAATTTTGAGATTATGGATTTTCTCAGTGTCTAACATGATCGTGATGCCCAACGTGATCTCATGCATTAATGGTGCCCTCACAAATTTGCAAGTCACCTATATAATATGCACTAACGCATCTACTTACCATGACAGTTTGACTTTTTTGTTGTTCGTTTGGAGAGCACAGTTGCCATTATTCTCCAGACTCCACTCTGAAAGATGACTCATCGCACCCCAAAACATGCTTCCAGTTTGGTACTGTCCATCTCAGATGCATCGAGCCCAGAAAAGTCAGTGGCGATTTTGGACAGTGGTAATGCATGGTGTCAGCTCTACATAACAAACATTTAACCTGCACTTGTGGATGCAGCGGCATATTGTGTTGACTGACAATGGTTTGCCAAATTATTTCTGAGTCCATGTCATGATACCCACAACAGCCACAGAGGTTCTTAAGACAGTGACGTCTGAGGGGCTGGAGATCATGCACATTCAGAAGCGCTTTTCAGCCTTGCACTATGTGTCCCAAGACGGGACCAGATTCCATACATCTTGAAACCCCATTGCACAAATATAAATGCAGGTGTCCTTAAATTCTGAAATTTTCATAAATTCTGAAATGTAATCGCTAAATAATTTTGTAATTGAATTTTAAAATGTCTTGCTTCACTGGAATCATTTTCTCCCAGTCTGCGGCACAAATACCGAGTTCTAAAGCCTTAAATTGGCTCATGCGCAGCTAGAAAAAATTGGTGTTATTTGTATTATGTAAAATGCCCAACCATCTTTTAATTATATTATGCACTATTGAGGATGAAATGCCCAAAATCCTACCAATTGCACCTTGGGAAATGATGTTTTTACTGTTATGGCTTATAAGCTCATGAATCTTTGGGCTAATTGCTGAGCCTTGGCCCATTTTTGCTCTTGAGAGGCTTGAACTCTTTTGGAGCCTCCTTTTATACTGTGTAGCTCACCTCATTAACTTTTCCTATTTCCCATCACCTCATTATTACAGTGCATCAAGTCATTGCTGGCTCTGCATTTCCCCTGCCCCAAGTCTGTTGGAGTCTATTGCTGTCAGATTTAAAATGGACAGTTATATTCACTAAACTATTGAATTCATAAAATAAACCATAAAAACGGTGTTGTTTTAGTGTTTTACACACAGTAGAGGGCAAAATGACTTTTCAGATCACTCCTTTTCTGATTTTATTTGTATTTTCCAGAATGTGGCACCTTTTTCAGAAATGGGGGTTGTAATTTTAATATCCTCTGATGCTTTCTGGATCAACACACTTACTTCAGTCTTGCCAATAACATCTAGATTTATGTATTGAGTTAATTATATTATACATACATGATAATGCAAGTGTATTTATGTTTATGCTCTGTACGTGCTTGGTAATATTCTGTTCATATGAACTTTCTGAATTTATTTCTGTTAAATTGGTGGTTACATTAGCAATCATTTGGTTGGTATGAGCTGAGCATTTGGCTTGAGCCTAATTGAGTCTCTAATGATGTTTCATTCATTTGTTTACTTGTATGTTGCCTGGGAGCCTCCTACATGAGTGGTGGGCCTATCTCCATGACAACGCATTATATGAGACTTTTGGGCATTGCTTGTTTTCCTGTTTTGTGCCACCCGCTGAGTTAGCATCTGTCTACATAAAATCTCCCCAAATAACCGATAAAAAGCCTCCTGTGTCTAGAGATTAAATCCCCTTTCGAACTGACACCAGGTACGGCCTGGAACTTTTGTTTCCTTCAAGCGAGTGGGAACTTGGAAGACTGCATCCAATAATAAGACGTATTCTTTTTTAGATAAGAGCACAGCTTTTGAAGGCTTAAAAAAATCCAGGTTTTTGACCTTCAAACATACTCTTAATTATCAGGTCTTAATAAAAAGCCTCTCTCAGGAACAGACTCGCAGCAACCAAATATCTTGCTAAAAGCAGATACTTGCAGGAAAAGGACTGCTGTTTGTGCTTAGCGCAAGCATCTACGGTATCCCCGTTTAATAACCCATTATTTAATTGGTCTGGAGGGAAGAGCTTATACATGGAGAGACCCTTCAAATAACAGCCAATTTCCCAGGAAATTTACGGCAAAAAGTGCAGCCATTTTCACACTGCAGTAAAGAAGAATAATCCTGTTATTATTTAGGAAAGTATCTGCTAGTTTTTTGACTAAATTTTATCAAAAAAAAAAAAATTTCCCAATGGAATAGCCGTTTCAAAACTTTAAAAGGTTAATGATCCAAATGAATGAAGTTAAAACCAATTCTTCCATATATTTATTTCAATAGTATATGGGCAAAAATAGCCTTAAAATGACAAGCTCTATCAGAAAAAGTTACCAGTTATCATATAAACTGGCAGATACAAAATGACACTACGGCCCCCTTGGTCCAGAATCCAGCAGAATTAGTTAAGATGTACAGTGCAAAATCTGTGACTGGAAAATAAAAGGGATAATTGGGTCATCAATTACAAGTGCTAAATGCTTTTCAACTCACACCTGATAGTGGGAGTATTAACCTCTGGAAGCCTCTTCAAGGTTAAGCATAGATCTCATGATAGGATACACCTGAAAATGCACATTTGGAATGGGGAGAGACGATATAAACTGGATGTTTTGGAAGATGCCAGGGAACAGAATTCAAATAGCAAGAATGACAATAAGCATGAATGTATAGTATTTGTACAACTGTGAGTTTGAAACAATATTATTGCAAGTAAAAAAAGGTATATATCCAGTAAAACAATATCAAAGACACTGAATATTTCCTTTTTTCAGCATTTAACATACAATATGTTTTCTGGCATACTATTGTTTAGAAATACAGTAAGTCTGAGCACTTTTTGACATCCAGTTCAATAATGTTCGTAGTATGTCTGATGACTAGATCTTCACTTGTAGGCATGTATTGGCACTAGATAATTATTTTAATCATAGTTTTAATTTCTGCTGCGACCACAAACAATTGAAGAGTTTGTTTCCAAAATGCAATATATCCATTTTACTCATTTTGAGCAAATCAGCTTTTTATATCTTGGCGCAAATTGCATTCTATAGAAAAAACACAAACTTTGACCATGAAAAAATACAAATTATAGTATGAATTTCTAAAAACTGATTTTTTGCACAATGTGCAAGAAGAACAGGGCTATCGCTCTGTGGTATTATCTCAAATTTGGTAATTTTGTACACTTATTACATTTTGGAAACAAACTCTTCAATTCTGTCATGCATAAAAGAGCTACACTTTAATTGGTAGAACGACCATGCCCTTTGTATAATTTGATATGCCGCATATATTATCAACCAGCAGATCAGATTAAATTTATGCAAAGTTAGTCAGCGGTAAAAAATGCCACAGAGAAATAAACTCGATGCAGTCTAGACTGTATATTTCAGAGGCCATTTCTGGAAGCTGGCTCCCCGAGGAATCTCGATGTTCCTGCAGCTCTTACAGTGCACTGCATCAATAACTCTGTCTCCACATGTGCACCTCTCTGCCTGACATCACAGATCCTGTTTGCCGGTTGTGCCTGTTTGCTGAGATTTGGGGCTGGATTCTTGAGCATAAAGCAGGCAGAGGAAGAGTATTAGAGTCACCCCTGTCCCTCTGACACACACATTTGCCCCCCCACGGAGATTTTTATCCCTTTCGAAATATCTCTCCAGGTGCGATATGAGAAAATCCACCTGGGCAACTGGTCCTGGCATCTGTCAGAGCTGAGAGTGAGGGATAAGACGTAAACAAGTCAATACCACAACGGCCATATAAACAAATAACCCATAAATCAAAAAGTTTCTTGATGTGTGCTTTGGACTTTCAAAAGAAATTCTATAGTGTACCCTACCTCAAGATACAGTTAAGGTGTGAAACAGGGCTATTCAGCATTATCCTGCAAAGGCCGTTGTGGGTGCAGGTTGTCATTCCAACCAAGCACTTCCACATCTGATATTACTAATCAAGCTCTTTACCATTGATTAGTGGTGTCAGGTGTGCAAGTGCTGGGTTAGAATGAAAGCCTGCACCCACACCGGCCCTTTCTGGACAATGTTGAATAGCCCTGGTGTTAAATGCTCTGTTTATATGTTTATGTTGCAAATGTGTGACCTGTGCCTCTGATTTATCAGGGTCTGATGATTCTTAATAATGTTCCATGTGTATTTTGATAGTGTGTTAATATTTTTTTCTTGTCTCATTGTTTATTTTAGCAGTCTGTTGTATTAGTTTATAACCCCATCGCCCTGTCACTTACCATGTGCTTTTCGTTCATACTCCTGCAATCGCCCATCGTTCATTGTTAAGTGTTTGATCGCTGTTTTCTGCACGCTTGTCTTTCCTCTTCACACCTGTTACCCATCTGATTTGGTCTTTAGCTCCAGGTTTACGTACCTCCCGGCCCCAATGCATTTTGCGAGTTTGTCTTTGCCTGTTCTCTAGTGTCCAGCTTATGAGTGATTTATCTCTTGAGACCTCCCTATGTACCACTCAATTTGTTTCCTGACTGCTGATTCTGTCTAGCCCTCTGTGACCAATTGATTAGCTGCGATTGATTTTTGATTTGTTTCTTTTTTTGGTTTTGAAATTCTCTTTGGCTGTGTTCGAAATGCACCCTTGTCCACTTGCTCACTTGCTCTCTTTATGTTGTTTTCAATGTAAAACATTCACTACATAGTGCTCTGTACAGTGGGTGAGTGTACATTTTGAACGCAGCCTTTGTGATTTGGCTTTGGTGTACCGACTTCCTGGTTCTAACAATTCATTGATTATGACTGTTCATTGATTATGATTCTGAATTTGCCCCAAAGTACTGAAGTCTCACAGCCTGCTTGTGACCTGGATTGCCCGACCACAATTTCCAATAAAACCTGTGAACTAAATTTTCATTTGCGAATGAGCTCTGACCCTGCGCTTTGTCAAGACAGGCTGGAGATGCCCTTTTTGCGTTTTTACTGTCAGCAAATGTCATGTGGCACCGGGAGGTGCAATATCTTCTCTTGGATCAGGCACAGTAACACACTTAGTGTTCAAAGGGGATACTCGATCAAAGTGACTGCACTTTTATTAGAAATATGATTTGGCACCGACCTATGATGTAATATTTACTATGCCCATTTGCATGTATATGATTAAACTTGTGATTGAACTATGGTTATCCAACCATAAGAACTGTTTTTACAGAAAGTGGACACTGTTGTTCAAAATAACTGAATAATGGAATCACTGTCAGTGTTTTATCAACAATATTTTGGATGAAAAATAGCCATTCACTATCCTTTTTTTTTATGAGGAAACAATGACGTCAACAAGTTGCTCTAAGAAAATGAAAACAAAATATGTATTTTTTTTATTTACCCCGGACCTAAAAAAATAAAAAAAGAGTCACTGTTGCACAAATAGGCAGGCATGATTAAGAATAAATTTGCCCTATTTCATTTACTAAGTACCTGCATTGACTCTGTATTGCAGGGCTTTGTTATGAGAAGTTCTGACTTGTTGACTGCTGACATGGGGACTTTACTGGCGCAGTCAAAGCTGACCTAGCTGGTAGTTAGCAATGTTATAATCTATGTGGAGCCTGGCCCTGTACTGGTGGTCAACACTGGAGCTGGCAGGATCAGACAGGACAAATTGTTGGCAAATTTCTCACTGAATGAATTAACTAAAAAAATAGTGTCAAGGGCACTGTAGCTCATCTGGACAATAAATCTCCGGTGATCACATTGATTCCATGTTTCAGCTTCATTGGCCTGAGGGTTTTCGATAGGAAGATGTTTGCAAATGATAGAAGTTCTCATTGGCATGGCACCATGAATTTTTTCATGTCCTTTTGGGTACAATCAGGTATATAAAGTTTAAAGTTGAGATGCCTCACGGTTTTGGAGAAAAGGATTTTAAAGTTCTTATCAGCATGGCACAACGACAAAGGTCAAATTAAGGTCAAAATGTGCAGCATGACTAAAGCCCTAATATGTTAGAAGTCTTCCTACTTAGCACCTATGCATAAAATTTCAGCCTGATTGGTACAAAAATACCTTAGATATAACAGAAATAGACATATTAAAGATGGCGGCCATATTTGAGATCGGTTGTGAATGCCTTAAACAAAGTTTGTGATTCTCATGGGTAAGAACATATATCTCAAGTTTCATGTTGATCCGCCTGACAGTTTTGGGAAAGAAAATGATTACGGATCAATGATGACCAATGACTGATGAGCGACGAATGTCAATGAACAAACAGGCCATGACATAAGCCAATCGGACCTTTGATCTAAAAACTATTGTGTTAGGCCAAATGGATATGTGTAATGAGGCTACAACTTGGAGCATAAAAATAGCACAAATATGAAATGACATCTCAAGTCATGCCACCCAGATTAACGGTACGGTAATTATTTTATTTTCAAACAATTCAGGGTAATTATGAATACCATCCACAGTAAATAGTTCTAGTAACTTGAATGGATTGGATTGAACTTGATATGACTGTATTGCTGGCCAACCATAATGTGCAGTCACTTTAAAAATCTCACAGTACAACGCTTATACAGCATTGTGCTACTTGGTAGTGAATCATCTTTGGTCAAGACCTGATGAGCAACCTATTCGTCCTGCTGATATTTTACATACCAGCAACTTTTTTGTGCCAGAGACTCTCTTTGTCTACCAGCAATCTTTAACTCACTGGTTAGAAAGAGGTTTCTCAGTGCTTATGTCTTTTTGTGTTTGTGAATAATTGTGTGAATATGTTTACATGTGAAATTATGAATATTTTAAGAAACCATATCTTGTTCCTGACTCACTGCAGATGAATTAAGAGCACAAATTACAATGAAATACATACATGTATCTGTCTGTCTCAGTATTATATCTGTAAATATTATTTGAATAGATTAACTAAAGTTACCGTGACTAATATAATTTGAAGTTCTTTTTGCTAAAATTTGATTAAGAAATATGTAAAATAAATGGCTAAAATCAGAATAAAGCAAAAAAAAAAAAAAGAGAGGACTAAGATGAAAAGCACACTCAAATGTCTGTCAAAATTAACACTGAACTGAACCCAGTTCACCAACCACTTTTATTTATTTATTTCCCCCCCGGCTTCAAGTGTTTGTACACTCCTTTTTTTAATGTCATTTTGTGTCACTGCTTGTACACTGAGGCCAATTACAGTTCCTCTGAGTGTGACATAAATGATAACAGGGGAGCAGATGTCATGTGACGACCCTGCACACAACCTTCTGCTGTATGTGGACTCCAGTTTATCTGGGCGAACATCCAACACACTGCGGAAATCAGTCCAGAAGCATTTCCTTACACGGATTAGCTAGCTTCAGATGCTGCTAAATCCTTCTGTCTATGGCCATGTTCACCTCCTCGAACCTCAGCTGCTCAGTCATCTATCTGAGGGATTCAAGTTTATAGATGGAGTAAATAGGTAAAATATTTTCAGCTCGTACACTGACTTAAAACGCATTTTCTCGGTTTGTCTTTGGGGGTTTGCAACTTGAGGGAATACCGCTGTTTTGAGTGCTAATCTGTTTGCATCCCAAACCCGGGGATCGATGCAGTCCTCAGCGGTGGGAACGTCAATCTGTCACCCAGCGCTGTGTCAGAGGTTGAGACCGAGCATCTTTGCCTTATTGACAGAGGCTGCACTAATCCATACTGTGGGAATGTGGAATTATTCCACGGATGCTGAACAAGACGGAGCCAATCCATATTAAGCAGTCTCCTGGTCCCTGCCAGTCGGCGGATAATCTGTGCCCTGTTCACGCTCCACAAAAAATGTGCCATCCCAACATCCTCCTCTGCAGTTATGTCTTTCTTACAGCAGCTCGTATGTGTGCGCAATCACACTTATTCTGCAGGCAGTGTGTTTTTCTAGGTAAGAACCTACAACATGTCTGTCAGTGCCTCTCTCTATCTCTCTCTCTTTTTCTCTCTCTCTCTTTTTCAGTCTGTTTTTCTGAAACTCATGCATACACACATGCTGTCATACAGTACATCACTTACACTCACAGACCGAATGAGTTTGAGTGAGCAGTATTTTGCCACACAGGTATTACAGATGAGTGATATGTTTAAATACGTCCCCAGGGAGAAAGCCTGAACTCGTTCAGATCCCTTCATTCAGTTCTTTCGGGCAAATGATGAGATATTTCAATATTTTAGGTCTTTTACAGTGAAGCGATGGGGGTTTTTTAGCCATTCCTGCAACCAGAGTCAGGGCAACCAGAGGGGGTAGGTGCATGAATGATGGTGTGGAGAATGTGTGTTATGGTGCCACAATAAATTACAAACACACACACACACTCTTACACGCACACACACACACACATACACACACACACGTGTGCATACACATATAAATGTCCAAACGCACTGGCACACACACACACACTATGGAGATAAATCCCTATCTTTATTCGAGAGCATGGTTTTTTGTTTCGTGCGTAGACTGTACAAATTTTTCCCCAAAATTAGCATGGCATTTCGTTTTGTGCGTAGACCGTACAAAATTTTCCCCTGAAATTAGCGTGGTATTTCGTTTCGTGCGTAGACTGTACAAAATTTTCCCCCGAAATTCTGCTCTCGCACTCAAATTGCCCTCGCTCATGCTTGGATTTTTTCTCCTCGCACTCAAAACCACCTCTGCGTGCTTGAAACATTTCTGCTTGCACTCGAAACATGCTGCGAGCGCTTGGATTTTTTCTGAGGTACATTCCTATCAAAAATCACCAACCAATAGAATGCCAGGTTCAGTGATGACCAATGAAATGATCGCTGCCTCGCTGCAGGCCCATTCGTTTAAGTTCGCACAGTGTACCGTGGGAATGGGTGACGCTTACACAGACCCACCCCGCAGATTCTGCGGAATGTGTGGCTACGCCGCGAATGCGCGATCGCTTATTAAACTGTGTTACTCTGTAGCTTATGTAGCCATCTAGCTATTTAGCTAATGTTAACTATGGAGAATCTTTGTAAATGATCGTCCTAATTAAGCAGTGTCATTTGTGCTTGCCCTAATTTCACCAGCTTGTTAGCTGTACCAGTGATTGCTCTTCAGGTAGCAAACCATGGGGGCTGGGGGCGGTGACTCTCAGACCCGCTCACGAAGACACTACAGTATCTTTGGCTATGCTGTGTGACCGATCGCTTATTAAACTACGCTACTCTTTTGATTATTTAGCCATCTAGTTAGCTAATATAATGAACTCAGAAGGATGTCAGCCACCTCAGATGCATACGACTGTTATTTGCACCTCTGTGGCAAAGGCAAGATATGACACGGCTTTAATGACAAACACGACCCCGAGGCGTACATTCGCTGCTGCATATACCATCAGCATGAAGGCATTAGACAAAACAGTCTCTCAAACTCACGGATATCTCCTGCTCTCATTGCATCCCACTGCAGACTGATTATTGAGAGAGAGTAAACGCAATCGTTCCAATTAACATATAACTGAGAGGGCATCTTCAAGTCCAATTAAATGCTTCAAAACTTAGACAACTGTGTCTCACATGGAAGCAACTTCTATACAAATTGCTACGAGCTGCATTACAGGCATAGCTTGGGAAAAATGGCAAACATGACAGGGAACTGCAAGGCAATAATGGTGAAAGATCTACACCTTCTGCTGAGAGTCGATGGATTTAAAAACCACTCTGTCACACTAACGTTAACTGTGGAAAATCCTGTTTAAGCGATATGATTTGATTTGGCCATGACTTTACTATCTTAGCTAGCTTCCGTGAGTCCAAACCGCATTTTCACATTTTTGGGACGTTGGTTAGCTGGTAAGCTAGCTCAAAAGCAATCACTGGTACTGCAAACTAGCTAGGGAAGTTAGGGCAAAAACAAATGACACCACTTAATTAGGATGATTATTTGCAAAAATTCTCCATAGTTAGGGTGATGGCTCATCGGTCTAAGCAAAAAAGGCTGTGTCCTTCCATACCTGGGTTAATCCGCTCAGGTCATTTGCTGCATGTCTTCCCCATTCTTCTCCCCAACCTTCCTGTCTCTCTACACTGTATAACTGTCAAATAAAGGAAAAATTCCCAAAAAAATAATCTTTAAAAAAAAAAAAAAAAAATCTCCATAGTTAACGTTAGCTAGATGGTTACATAATCTACAGAATAACATAGTTTAATAAGTGATCGCGCATTCGCCGCATAGCCAGATTCTACAGTATCCTCGGAGTGGGTCTGTGTGTAGACGACACCGCCCCCACATTACGCTGTATGAAGTTAAACGAATGGGTCCTCAACGAGGCAGCGATCATTTCATTGGTCAACATGGAACCTGGCATTCTATTGGTTGGCGATTTTTGATTGGAATGTACCGCAGAAAAAATCCAAGCCCGAGCAGCATGTTTCGAGTGCAAGCAGAAATGTTTCAAGCCTGCAGAGGCGGTTTTGAGTGCGAGGAGAAAAAAACCAATTTGAGTGCGAGAGCAAAATTTCGGGGGAAAATTTTGTACAGTCTACACATGAAACGAAATACCACGCTAATTTCAGGGAAAAATTTTGTACAGTCTACGCACAAAACGAAATACCGCGCTAATTTCGGGGCGGAATTTTGTACAGTCTACACACGAAACAAAATATCACGCTCTCGAATAAAGATAGGGATTTACCTCCATAACACACGCACAGACACAGACACACACACAGACACTGACACACACACACTCACACCCACCCACACACACACACACACACACACACATACAAACACACGCGTGCACGCGCGTACACACACACACACACACACACATGCCAGCAAGCACTGTGTGAAGGTCCTGAACTAAAAACGAATGCTATATGACCAATGTCAACAATGTCAATGTCAGCATTGTTTGTATGTAAAACAATATATGATCATCATTAATGCATAACTGGTATAATAAGGTCCACTATGTGTACTAATTCTGTTTGTCGTTCCGCTCTATTGTAGTTTCAGAAAAGAAGATGTTTAATTGAATTATTTTATGTGTTTCATAAATCGAATGGTTTCATGAAGTTTTTATTGCTTTCATGCGTCCGAGGCATATACCTTTAGTTCAAATGTGTGATTTATCAGCAAATTAAATAAGTTTGTCATCTAGATTCAGCCAACCATGTGCAACCTCATTTACAAAACACAATATCAAACATCAGGTGCCACTGTATTAGCTTCCCAGTGATTAAGGAATAATGTAATATCCCAGCAGCAGCGTGTATTGAATTGTCTGTCTTTGAGTGAGACCATATGGTTGGGTGTGAAGATCTCAGCTGAATGACTGCACTGTTCAGTTTGTTGCATTTTGCCCGCGAGCCAAGTCTCAGACAGGAATCAATGCACCCCATACTTAAAAGTTGAATCGAAAATATTTTTCCTTGAAGAAACCCCCATTTTAATTTGCTGGATGGGGGTCACCGAGAGGACATCTTGGTGATGATGAAAGACGTTTTCCCATTTTCCCTGCACGGTCACAGCCTGACAAGCCATTATCCAGTTTGAGTTAGCACTTATCTCTCGCGCCCTGCGGATATGGTGCAGGCTGAAATCGTACCCCAGATTCTTAAAGAACAATGTGCTGTGCGCTTCCATTCTTACACTACCTCTTCAAAGAAAAAGGAAGGTGAATATTGGGTACACTGTAAACCCTGACTAGTGTGGTGAACTCAAATGCTTCGTTGAACTTGATGACCTCAAAAAAAATTCAGCACGCCAACTAAATTATTTGTTCACAGCACTTAAAAACGTAAAAAATAACTTCAACTTATTTTCTTTAAGTTCCTTCCACACAATGAAATTAAATTGGCCGACTCAATTTTTTTGAGGTAATCGGTTTCCACAAAACATTTGAGTTCACCACACTACCAGGGTTTACAGTGTAGGGAATAATTATGGAACAGATGTTGTCATTGCAACTTCTCACCTGTCCAGGTTTATTGTGAGGCACATGTACAGATTAAATTTGATGCGCAGTGAAAATACACTTCATATTTGTACCCTCTGCACCTATGTGCTTTCGCCTTTTTTTTAGCGAGCAGCACCTTGACACTCTCACCCTAAGACACCTTTTTAATTGGACGTGCAGTAAATACAGATTTCATAAACAGCTACAGATCAAGAGAGACGCGTATTATGTTCAATATTGTCAAAAACACTGTGTTTCTGAGACAGATGGTGTGGACTCCACTCCTATTTTTAGGCCCTGCGGTGGGGGGTGGCAAAAAAAATATCTCATTGGAATATGAATTATCATTTTTATTTAATTTGGATGAATGTGATCTGTCCAGCATAATAGGAAAAGAACTGGATATACATTTGGGGGCTCGGCAGGGAATTTTTTTCAGGACCTTGGACAGCAGCTTACTTCAGCTTTAGGTTTCACTGCAGTGAGACTGTCCTTCAGGGACAGAATAGAGCTGAAAAACAGACACACACTCCTCTGACAAGTAAGTTTTTCTTACCAACCATTGACAAGGCAGATTCTCCTTTCCCCTGTTGCGAATAAGGGACTGGCCACTGAACATTAGAGTCATTCCAGTAGACGTGTCATGAATGACTGGTGAGAATTTAACTGGACAAAGTGCAGTTTCATCCATAAGCAGTTCACAGTTTGAATACTGGACATTAAGTGCAGAGTTTGCATGTATCCTGTGCATCTATGTATGTTCAGGGTGTCGTGGTTAACCACATAACCCTCCTGCCCCCTTCCAGAGACCTGCACATTATACTAATTGCCCATAGCATTGAGTGTGTGACTGAATATTGTGCCCGCCTGTGATGGATTGGTAAGCAGTTCAGTAGTGTATCCCTGCCTTGCTTCCATTTTAAAACAAAACAAACATGAAATACTCAGATTCCCAGCTAATAACTGGCCTGGAAATGAAAAGCGGTGGAGGGACAGATGGACAGGAGGACAAATGGAGGAATAAAAAGGTATTTCTACACAATAAGATATATCTGTACTTGAAATGTCGTGGAGAAACATCAAAACGTTTTGGAGTTCTGGCCCAGAAAACAAGTGTGACGGACAAACGGACATACAGAAGAACATATGGACAGACAGACACATGGGAGGACAACATTTATTCCTATATCATCTCTTCCAATTTGTAGCGGGGGGGTGATAATTATAAAAATAAAAAACTGCTTTGTTTATAGAATGGTTAAAAATAACTATGGTCAACTGCATATGAACTAAATGAGTTAATCACACATTTCACAGTATAATTTCAAGTAATGCCCACGGGACGTTCCCAAAATTATGGATGCTCACATTACTATTGAACAGACGGTTTGGATTGCCCTTCTACCATTGCCCTGTTTTTTATTTCCATTTTATTACAGGAAATCATCCCTTTGTGCAATGCATTGAACACTTCAAACACTGAATAATTAAATCAAGCTTTAAAAAGTAAATACATCATTAAACAATATCTGGCTCCAATAGTTTTAATTGCGCTTCCCCCTGGCAATTCGTTCAGCTGTTAATCTTACTGATGCATCTCACAGTACTGTATTTACGGAGGCCTTCAGATGTAATCCTTTTTCAGGATGACCTGTTAATCACCACAAAAAGGCAGATCTGCAGAAATGAAAGCGGGTCCAGGGTACACACTGCAGTGTACACATTTGTTTGAAGGAATCACAATACCTGCAATGGATATTAAACTTGCAAATAGCCCCAGCTGGGCTTAGATCTCAAGCATGTTTTTCTTTCAGATCCATACTTTGGAATAATGAAAGCTTAGCCTTGTGATTTAAATTCAAAATAGCCCTGTGGCTGTGATAACAGCTTCAGTCTTACATGTATTAGATGAATAATTGTTTGTATCATGTAATCACACATTCTTTGACAAACAGACCCCATTGTTCAGAGATCAGATGGTTTACCCATGTGCTATAGCTCTGCGCCATATTGCTGATGCTTGTTTGCAATTGAGCTTCTATAGTCAGTGGAGTCCAACCAGTGACCTTGTGAATCCCACACCACCTGGCCAAGTCCCCCCTCTATAATTACAATACAGAACCCCCCCCCCCCACACACACACACACACCACCTCATGTGCAGAACAGATCTGATGTACAAGGTTACACCATATGGGGGCCGGTTTAGCCAAATCCCACCCCCTTCCCACTCTTCCTTCCCCGCCCCTTCTTCTAAGGTGTCCTCCATTAGTGATTCTTACCCTGATGACAATTCAGTAACATGGTCCAAAGTGCTGAAAAGGTCATGGCTAGTAATGGGTGATGGCGAAAGCACAACAGAGCATATCAAGAGGATGCAGGGCCAAGAAAAAGCAAAGGGGCTATATATATGTGTATCTGCAGCACTTTGCCTCTCACATTCAGCACGAGACAGATTTTTTGAATACCCCTCCTTAAGAAAATAAGTGTTATATGATAGCGTCCTCTCTCTAATAATTATACCTGCTGTAGATGCCTTTAGAAACCTTTCATCTTCAAGATTGTCGGCCTTTAGAGAGAACATGCATAGTTGTGCAGAATAATAATCTAAATTAACAAGGAAAAAAGTGTGAATTAGGTTTATTTTTATTGTACTGTACTTATAAATTACAGCTTTCCACATGCATGGATTCTTGGCCTGAATATGCAGAGTAGTCAATATCTGTGGGTTATTTCAAAGGATTTATTTGACAAAAGGGTCTGTCTGGGCAGTGGACGTGTTTTAATGATCATGATTGTACATTTGAAAAGGTATTATCATATTCAGGAAGCAGAAAATATTTTTTTTTTATTTGAAACAGACCTCTGTGGCTGTTACCATCATGTAACCCAGATTATGACAGAGGTGAATAAATGCCATTTTACAACAGCCATATAAATATTATATCAATATCCACCTATTTTCTCTGCTTCATGGCCAAAGGCAATGGACCAGGTCATCCTGTCGTCTGTGTTCACTTCAGTGCACTTTTAGGAGCATTGACCCCTCTAAGGTATCCAAATATCAATGTTTAGTAATCTATCTATTTTAATTTATGTTTTTGGTTTGAGTTTTTTGTTTTCATTCCGCTTTTGTTATTATGTAACTTTGTTACTGTCGGTTTCCATGTGTCTTTGTTTTCATTCACGCTCCCCTTTTGCAATCTTCACTCCCCGTGTTCACTGCCTTATTCCCTCCCTTATGATCACGGCCCTACTCACGCTTCCTCGTTTGCCACACACCTGCTCTGAGTTTTCCCTGTGATTTTTTTTGCTATTTTAGTTTGTAGGTTTTCTTTGTCCAGCTTTGAGTCTGCATCTGTGTATTTCTGCCCGTTACTCACAAGCCTTAAATTCCGAGTGTGATTTCTCTGCGTATGATTCCCTTTGTCTTTTTTTTTTTTTTTTTTTTTTTGAGTTTTGATTACCCTCAGTGTCAGTCTGTTTATTGGTTACAATTCTCCGCTTGCCTACTTTTTGTGATCCGACCCCTTACCTGTTTACTGACACTGATTATGCTCATTGTGCCACTACTGCAATCCCCCTGGAAGATCGAAGAACCGGACTGTCGGACTCCGAGCTTAATTTCAATAAAACCTGTTAAACTGATTTTCCGTTTACTCTTCAGATCTGGGTTCCAGGTATATCATCGGAAGCCTCCCAGTTTAAGCAGTATTCCTTTCATTTCCCTCTAACTCTGTCTGATGGCTCTTTGCAAAACTATTGCATTAGCATAACTGGAGGCAAACTATTTAATTCACGACAGGGTTGTGGTTTGAATGTATTTTCACCCTGTGTGTTCCTCATTGACCCGGGGATAAGGCATTCTCTCTGCAGTACTGTTAAGAGGTGCTCAAACAGAATCACAGCTCTCAAGATGTTTCCCATAATTGCGGCTGCATTTTATTAAATTGATTTTACACCACCTGTGAAATGCGGGAAAAACAATGTGCTCAGATTTGTATTCATGAAAACGCATGCTGAGGCCCAACGGTACTTTCACAATAAATTTTCATTTTTAAAAAGTAAAACAGGGAATTTGTGGAGGGAAGAGAAAAGCAAATGAGAACCGTCCCCGGTGAACTGTGTGAGTCTGTTTCCTGGAAATAAAAACCAACTGACAGCTGCCACATCTCACCCCATCCCCCGCCACCTGCACTGCATTCTGTCTGGTGCCTATCAATGAACGCTCACTAAATATATAAACAGAGTACGTTGAGACTTTGTGGATAACAACTTGATGATGTTTCATATGAAAAAGGTTGCAAGCAGTAACCATTGTCACAGTAAAGTTGTCATGCTAAACACAACTATGTCAAAGGCCAGCTCTTTGACAGTGCACATCACAATATCACACTGAGAATGTTTCACGCAATCCCCAGATTTTATTCATAACTTCACACAAAGCACTTTCCTTTCTGGTAATGAGACATGCTGAAACTTTGTAATTACAAAAACACATACAGCATCTATTTACAGTATGTGTCCATGTACACAAACATTATGTATGTGTTAGAATGGACAGAGTTTAGGAAACATCTCTGAAAAAAAAATCTCTTTAAGTTTAATTTATCTATATACAGTTCAAATAAAAAAAAGGTAATCCAACTTAAGTGGGTTAATTTACCATGTTTATATCGTTTTACCATTTCAATACAATTTGCCAAGTAGGAGGACGTCCTTAGCTCTTCATGGATACCACTGACTGCAACATTACTGTTGCGCATGGCTGATTAAATGACCTTTGAAAATGGCAGATTTGAATTTCATTTTTCCAGGTTTTGTTTATCGATGGAAGTCAGAAAAAAAGAGTCCATGAAAGTCAGTGAAAGTCAACACATTGCTCTCTGCCCATGCACCGACACCCTCGACATGTCCGCCTCCCCTTTCGACGCAAAACTGACAGCGACAGAGCATGCGCTCAACTGCACATCTCACCATAGCCGGATCGTTTCGCAAAGCCTGAACTTCATTTCGAATGCGCTCTTGCAGTTTGTCAAGATCTCTGGGAGGAGTCACAAATGCTTTGTTTTTCAAATGTCCCCAAAGGAAAATCAAGTCATGTGTTGATTTCTGAATGTCTTTCATGCATTACCAAAACCTGGAAAAATGAAATTGTAATTTACCATTTTCAAAGGTCATTTAATGATTCCTATTAAATTAAATGCTAGTTAGGAGCATTTTTTTGCTTCAAAGTGGTCAAAATAGCAGAAGTCTGCAAAGCAAGATGACGACACCGATAAGAGTTCCAAAGGAGCCAAATTGCTGGTGCCCAAACTGCAGCTGTGTCGGTCACTCAGTTGATGAAATTATTTAAGATGGGCAGCGGGTTCAAAAATTATGAGAACATACAGCACTGTACAAAGATTTTAGGCTACCCATATTTTTTAAAAAAAATCAAAATTTGGTCTGTCCATTTTCTGTTTCTCTTTTTTTAATAATAGCATTTCTGAAGATAAAAAGATCATTCGGTAACAAATAAATGTTTTAATCAAAAGCAGTTGATGCAGATGACATGGCCATGAAAGAGCCCTGATCTGAATGTCATCAAGGCCATCTGGGATTATCTTGAGAGACAGAAGTAAGTAAGAGAGTCTTCTTGAGAGCTTTTGCAAATTCTCCAATATGCTTGAAACAAGCAAAGAATCATTATTCTTCTAAACCAACAAATGGCTTGAGCATTGAACCAAAATTTTAGGGAAAGGGTAAGTCAAAACAAATATTGATTTAATGTAGCTATAAGCCATCCATGGCTCTTTATCATACATTTTTCAAAATTAAGAAAGGTTAATTTTGTGATTTTTGGAAGCAGCCATAGCTTACTGAATAGTTTTACACAAAATTTTGCACAGTATTTAAAAATGGCAAGTGAAGGGCCTAGAGCTTAAAGTAAGTTATGTTATGTCACATTTTCAATGCATCCTGAGGTAAGGATGGAAAATTATGTCTTACAGTCACCCAAGTCAATTTTGCCCATTTTCTCAAAATCAACATTCTGTGACTTGAGTACTTTTATCTGGGGTCTTCAATTATAGCCTTGGCTAGAGAAATACACCATGTTTCTATGCTGAACTTGAATTGTCCAAAATGTGACTTAAGTACATTTAGCACACAGGTCTTCAATTGTCAAAAAAAAAAACTGATGCCACGAGTCAAAACTGTCAGGTAGGGACTGACAGACACAAGGTAGGATGGCTGGTAATAAGCACAGAGGTGCAGCTATAAAAATTAATCATTTAATCAATCCATAGCTGAGCCAGTTTCAACTAATATAGTGCACTGCAAGCTTCACAGAGCCACTATTTATGGCAGTGTTTCTGATGATTTGTATGTATCAATTTATTTACATGTGGGTGTGCATGTTTGCGTGTGACTGTATGATTTTGAGTATATACACACACCCACACGCACACATGTGTGTGTGTGCGTGTGTGTGTGTGTGTGTTTTGTAGCTGTCTATCAATTCTACTGAGTTTGTATGTTTTTTTTTTTTTTTAATAATAAACAAACATACAAAAGACAGAGCCAGACAAAACAACAGTACCACATAATAACAATAACAACAACAACAGTAACAAGCTGGGGATAGCAACTCAAAAACCCAAGCAAATCCGTTCTGGGTGAATATGAAAGGTATCTTATACAACCTAGAATGCAATACAGTGGAAGCTACACAAGGGAAAAAATATATATATACATAATCAAGAATAACAAATACTGTTATTTATACAAATGCCCTCGTAAGTATAGCAGAAATGTTTACATTAACATAATCAAGGAATGGTTTCCATGTTCTTTCAAAGGCATTAGTTTTGGAGTGCAAAAGACAAGTGAGAAAGTCCAGAGGTATGTATTCTGTTATTGTCCTGTGCCATCCTGACAGTGAGGGGGCCTTATCCGTGATCCAGTGCATAAGAATATTTTTCCGGGCACAAAATGTCAAGACATTATATAGTTTTTTCTGATACATGTCAGTAACACGATCATTTGAAAGACCCAGAAGAAGTGAAACCAGGTTGAGATCCAGCTTCCTCTTCAGAACCTTCTGTATTTCAGATAAGATAACATTCCAGTATTTTTGTATTTCAACACAGGACCAATAGCAGTGAGTAAGATCACCAATTTCTGTCTTACATTTAAGACAGACAGGAGAGATATCTTTTCTGTATTTGGAGAGACAGTTGGGGGCAACATGTGCTCTATGTAGAATCTTTAATTGCATAGCTCTTGTCCGGTTACAGACAGTTATTTTCTTTGCATTGTCCCAAATATCATCCCACATCTCCTCTGTTATCTCAACACCCAATTCCCTCTCCCAGACTTCTCCCAGTGTCCGAGTGCCGATACTCGAGCAGTCTCCCAGACTGGCATAAAAGGTTCTAATAGCAGCCCTGCCCTGAGAGAGAAATACTTGTTTCTCTATCTGTGTGACATTCATGTCAGCAGGAAAGATGTATCTTTTACAATAAAATCTCTGATCTGAAAGTATCGGAAAAGATCGTTTCTTGATATGTTGTATTTTTCCATAACCTGATTAAAGGTCATGAGAGTAGGACCAACAAAGAGATCACCCAGGGAGATGATTCCCTTAGCCGTCCAGCATTTAAAGGCCCCGTCTAAGGTCCCTGGGAGAAAATCAGGGTTATCAGTAATCGGGGTGAAAGTTGATGTAAGCCCTGATCTGCCCTCCATATGCTGTGTGATCCTCCATGCTCTAACAGTATTAATTGTAACTGGGTTGCTGCAAAGTTTTTTGATGCATTTCAGTTTATCAATGAAGAGCAGATTTTTTAGAGGACAGGTGGATAGGGACTTTTCGATATCGAGAGTTTGTATGTTTATGCATTCAAACATTAACAGAGAATATTCACAAAAATCTATCCAGAGCAATACTGAGGTTTTTGACCAGTCTGTAGGGGCAGTGTTACTGCAAAATTGGTATAAAATAAGATAGGGTTTTATTGGAGTGCAGAGAGGAGATAAAATTCATATTCCTGAACTTTTCCCAGCTCTGCACTGAGCTCCCTCCTCGACAGACTCGAACTCCCAGTGCAGAAAATCCATCAGACACGCTGCTCACCTTCCTCACCAAAGGTGTTTCCTTCATTGAACTTTAATTGAATTCATTAATGGTTCTTCGTCACTGGCGTACAAAGAAGGGAAATTGACAAAATTCAAGAAGCTTCTGCCCAATTTTGAGGCTTTACTGAATTTTGACTACATGTGTTTCAGTGAGCCCGTATGGTTGTCATAGCATAAACTTAGCAATATACTGCATATCATCAATCATCAATTGAAAACACAGGTTTTCTCTCTCTCTCTCTCTCTCTCTCTCTCTCTCTCTCTCTTTCTCATCCAGACACCCACTCACGTATACTAATACACCACGCTTTAACAATATAGCCATGCTCATTTGAGAGTTTTCTGGAATGTTTATATGAAACAAGATATCAAATGTCATCATCCAGGGATGGCTTATAGGCAAAAGAAGTATAATATTCAAAAATTTCTGTAATCATAGTATTAATGCAGTTATGCTTCAGGCTGTAAAGTTAACAAGAACTCTCCCAAAACTGAATTAAAGCTCACCTTCCATATCGGAAATGTATTCTCGGCGATTGGTCCAAGGGCACCTGATATGATTGATAATAGTGCTTTATTAACTTTTTTGCCAGAAAGCAATCGTGACGGACGCGCACTTCAATCTACTTCAGTCTAATTACTTCGATGTCCTTCTGTGAGCGGTACCTAAAAGTTTAGTGATTAAATCTCTCAGCCACTGTCTCGCACCTGTCAGCCTCGTATTTAATTAAGAAGACACTCTTAATTACCTCATGGATCATTGAAACTGCATTTTCAACACCAGGAGGTTTAAAAGCAATCATTGTTTTAGCCCTGTACTTAACCCTTTGAGCGCTGAAATACATTTCCAAAAAAATTATAAATTTAATTATTTTGTGCTGTTGACAACCTATCACGTGGCAACTCATTTAAAAGAGCTCCCCTGCGGGAGCTCTTTTACACAAGTTGCCACATGATAGGTTTTCAACAGCTTTGAATTTGATTTTTTACATTATTGAGCAACTCTATTTGTATTTAGCGTTCTAAGGCTTAATTTCTTGTAGTAAAAAAAATGTATCCAGGCATGTTTATTATCATTTTTAAAATAGCTGTCCTGTCTGGAAGGTGAGAAGTATTGACAGAGGTGTTTTTGCAGGACGGGTGATGCTGTCAATTGCGTGAGGCCCCAAGCTTCAGAGGGTACCTCGAGGATGATTAATTAAGCCCAGGTTGATGTCAAATTTGAAAATGTAGACATCTCTTAATACGTTTGATTGACAATGAACAGCAAGACATTGGAAACCCCCCTTGAGACACTGCATTCCTTCCCACTATTCACAGAGTGAATGTGCGCTGTAGCTTATTGCCAGAGCGATACAAGAGTTTGTTGTAGAGGATTTCAGTGCATGATTGACAATGAGATGAAAAGTACACATCCCTCTGGGTCTCAGAAGAGGAAGAAAAAGTAAGAGGAGGATGAAAAGTGATAGCATGACAGGGGTTAGCGATGCAGGTAATGATAAATTAATTAAGGGTGATTACTGTAATGCAGCTCAGCTCCAGGTAGCTTGCTAGCCAGTGGAAATGGTGCATGGTACTGAGTGCATTATGAATAATTTAGCTTCTAACTCCTGCTACCTATACGTAAAATGTATCATTTTTCCAGCAGTTACCCAAATTGCCTCAGCTTTCGGGTATATGCAGAATGATAGTAAAAGCTAATTGAAAATGTATTTCATTTACCCCTTGTTACTCTTTGTTACAATACAATACAATAATTGAATGTCATGAATGAATTGTGTATTATACAATTGACAAGCAATGGATGTTTCCATTCTCATTCAGCAGTATTTTTTCCCACCCAGAGAAGTTATGAGGATATTTATCACATTTTTCTAGATTTGTTATTTAATTCTTAGGCAATATGATTCAATGGCTTGAATTTTTCAGTGTTCATGTGAAATGAGATCATAGAGCATAAAATGAGTGGTTCAACGACACTGGAATAATCAATCAAAATACAAATCTTCACAATTCAGTCACTATGTTACCAAATCGAGGCTTTTCCCATCTTTTAGTGAGAATGCACAGCCATATCTAGCGTGTCTTAACCATAGATATTGTTATCCTGCACAAATTCAGCTCTGTACACAATGTCTCACTAAAGAGTGCCACAAATCACCTATGGGTAAAACTCCTATCACTAAATCAGACGTCAACTAGAACTTTCCTCAGGCTGTGATGTCACTGGGTGAGAACCTTCTGGGACTGCAGTACCCCCTTTTCCGACAGTTAGAAGAGTGTCAGCCATTACCAACCAATAAAATCATGCTAGGTAACTCGCTTACTCACTCACTCCAACTCTAAACTCACCCCTCAACTTTATGATGTGTCCTTGCCCCATAAAAAACCTTTGTTCATTAATAGGTGAATCAAATACAGGAAATAAATAGCTCTGCCAACTTCTGTTGCATCCGGAGGTTAAGAACAGCAAAAATGACATAGCAATACCTTTTTTTTTGTAAAAAAAAAAAGAGAGTAGAAATATAATAAACATCACTTATGGTGGTTTGAATCCAGAAAAATTTCAACAGTGTTACTTTTGCCTTCACAATGAGAATAAAATAAAAACAGAAACTGATTCATGATTGATGCATCACATATAGAATTTTTTCCACATTGACCAATGACCAATGAATTGGCATACATGGATATCTGCAGCAGCCTGCTTGTTTGCGTGTGTCTGAGTTGCATAGTATATTCATGAAATTGTAAGTGCTGGTTATTCTTCTTCTTTGTTTGTGTCTGCTCAAACGAGGGTAGTTTTCACTTAGCTGCTGCTGCTGACTGCTTCTCTCTGCAGAGAACCACAGAAAGCCACAATCAACACCCACCCACTTACTGAGAGAATAGTGCTGCAGGCTGGCTGTCTCCTGTTCCAGACTCAAGTCCACCTCCACCTGTAAAAGGGTTTTTTTTTTTAAAACAGGGAATATTTTTTAGTATTTTAATGCAGTAATTCCCCATGGTCCTTGTTGTCGGACTATGGTTTCGCTCACCAGTGCATTATCGCTTCTCAGTATGGCTGGCACTTGATCATGAAACATCAGTTCAGTTGATGCATCATGAAGACCAGTTGAGCCCCTGAGAACAATAGTGGTATAACTCCATATTTGTCTTTTGTCTTAGTTCTAATCTTAAATTGATTCCTAAGTGGTCAATTTGTTAACTGCAGTAATGGATTAACTCAGTGTAGTTGCAGTACAATACCCTGCAAAAAATGTTCTATAGGACTTCTATGGAATTCTATAGAACATCAATGGAACTCTATAGAACATTTTAATAAAAAAGCACGTTTTATAGGATTTTCCATGTGTTATATAGGAATTTGCTATAGAAACCTATAGAATACCTCTATGGAAAAGAAAGTCCTATAATATTATCGCTGTTCTATAAGACCTTCCTATAGAACACCCTAGTTGAAAAACCTGTTCTATAGGACTTTGATGGTCTTTAAGACCTTCTAATAGAACAAAAGCTTAATAGAAAAGACATCTTATGACTCCTTGCAATGCTCTGTCAAAGGGTCAATTTACCTTATATGTACCTGGGTTCTAGAAGTGAGAGACCGGACTAGTGGTATGAAAATGTGTAATATGCAGTGATATCCACTATACTGAAGTAGCAAGGAAATCTTGTCCCCTTTAACTTTAAGGTGTGCTTAAGCACATGGGGTACCAGGCACATACCTTCTCATTGATTCGCTGATCAGACGATTGATTGATTATATACAGATTATATACAGATTTAGAATTAATTTTAATACAATTTGAGGTCTACTAAGACTTATTCCCACCATCTTTACACATGTATCACGGTCACCTGTCAGGATTACTAACATGGCGTTCTTTTTCAGCGAAGGCACTCAGTTCCTTTTGAATTCCCTAGGACCCTGAGATACGTGACGTGTCGAAAAAGCAATTCAAGTTGAACAGGATCAAGTACAATCAGAATTTTCCCGGTTGCTGGATGGCTCACTCAGTTAAAGCACTGCATTGTGGAGCAGAAGGGTCCAGGTTCAAGCCCTGCACAGAGTAGTGCACCATTGGCCATTACGCTACAGGGATGCAAATTGGGAAGGGTTTGCCAAGAAGGGTAATATAACATAGTTGCTTTGTTTGTCGCCTTCCAGATTCAGGTGGGATTGAAGATGCCAAATTAGGAAAAAAAAGTTCTACAAGAGCTGTTCTATAGAGATTTTCTATGGAACTGTTTCCTATAGACATTTTCTATAGAACTTTTTTTCTGTAGGACTCAAGGTACTAAAGTTCTATAGAAATTCTATTGAACTGTCCTATAGGATTCTTATAGAACATTTTGCAGGGTAGGCGGGGCATATGTTCCACACTTTAAAAACCCATAAAGTGGTCAGTGTAATAGTGGTCCAAACTTAAACATGAAAAAAAAAGAGAGAGAGAATTGGTCCGATCTCGTTCCAAGAGGCTTAATTGTCCAGCCACTTTGTTTCCGTAGCAAATAGGGGACTGTACAAGAAAGGCTGTAATTATCATACTGTTCCCCGAGAATGTAGCTAAATATCCTGAAAACTTGCCAATATGTTATCTCAAATTAATTGTATAAATAAATATCCAGTGTGCAAGACTATCGAATCAAAACATCAAAAAAGTGTGTCCATTAAAATTCTGTTTCCATCTGAAATTATCTCTCATTGAAATATTAGACGCTGTGTTGTTTGTCAGTATCTACAATGGGTCTGTGAGTTACCACTGGAAGATAGTTGATAAGGAGCATGTGTGCTGGCTACAAGTTCCTAGGGGGACATTGATCACTTGCAGGAGATGCCCACTTTTGTTACAAAAGCCTGCGATAATAATCTTTTTTTGTTTCAAGATAACCACAGCCTATGTTATACTCCTGATTTATGTATGCATCATGAGATCTTTCGATAACTACTCGGCAAATTGACCATGAATCACGGCATTATGCATCTCACAAACCAAGATAACCATTTCGTGATAAAGGGATGAGAGAGCTGAGATTCTTAACTGGTCATTACAATGTCAATTCAGGGGTGCCGAAATGCATAAAACACTAAAGCCTGCTCTGTTGCAGATGTGTTTTGTCCTTGCTATAAAACCATTTTTTGATGCAAGAAACTAACCGAAAAACAGGGACATATTTCCAACACCTACTGTACTTTTTACAGTATATACTTGATAGATTTTTTTTTTTTCATCAGAGTTTGAGCGTTTGTGAAAAGTCACGTCTGGAAGAGTGATGTTACTGTGACTTACTAAAAGCCTCACACGTTGCCGCAGATTTCGATGACACCACGCTGCAGTCTGACAGCTCTCTGGGATGAATCTGAGAGTTGAAAGCTTCCAATCAATTTAGCATTTAGCTCCTAGCGCTTTTATCAGATGCTACTCACCGGCACGCCTCGTGGATCAATGCCAAATTCCTCGATGTCACAGTCTCGGTGCAATTTACCCTCTCAGATGTGAAATTTCCCCCCTCTGAAGCAAGCTTCCAAAATTAACTGTGGGCACAAAATACTCTCAATCAGCTCGACTACCAGCCCCTATCTTAGTTTGCAATAACCTCATTTTAAACAAGTGCAAGGCAAGCCTTTGTGTTTATTTCACCTTGTAATACACAAATGACCCGATTCTTGGCTAAACTAATGTGCATCAGTTGGATAAAACCTGCCATGACCTACCCGGGACGAGCTTCTATTAAGGCACAGTCCGGGAGCCAGGGAAACGCCCCTCTGATTGGGATGCACAGTATATTTGGCATACCGTCACATTAACCTTATTTCACACACCATTTACGGTGCTATAAAAATATATGTAATTTAAGCTGTCTCCTGCTCTTCTGTACGCTAAATTGCATCCATTTTCTGAGGAAGCATTCAAACACCCATGACCTCCCTCCCTCTCCATCTCTTGCTATCTCTCCCTCTCCTGCCCTCCCTCCCTGTCTCCTTCGGTCCCTCTCTCTCTCCCTAAGTCTCTCTCTCTCTTTCTTGTTCCCAGTGTAATAAAATAATAAAACAAAATGGCGACTATTCCCTCAGACCTCAGTGCAGGGGAATAGAAGGGAATTCGCTTCTTTTCATTCCTGTCTTTATTAGCCCACGCTGAGCAGGGAAATCCCAAAGATAAGAAAAGAAAAAGAAAAAAAAGACATCAAGGGGAACACACAACATTTATTTTTTAAATTGATGTTTATCAACACTTTCAGATTATTTTTTTACGTCACATGCTAAAATTGAATCACACTCATAACTATGAGCAATTTGGAGTCTCCAGTCACCCTGTGAAGCATGTTTTTGGGCTGTTGTAGACCCACACAAATACAAGGACAACACACAGACTCCAAACAAGAAAGGCCCATGTTGGATTTGAGCCCACAACCTTCTAGTCGTGAGGCACCACTACGTGATGCAGCGCTATGCCACCCAAAGGCTGTATAAGTGGAGTGCACGCCGCTCAGTGTAGTGTTTCCTGCAGGAAGAAACCCATTTAAAAGTGTGAGCCTTTGTCTCAGCTGTAATGAGATGTACATTAACAGCTGTTATAAACACACGGATAAGGGAAATGATTCATTCTGCCTGTTAAAAACACAAGGATTGAGTTAATGATGCTTTCAATACAAACGTCCTCTTTCACTCTGTCACATGAACAGATAACAGTAAGCTAGGCCTATCTTCAGAATAATTCACCAGTTAAAACCTTTTTTTGGTGTTGTAGAAAAAAAAAAAAAAAAAACTTATCCCCAAAGCTGACTTCAAACAGAGCTCCAGTTTGGAGTAAATTTGGATTTCATAAGTATGTGGTGTTGGCACAATGGGTGATGAACTTTACTCCCATGTTATCGATTTTTCAAAACAACTACTGTATTTTCAGGCAGAGACCTCAAATCCCATCTGATCTATTCCTGCGCATATGTTTTCACATGGTCATGCATTTCATTGAACAGCTTTCAACAGAAGGCTTTACCTATAGACTTCTCTCTCTTGAGTGTGTGTGTTTTTAAAATTGACAGGAGTCCGAGGGTTATTTTTTCCATGATCTAATTATGTCTTAAGTGCATGGTGGTTGTGTATTTAGGGAAGGTCGAAATTAATGTTTGCTACTTTTTAACTGGAGATAATCTGCGCAGAAAGTAAGGTGTATGATTCAAAGGGGATGTGCTTATTCTCTTAAGCCAAGGTGCTTTCGATGTAACATGAAATGAACCAACCAAAATGTCATTTCCCATTCCCTTAATCCAGAAGATGGATCTGCTTGAGCACGAGGTGAAATCAAATGAAATTGAGATGAAAAAAAAAAGTAAAAATCATTCACAGTGACTCAGTGAAAAAACTACTTCATGTCTTGGTTTCTTTTTATATTGTAATGTAGTCAGGATACATCTTATTAATGCCAAGGCCTCATTTATTACAAGCTGCTATAACACTATGGGGGGAGATTTAGGACTGTGGGTTTGGCTAAGAGGAGGACAAGTGTGTTGTTTTGTGTCAAGTTGTCAGGTCCTGGCACCCCACTCAACATCCTTGGGGGTAGGGATGAGGACCCAGGTGCAGGGATGTGGAGTTTATTGAATAAACAGAGAGGGAGAAAACCAAACAAATACAAAACTTCAGGATAACATGAAGGGGACTGCACCTAACACCGAAGGGGAACCAGACCTAAGGCTGCGTCCAAATAGTCAAAAATATTACGTCCTTTCCACTAATTCCTAACTTATTTTCTTTCACCTTTGTGGAAAATGTCATAAGGGAAAGGAAAGGTGTAAAAGAGAATTCCTAACGTCTTAGAAAGACAACAGTGCTAATTATAGAATCCAAATGCACTTACACTAGGCAACGAGATCATGAGTCCCCTGCCCATCATATACGGTTTTTTACGCAATGCGCTGGATGAATGGTTGCCGCTTTAAATATTGCTGCTGCGCAGAATTGTGGGATAGTGTTACCTCCTTTTTTTTTCCAAAAAGAATGGTTCTTTCTACCCTATGCTAAAGGAGGTAAATCAGGAAGCGCTGAGACACCTTTCTTTAACATTTGAAGAATTCGAATCCACTTATCATGGCTGCCACGCAATTATTTCCAGATCATTTTTTAGGAGTTAGGAACTTTCCTAGGCGAAAAGGACTATTCAGACCTAAAGCTAACTGCCCAAATAAGGAGAAACTAAGCAATAAATACTGAAGGGAATCTAGTTGACAAAAAGGAAACAGGTGAACATAATTAAGGAGGAGGGAAACTGAGATAATTGATTGATTAGTACAGGGCAGGTAGCTAGACAACGAAATGCCAGAAGGGAGGCGCATTACACAAGTTGTACTACGTGGGAGATGTCACTACAATAGCCAGTTTGCATAAAAAGATCTGCGCTGACTCTTCCTGTCACAAACATCATTTAAAAACAGATAGTTTGCATAAAAAGTGATGAACGGCGTGCAACTCAGAGGGTTTCCATGACAGCAGTAGTGAAAACAGACAGCCTGTTGTTGACGTTTCTGTTCATGTGACAAAGTGACAGGAAGCAGAATGAACTTCACAGAGTCGCATTTGTATGACAGTTGTGTAATACAATGTGATTTAGAATGTCAAAATAAATGCAATGTTCCCTGGATTAAGTTTTGGAATTTTTCTTGCAGTTTGCTCACCAGGTAACGGATGACGCAGCTCCTCTGCTCGCTGATCTCCCTCCCCTGTGCAGTTGCTGGCATATTTGCTTTCACTGGTAATATGCAGTTTAGTATCACACCTTCTTAACTCCTGTGATATCTCCTCATTAATGCCCAAGAGACATCCATGACACATAATAATATTATGCAGCACACAACATGCCTCAAATAATTCTCCAACCTTCTGAGGGCTTTTATTGTAACCGTCCAGCTGACTTTACCCCCTCTCATTCAGCACCTCAAATGTTTTTTTATTAAATTTTGTGTTTTCAAGTGTTTTTGATTGAAATAAAATTCATGCACAGTTGTAGGCATCCTATGAGGTGTAATAAGTCATGTCTTTATTAAATAATGATTGTGCCCCCTCTGGGAGGAGGGAGGATCCAGGATGCAGGAGTGACAGATTTGGCCTGTGTGAAGGAGTGACGGCTTGATTCAGGATAATACGTGTAGACAAATATTATAATCTAAATATTGAACCCTTAAAATAACAATAGAATTCTGTGACATTGACTTCAGATTTTTTTTGGTCAATTGCATGATTGCTTTCCACAGACCCAAGATAAAAATGCACCAACGATCCATCTGACCAACATGCAAATGATCGCTCAGATGGGCTGAAGTACATTTGCTATTTAAACAACGTGGGCGCTGGATGGGAAAATTACACATACCTCAGACTGAAACTGGCAAAGACAGTCGCATTGTGCTTAGCATCGATTTGTGCCAGGTGTAAGATAAAGCCATAAGGGTCAATTCAGCTCAACTCAATTTTATTTGTATAACGCTTTTCAGAGAGAGACTGTCACAAAGACGCTTTACAGTGCAAATAAAACAGGCAGTGCCCAGCCTAATCCCCACTATAGCAAATGAGGCAAAAAAAAAAAAACTCCCAGTAGGGAGAAAAGTCCTCAAGCAGTGGTGAGAAAAAACTCACCAGTGAGAAGAAATCTCAGGAGGAACCCGGCTATAGTGGGGAAGGCCGTCTTCCGCTGGCTAGCTAATTAATAATAAAATAAAATAATAATAAAGTCCAAGTAAAGTCCGTTAAAACTCATAAAAACATTCAAAGAGTGGTGTCTGTAGCTCCAGAAAGTGGTGAGGCAAGCATGGAGCAGAACTGGATCAGGATTGGACCGGGACAGCAGCAGCTAGCCCTCACATGGGAAGGCAAATTCACACGATTAACGTGAAACGCCTCCATCATGACACGATTAATGTTAATGAGCTGCACCCAGCCACAGAAGTATCCAACATTAGTTAAAAACGTCAAAGCATCACTACTGAATGACACAACCCTTCTTACCCTTTTTTATTTTAAGTTTGTTTTGTGTATTTTTTGTTACACTGCAGAATAATGGGATGACTTCTTGCCTTCTTTATTTTGAATTGTTAAAATGATCTTTTTTTTTTTCACTTAACAAACTGTCGACAATATCACTGGACCGGAGGTCACTGCATTCAGAGATTAATATTCATTTTAAGTCTATGGGCCATATGGGAAACTGCGATTGGAGCCTCCTAGCACTCCGTCACATGGAGTGATTCTCTTCTACACATGTGATAATTAGAGCACTCTAAGCGTAAGGAGGTCAGGTCAATTTCAATACTAATACAGCCAGCCTGCATCAAGCGTCTAGCGCATGCACACTTTGTTCTCGTTAAGGCACTCACCTTATTTTGCAGACACTGAAGCATTTTATTAATTCTATTATTTACTTATCAAAGAAAATTAAATTTAGCAAAAAAAAAAAAAAAAAAAGAAGAAACGCATGCAGAGTATTCACCATGAGAATAATAACTGTGAGAATCTGTCTGTCCTCCCCCATGGGCGCTGATCCCAATTACCCATCTCCCCAAGTGGCAAATACAGTTCTGCTGCTCTCTGCCTTTCTGTTTCAATTACACTATGTGCCGTGCAACACGCAACAAAGACTTTCCGGGGCTTGAAATTAAATTTTTGCGACCTACTTGCCACTGCCGCTAGTTTTTTTTTTTTTTTTAAACAGAAATTTCAGTGGTGGATGCATGTTTTGCCTGGCCCGGGTCCAAGAATTATTTTTGACCACCCCCCAAGCCACTCAATCACAAAAAATACACCTGACTGAGTCCTGTTTGTTTGCATATACTAATGCACCCACTAACAGCAACATACTGACAGAATATAAAGGCCGCGCATCAGTTTGTGTTGTAGGAAAGGCACACTGTGCATAAAGTATTTGATACTGTGTCCCTGCATTATGTAAAATAAACAACCCAATGTATCAAAGCTTGCCAAAATTTTGTACTGCAGATAAGCAAGCCTGCCATCTAATAAGAATGAAGTTCACAACCTTTGCCAATATTATTAACATTAAACTTTTCACAGTTGATAATTAATTGAGAAGATAGTATGGTATATAAGTAGCTGACATTACTATCATTATAATCTAGGAGCTAGACAGTTAGCTAGGTTTGACTTAGTTTATGGTGTGGTGAGCAGTCACCAGCCGCTGTAGGATTGTATCTACAAATAGCAAACCTGGAAATGGTTGCAGCTAGCAAGTTAGCTTGCTCAGTTTTTGTATCACCAATGATCCCGCATTGTTCCCACATAAACAATTTTTTTTTGACATTTCAAGAGAAGAACTAAGATTTGGCATTTTCACACACATCCCAATTTACCAAGTAAAACTCCATGTATTTATTTATTTATCTACATTATTTAATATGTTTTTATCTAAAATCTCCTATTTGGTGTCAAAGCAAAAACTGGCTGCTTGCTAGGTACCTACATGCAGCTGTTGTCAGTCGTCATTAGGCTAAATGGTAGAGCTGGGAATAATAAACCAGCCGCATCAAAATAAAAATAAAAATTAAACCAAGTCTGACGCTAGGGTGAGAGTCAGTCTTGGCAGCCAGTTAATTTGCTAGTTAGCTAGATAGCACCATAGCTAGCATAGGTAACAGTTTGTAAACATCAGCTTACCAACAGGTGCTCGTGCTCCCTACCTGTTATTCCTCAGATATTATATTGCTGCACAGTGCAAGAGAAGACAACAAATAAGAATCTAATTTATTCAATTTTATGCTGGCCTCCTCTTCTGCTTTATTTCTTTTTTTTTTTTTTGCTCCCACTGTGTTTGTTCTTTGATACCTGCATTTTCAGTGAAGTCAGTGAGGAAGGCTAGCTGACCAAAATAGCTCACTTGGACATTTGATTGGCTGTCATTTTTTCCACAAATCTTCACAAAAGGAAAGCAAGAGGAAGGGTATTTTTCATAATATGAATTTAAAAAAAAATATACCGCCTAACCACCGTCAATTTAAATAAAAAATGGTCTATCTTGGTCTAACAAAAGCCTCTTTGTATTTACATGAGTATTGAACAGACTCAAACTTTTAAAATATTAGACACTATGAAGTGGATTTGCTTGGGTTTGGTGCAGTCTTCAATGCAAGAAATGTTCTCAAAATGCACTTTAATGTAAAACAATCCACTGCTTTCTGATAATGTTGGCGGATGTTAAATTGAAGCAGTGATTGTTTTTCAAAAGCGTGGGTGCACAGGAAATGCTATGCACGTTAGTCCAATGATTTTGCCCTTAAGGTGAATGTGGTGGCAAATTGTGCAACAATGAAGATTTTAAGTCCTGAGGGGCCGTCTAAATCTGCTGGCACTGGCTTATAGATATGGGATGATATACTCCTGTAGCTATGCCAAGTCAGAGAGAACACTTCAGGGATATTGTTATAGAATTTAGTCCATTTAATGTGACTCCCTTAGCAATATATGGGAACAGTAATAATTCCACTCAGGGGTAAAATGACTTAACAAAGTTAGCTGTCAAACAGCACAAGCCTAGTTCCTTTATTTTTGCAGTTATATGGCAGTTGAATATAGTGCTGTGAAAGCATATTGGCCCCTTGCATTAAATTAAACCTTTACATGTGAGAAATAAGCAAAAAAAAAAAAAAAACCTAAAAGAAATCGACATGGGGCAAATACTTTTCACAGCACTGTACATACAGTACACCATTGGACTTTATAAAAAAAAAAACAAAATCTTAAGACAACATACAAACAAATAAATTTCTCGAGAAAGATGTTCCTAGAATTAGAAAAAGGAGAAAAAAAATGCAGGAAATAAATGATACATTATCTCCATATCCATGCTTTGGGTATTGTATACACAAACGGTCTGCACTTTAAAATAATCATGTCCACACATTCAGCGGAGCATTCGAATGTGAGAGTGGAAGAGCTCTGGCGGGGTTGTGGAGAGGCAGGCTGAGGGCCCTTGGTGGATCTTGTGTTTGAGGACACTGTTTGTTTGCTGTTGTTGTTACTGTCGGCGGTGCTGTGCTGGGGAGGGTTTCGAGCATGCTTCATGGCAAGCTGCAGGAGGTCACGGCGTTCGCGTGCCAAGTGCTCCCATCGGACGCTCCGCGTTTTCCGCTTCCTGCACACACCCCACAAGGTGGAGTTGGGGGTCGGTAGGGGGGGGGGGGAGGTGAGTGGGTAGCCATTGCGTGAGGACAGCATCTCTCTCTCTCTCTCCCTCTCTGTCTCTCTCTCTCTCTCTCCATCCCTTTCCTCTCCTCCCTTATCCTGCTTCTTCAGCTTCGAAATGACTGCATCAGCACCTCAGCTCAAAAGCACATTTGTCTTCAAGTGGCATCATGGGAGATCCTGAGTTGTGTTGACTAGCTTCTTTCTTGCTTTTCTTGTTTCCCGCAGAAATCTGTCACACAAGAAGCGCTTCATCAGGACAGGACGGGGTACAGCGTGTCAGCGGCATCTGCCTTAAAAGATACAACCTAGATACACAAAATAACAGAATTTCTCAACATTTCTTTGTAGGTGCATGCAAATAACTTAGCAGTAGCTTGTTTAGCCTCTGTTTATCAGCATATCTGTAGCAGAAAAATGAAATCATCCTCTGTCAATGCGTTTTCATAGTAAAATGTACATGTTCAGTGGGCAGCGTAACTCATTGGACAGTGACATATTTTTAGTATGTTTTTTTTTTTTTTTTTTTTGCTTTGTTGGCTAAGTCAATCATCCAGATCTGAATCCAATCTAACATGCATTTAAGATGCTGAAGAGGAGATTTAAGGTAAAAAGTGGCCAAACAAGCAGGAACTGATGATGGCCGCAGCACAGGCCCAGCAAACATCACCGGGGAAGACACCTTGTGTCAGGTGATGTCTACGTGTCACAGACTTCGAGTGATCATACAATAATCATACAATATCATGCATAGAAGTGCCGGAGTGCACTTTGACCTCACTGTAACTGTGTTAGTGTATCCTTTGAAAGTTGTTAGATCACAGAGCCAAAATTTTAAATAGGTCCCAGTCCAATGACTTATGCTGCTTACATTTCTTGTCGCATATTGATCATACAATCAGTCCAAGCAGTATTATTCAGGTACCTGAATCATGCTGACAACTAAAAATGTTAAAATTTGCAAGTAGAACTGGATGATATGACAAAAATACCAACCGCCAGATTTTTTATTTTTTTTGTTATATCAGCAGATATCAAAATGCATATCAAAAACCACTGTACATAAAATCATTTTTGACAGTTAATTCAATCTAGCTGAACCTAAAAGTGTTGGAGCTGAAAAAGCAAGTACCTATTATGCCTAGTTGGTAGCCAGCTATGCGATTTTTTTATTTTATTTTATTTTATTTATTTATTTTCTGTGAATCATGCAACTTAGCTGATCTAAGTTAATGTTTGGACTGGGACCCATATAAAATTTTGGTGTTTCAAGTTAACCATTTGATCCCTAGTTTTTGTCCATTTAGCCTTCGCCGGTGAGTGATTTCTGTGTGCACCTCTGCAGGTTTGTGTACATATTTCTATTTTATTTTAGTTTTATATTGTACCCCTGGAGCAGTGTGGGGTTTGCGCTAGATTCCAATAGGTGAACTGATCTTACTGAGGCTATACTGATTACATTGGTGTTTCTCTCACTGCATCCTAAGTAACAAAAGATTAAAAAAAAAAACCATGGACAGTTCATCTGCACAGTTAGCAAAAAAAAAAACAATAAATGCTTGAGTACAACTTTTTAGTCGGGGAGTCAGAACTATGTTGCGCAGAGTCCCAAACATCAATGTACTGTAAAAGGAACAAAGCAGTAGAAAGAATGTGATTTATTGTTACAATACATTGTGACATTATATTGCACAATGCGAGTTTATATTTATTTTAGACTTGAAGTGAGATATAAGTCAGTTCGGGCTGGGGTCCAATGTGTGCTTCGACTGTGCAATTTTTGTATATGTATGCAACATGTGAATATAATAAATGACACATTTATTTGGCCACACAAGAGTAAATTAAAGGTAGGCATCTTTCCATCCACCTATCACTTGTTGGAGGAGGAAAGGGAATCATATTGTTATACAAGGGGAGCGCTGTGTAACAATGCTCTCGGGGGGACATCTAGTATTCATACCTGTTATAGTGCTGAGAATATATGCTTTAAGAAGAAGCACTGATCAGGAGGTGTGCTCAAAAGATTCCTCTATGTTGCGAAGTGTGTAGAAAAGACGAGGTTGTAAATAAATGGAGTGTCATGGCAGCCGTAGAAAGCCAGCAGAGGTCTGCACCTCAGGAGCGAACTGTATGTCAGTGACCCAGGTGGTGAAGGAGCCGACAGGGGTGAGGTCACACATTTGGATTATTAATTTTTATTTTATTTTATTTTATTTTGCAAGAGGATTCTGGCCAATCATGTGCCCTTCATTGTCATTGCAAAAAAAAAAAAAAAAAGAACGTTAACCTTGATCTCTAGTTTGACGGTCAGGTGCAAGTAGCACCTTGATGTGTTTATTTTTCAATGAGATGCACTATATTGGCCTTAATTTTTCATCCTAAACACAGTTTAGAAGCTCAAATGCTGATGGTATCACTGACCAAAACTGGGCATGTTTGACTTCAATTTTTGACTGGAGTGAAATTGTGGCACTGTTGTCAAAAGGGTTGGTTCAAGACTGATTAATACCTGTTGGTGTGGAAAGGGTTTAGTTCCACCAAGGCCAGACAGATCAGCCGTTGTCATTACCTTTAAAACCAGTGTGTTAATGCCACTGTGTTGAGCGAGGGACAACACAGCCCGGCCAAAAAAAAAGTTGTATGCACTAATATTAAATTTGACCATGTTTAGCTTTTATATATTTAGAAATTCAGTGGGATAATGTTTGAGGATGCTAATGTAAACCAAGCCAGGATCACATCGAAAGGATTCTGTATCTCCAGTATCCCATCAAATTCATGAGTCATTTCATCCATCGTGATCTTATCGTCACCCCTGACCAATGCAGTTACAATCATTTCAGAATTACAGATCATACAAAGTGCCTTATTTGTGAAACTTTTTCTTTTCAAACTTTGTTACAAGGGAAGTACCATGCCTTAAATAAGTACATTTCAATGATCACCTTTCAAACACGTATCTAGAAAAAAATTTTAAAAGAGTGAAATTAATTACATGTGCTATCCCAGGCCGCTAGATACTGAAGCCTATCAGATAAATAAACATGTCTGGCAGCCAAACAGTGAAGGTTTATGGAGGCAAAGACTGCGGTTTTATCTAATTGTCTCAGTGCACCGGCGATAAGAGGAAATGTTTCCCAGTTTGCTCAAAATAATTAGAACGTGTTTCAGAGCATTTTAAAGCGTTCAACACATTGACCACAGATATAATTGTTTGTCATTGTTTCTGATAATCTAAATGGGCTTGATCGCTCTTCCTGGCAACTCTGACTACAGTTATTGGTCCCATTCTCTCAAGAGCAGCCTGTAAGCATAAACAGCTAAGGAGCATCTTAGTGCTTACCGCTCATTAACATTTAAGTCTAATTACGAGGCTCATTAAAACATTGAATTAGGTGCAATTCTCTCTCCCTCCTTCCCTTGTTTAATTGTAAAGTAAATGAAGCGTCACTAGTTGCAGATTGAGATGTAAGCACTGCCGGCTCGAAAATGTCATATCAAAGCTGTTAGATGCGACTCTGGGCGATTTATTTCTGTTTGTCCTTTTGAAATCATTATTTCATATGCCGCAGGTTCAGTGTCGAGGCCGTTAAAGGTGGTACACAAGGCGCAAGAGATGTACTCCCTGCATCTTATTTAGTCCTCAAAATAGAAACCGCGGCGTATAACCAGCAGGTAGGGTCAGGAGGGAACAACACTTTAAAGATACGCCTCCAACAAACACAAACAACAGATGTTTGCGGTCGCACAAAAAGAAACCAAGCTGTCCTGCTGAATATTTGTGGAGGTGCAACATATTTAACAGCCGTAAATGCATCATAAAGGCTGCTTCTGAGATTATACTGCCTAGGGAAATGTTGAATGTCTGGTGCACAAAAAAACAACAGAACCACAGCATGCTGATACGTGGTCAGCTTGGCTCATTATTCACTTTTTTTAAGAAATGGGATAATTTTACACATTAGTATGATTTGTGTAATTAAAAAATGAAAGACTTAAAAATACTGGGAGAACATAACATATGTTGGACCTGTTTCATGAGAGTGTTGGTTATCATGAAGTGATGATATGGGATGAATTCATTAAATTTTTCCATTCTTGCAGCACATGGGTCCTGATTGTCTCGTGACTGATGTTTTCCTGTTGGTTTTTGAGTACTTTCATGATGCTAATATGTTGATGAATGTAAATGCCTGGGATATGGCTGGAGTTAGCCCGCAGGAACTGGGGTGAGGGTCAAAGCTGTGCTATGACACATTTTGTGGTCAGCTTGTCGTCTTATATCACAAACTTATGAATGGTGCTACACTCCATCTTTATTAGCATGGTCGAAAATGTACTGCATAGCTCTCAATCATTTCTGGAAAAACCACTCTTTTCTCACGCTAGACATAAATAAATTAATGTCTGCTCAGTCATACCAGTTCAAAAGGTTAAATGTCAAAGCAAAACCCAACATTTCAGCCCATTTTTTCATTTTTCATATTTTTAACTTGTGTCTGACCTTGGAGATGCATGTATACCATTAGCCAATCAGATGTGGAGCGAGATGTGAAGCACACTGAAATATGGTTCTGCTTCATTTTGTTTTACTCTGGGTGACGTATGGTCCTCCAATCATAAACTGGCCTGATCTGCTTTAAAAAATGGACAGAGTGAGTGTTGTTGCAGAGAAGATGATGTCAATGGGAAATGCTGACTAGTACAACGTACTTTTCACTCTGTGTTTTAAGAGCATATGCATGACTGTGGAATCCGAGTAAATAAATAAGGAATTAAAAGTATGACTCCCTGCAGCATATACACAATAATGTAATTGTGACTGTGGGTTGAATGAGGAGAAACAAAAGTATAAATAACTAAGGAATATTTGTTAATGTTTACCTTTGACTTGTTTTCCTATGAACTTCTCCGGTTGACTGAACTGTTAAATTTGAACACAGCCCTCATTTGTTCATTTACTTTTGCCAAAGGGGTTTGCAGGTTGTTCTGAAAATTATCTTCCGTGAAAAAACTTTTTCTTCTCAAATATTGTAATCATCAGCACAAAAACCAAAAATTAATCTCTATCCTACTCTCACCCTCACTTTCTCAATGCTAATTATCTCACAATGAATTCACTTTTTTTTTGGGACAGGCTACTGTAAATTCTGGTAATTCTGTAAAAGACGAACCATAACAGAAGAGCTGATTCAGCCAGGTACGAACGGAATTTCAGGATCTTGGAGCAGTAAAGTAACATCTGTTGAAATGTCCCTCTCCTGTAAGTCAGAGCCAGTTTTCATGTTGCTGTAGTCCTGGCAGACAGAGGATCGAACTGTGCGATTAGTTTGTTGTACATCATGTCATCGTCTAATATAGGCAGAAAAAAGGCCTTTGCAGTGGACTGTGCTTATGCAGAGCATCTACGATGAATTTAAGGCCCATCTTTCCAGATCAAGTTTGATTCGCTGACGTTCACTGTCTGCCCCCCCTTTCAACCAGCACTCGACAGGACGATGGATAAACAGGCAAAATTCAAAAGGCGAGCAAATGAAGGTAATCAAGCTGTCTTGTCCTAGTCCTGGATCGGTTTCACTTTTCAAACTCTAATTATCATCCCTGGAAGCAGTTTTCCGCTTTAATTGTCGTGATGAATGAAATATTATAGAGTCGGCCGCCACCGGAGCGAAATAACAGCCGATGGCTAAAACATTTCAAGAAGGTGTGGGAGTGAAGGTGAGTGGATAAGGGGTGAGTCAGAGTGTGTGTGTGTGTGTGTGTGTGTGTGTGTGAGAATATGTGTATGTGGGTGTGTGATTGTGTGTATTTGTGTGTGAGTGTGTATGTTTGTCTGTGTGTGTGTGAGTGAGTGTGTGTCTTTGTGCGTGCATGTGTGTGACTGTGTGTGTGCGTGTGTGTGTGTACGTGTGCATGTGTGTGTGTGTATGTGTGTGTTTATCTGTGTGTGTGTGTTTAGGTGTGCGTGTGTGAGTATGTGTGTGTGTGTGTGTGTGTGTGTGAATATGTGTATGTGGGTGTGTGTATGTGTGTATTTGTGTGTGAGTGTGTGTGTGTGTGTGTGAGAGTGTGTGTGTATGTGCGCGTACGTGTGTGTGTGTGTGTGTGTGTGTGTGAGTGTGTGAGTGTGTGTGTGAATATGTGTATGTTGGTGTGTGTATGTGTGTATTTGTGTGTGTGTGTGTGTGTGTGACTATGTGAGTGTGTGTGTGACTATGACGGCAGTTAACTATACTTCAGTTGCTGCGAACTATAAGGAGAACAATCACTGTTTCCAAAGACAAGTATAACGTAAAAAATAGAAAAATGTTTCACTGTTTTTTTCTTTGCTGACTGCTGCGAAATTCCAATTATATGTGGGCAAAATCTCCTGTGGGAGGTGAGATATGTCTCCTGTAAGTTCCATCTGCAGAGATAAAACTTGTTTTACGCTAAATTATTGGTGCAATGAAATAGAGGCCAAAACAAATGGTTAATCATCACAATTCTGTGGCGTAAATTTGTGCTTCTCATGCTTTCTAAGCTGTCATTGGTCTAAAAACTACTACTGTGTGTGTCCTCTGACTCATTGGTACAGGTTTAAGAAATCATATTTTAAACTTACCCTACCTTACTGTCACTAATTCTACCCACAATTTCTGTGTCAACATGTGTTAACATTATGCTGTAACAAATATAAAATATACATCAAAACAGCATGAATGGATGTGTGCCCTTATCAGGCAAAAAAACTAAGTATAAATAGTAACACAATATATTTCATGCAAAATAGAAAAAAAGCACTAAAATGGAAAACTTGTGCGAGGAAAATGGTTTTGCATTTTTAAAAAAAGGTAGAAGAGATTTCTACTGCCTTGGAGTTGAGGGGGGACCAGCCAAAGTGTGGTGCTGATCGGTTTTTATGTTTGTAATGGCTGTTAAGGAAAATAAGGAAGTAACTTGCTTCCTGTTTTTTAAGTCCCTGGTTGTGCAAGCTGACTAGCTGGAGGAATCTGCAGCATGTTATTACCTCCGCCAGGTGGTATTGTACATGTGTGCGTGTGTGTGTGTGTGTCTGTGTGTGTGTGTGTGTGTGTTTGTCAGCAAGATTAAACAAAAACTATTCAATGGATTACTACACAATTTTATGGGAAGTTAGACTGAATGGGAAGAGGTGTTTAAATTTCCAGACAAACCTGGATACAGATCCAAATTCTGCAGCTGATTGTAAGCACAAGTGGATAAAAACTGCTGGCAGAGGTACAGTATGTGCTCTCTGAGTGCCCTCTAGTTTTAACCGTGTTAGACTGCAGACTGTACAGAGTTGATCTGACTTTTTTTAACACGAGCATTTGAATGAGAAAATTAGCAGTAAGGCTGAATTACAGCCTTACACCAGTCTATCACCTCCTGTATTTTAAGTATTGCATCTGAATGTGAGAGCAAGTTGACACAAATCACTCATCATGGGGTATCATCAATAATTCAGTGTTTTTTTTGGTAATGGCTAGGGTTAGTATTATTTATTGAGATCAATTCCACTCCCTGCATGGCTCACAGGTGATAAAACAGCGGGAAGGGGGATGCAAAGTGGAGGCGTTCTCTTGAGCCAGCCAGGAGAGGAGGGTAAATGAGGAGATGCGAGCAGCACATGGGACATTACAGCTTTTGGATATTCATAGACCAGCATTTTGACAGCACATGTTTTGCCAACAATCACCATCCCTGGATATTAGTCACGAAAGCACTTTATTGGTCCTGACAAGTTCAAGGCCTCCTCACGCTAAGTCGACAGACAGTCACGTTTAACCTTTCAAAAAAAAAAAAAAAAAAACAGCAAACAGTGCAGCAGCCATAAATTTAGTCGGTCGTAGGCAGTCGCTTATGGTTCTGAGCAACATGCAACTGGAGGTGAGAGGACGTGCTTGATGCCGTAGGATTGTGAGTGCCACTTCCAGTCTATATTTGGTTTATGTGACTGATGGGGATGGCATGCTGGTGCGATTCTTTGTCGTAGACTCATTGCGTGACTAGAGTCCTGGAGCAAGTCTTCATACGGATTAATTATACATGTTAAAGATTTAACTTGTCCTGTAAAACTATTCTTTGTTGTGCATTATTAATAAAATTGAGTACATGCATAATGAATGTTGCTCAGCACACCCTTTAGTTTGAGGGTACTTGAATTATAGTGCATGGTTTTGTTATCATGCCATACTCCATCAGCACATTACCACTTACTAATCAAAATATCATGTTATATTTTACTCGAAGTTTTATCAAAAATTTCACTGTAACACTGCCATAGTGATTTCAATCAAGGAACATTTAGTTTGCAACACTTGGCGAAGTAAGAATGATAAAAATATGAGTTGTGAAAATTCAGATGAAGGAAGAAAAACCTCTTTTGATAATTCAGCCCAGGAAAGAAGATGAGAAATAATGGGAGTGAATAGAATCTTCACGCTCTCGATATAGCTTTTTTCCATCCATCAAAAAAGAAAACTATTCCTGTTCTTAACTGCAAAAATGAGCATGAAAGCTTTTTAGAGGCAGGTTGTAAACGTAAATCAGACTCAAGTTACCTTTGAAAAAAAAAAAAAAAAGCAACCTGGGTTAATCACAATATATGAATGTGGAACTCTGTCATGACATGAACGGAATGCAGTCCTAGACACTCTGAAAATGAATTTTGGTTCCTTTTATTCCGCATTTTTCAGAGGTGGACAACCAGGGGCACATTTCCCAAAAGCATAGTTGCTAACTACCTTAGCAACCTGCAAAGATCGAACCATTGACTGTACATAGTTCCAAATATGGAAATCACGGACAACAGAGTTGTAAACTTTCAGGAAATGTACCCCACATTCAGAAAGTAAAGTCCATCTTCTTCCTGTATTTTTCCTGAACAGAGCAGCATTTCAGCCAGGATGTTGAACTAATTGGTGATGTCAGCTGGTTGAGTTTATTAGTGGAAGAGAAATATGCTCGGACTTATACTTCCTGGCTCTTGGAATGTGCGCCTCTGCCATTTTTGTTCGTGACCTGTGACATGACTGACAGCCAAATCACCTTTATTCAGTAATCTCAATCACCTGGCTTCAAACCTTTCTGGAGCTTTTAAAAATATTACTCTGGCCTAGAAATGTTTTCAAGTTCCCTAGGCGGTTAGAGAGTGTGATTGGATATCTCATACACTGAGAGGAGTGTTCAGGAGCTGCCAGCTTTATGATGTGTGATTTTGGTTATTTCGGGGATCGTGTTCAAAATGGAGACACTTCAAATGACTCAAAAGTAGCTGGCAGAGCAGTTCTTCTGGAGACTGTACATACGAGAAAAAAAAAATTCATTTACTGTCTTCATTCACTGTGGTAAACAGCAACTCTTTGTAAACTTATGCCGGTCTCAGTTCAAACGCAGTGCAGTATTATTCCCTGTGGTTAAGGACCAGAGAGGCATGCTTTATTTACAGCCGGCTTGCTCAAGGGGTACCGCGGCTCTTGCAAAGTTATGTTACTGAAGCTATGGTAAAGTCTAAAAACAGGGACATTTCTTTGCGTTATTGGATGTTATTTCAGCCTGAATGTAGAGACGAGGGATTTGTTTTTATTAATCTGTTTTTCCCCGCCACCAAATTCCTTCCTGTGGGGTTGTTTCGGCTTTTCAGCTCCTCTTGTATAAGTATGCTGTTAAAATGTATTTTTTAAAGTTGCGCTATTTATCTCTTACGTACAACAGTCTCAGGCTACATGCATCATAGGAAGCCGTTCCAGACAAGGATGAAATTCAGGTAATACACGCACATATTTTACTACCGTGTGACGCTTAACGGTTGTGTTAGCACCTTTGGTTTGTCTGCTTGTCTTTTTGTTTCATCTAGACTGTTTTTTTTTTGTTTTGTTTTTTAAGTTGCCAGCTTTAACTCAAGAGTTTAGTCAAAAATAAAACAATATTGTATAAACCCAACAGGAATTTTAATCATTTCTACACATGGCCATCAAATCTTTCTGGCTTGAAAGTAATTGGACAGAATAACATAGCAAGGTCACTGCCTTGATGTCATGTTTAATAATTGTCATATTTGCACCAGAAACATTATCTCCTTCACAAGCCATAGTTAAACTGGCAATATGACAAGTCTCTCTATTCATCAGTGTTCCTTATAAGATGGAATTAATTTGACTCCTCCACACTAGTACCACAGTGTAACGATGGTACTGCATATGATGCGCACCACAGTGCAGCACAACTGTAATTAAGGAGTAAGTTTGAAGTTTCTCACAAAGTTACCAAAAAAAAAAAAAAAACTGGAAAATTGAAAGAAAACAGCAAAATCCAATTAAAATGTATTCAATTAACACTCTTTCATAATGTTCTTTATTACTAATGAAAGAAACATTATTTTGAAATTGACAGTCTATAGATTTTCTTTTCTGAACCATGCTATGCTTAAGTCAAGAAAATTAAATTTGTAATTTGAAAACTATTGCAAATGCTGAGCACATAAACAAATGTATTACAAACTGTGCACGTTTGTCGCTACCACCAATAACGCTTCAAAAGATATGCATTTTGAGGAAAATTTGATTATTTATGTTCGTAAAATATTGCATATTATTGTGATTGACGCAACATGGTAGCGCAATCTGTCGTTATAATCTTAATGTGACCTGTACTGGTTTGAGTATATGCAATAACATCTCACCGTGGAGGGTAAGTTTATATTTTTGTCTCCAGAGAGTCTCTCATTGGTCAGTCAAACCTGCCAGAGATTACAAATTCAGTATTACAGCACAGGTAGTTTCAATTCTCGCATGTAAGTTCATTCAAATTATTGACTAGTTAGATTTCACATTCTACATGCTTTAATCACCTATGTCCTACTATTTTAATACTTTTGTAAATCCTTATATGTAATCAAGTTTCCCCAAATTTCATGATGTATGAAGAACAGAATGTTGATGGACCAAAAGGAGGACCAATTATCACTTTTCACAAAAAACCGCTGATTATTCTTAAATGCATTATAAGGTATTTATAAGCATCTTTTTCATAGTATCTGCTCACCAGTTGTTTAAAGGTTTAATTATCTTCAAATGAGTAGGGAACTATATATGCTTTTTATTTAAAAGCCCAGAAAAAATTTGAAACTTGGAGATAAAAGCAGTTTAGCTTTTTCTCCATGTAGAACAAACAACATGACCACAATGTTCCTGAGCAACTATAAGAGTAGGACAAATGAGCTCTGTAGTCAACACAATGAAAATAAATTAACATTTCCTCCTCTTTTGTGAACATTATGAATTAAATTTATGACTTTGCTACTGAGGCTGCAGAAAGAGTAAATTTTGATACTGTATATGATACTGTATCGCCACATCTTTGACTGCATTGTGAATCTGCCTGTGGTAATTTGCTTAATTTATAGCTGAAAAGAACTAGTCAGAATTAAGTGCTGTTGGCTGTGGAGAGAGATCAAGCATCGCATTCTCACAGGACAGCCATGAATGTGTTACAAACGTGCGACAACACAGCAATTTCAATGTGATTATCATCACTGTAATCTTTACCTTACGGACGTGTTTCTTTTTTCGCCCATGTCAGACCTCATGTGTTTGAGACTTAAAAATATCACTTGAGGAAAGATAACAATAACTAATCCCAGTGGGCTCATGAACATAACCAATGGAATACCTATTTATACACTCCTGCTCCCATCGGTATTTATTGGTTGGTACACAGAGAAAACCGGAATGTAGTGTTTTTCTCAATGTATAAATAGCTCTATTATAGCACTTTGAAGATGTCTAATCTAGCCAACATCTTTGAAACCTGTCAGTGGGAAAAAAAAATATTAATTGTTAAAATTATTAAATGTGAGGCAGAATGTGTTTTTGAATATTCTTACACATTACTTCGAACACCATTGCATGAAATTAAGGTTCAATGACGTGGGGGGCTGTACATTGCAAAATCCCTCCCCCTTTTATTCATTATTCTTCAGACCATGTGACTCCAGTCCAGGATTATGAAATATTTTCGCATTGGTCAGGGTTTAATTCTTAGACTAATTCATTGTATAAAACCTTTGGTTTGGAAAACAACCCCACAGAACTTTGAATATTTATGAAATCTGTGCTGTAAATTTATTTACAATGAACTTGTAATTTTTTTCAGAAAAGTTAAAAAAAGGAGAGAACCCTACATGGTAGTTAATGTTTTTGCCATTTTTGTAAAAAATAGGAGTTGTGTGTGTATGTGTGTGTGTGTGTGATTGCCTATACATAATACCATATAGGTGTATATATACAGTAATGTATAGAAAAAATGTGATAAACGTATAACCCTTTGTTGCATGTTGTCCAATATTTTGGACATAAGTGGGGTTTATTTTCTCTAGGCTCATAGATACCCTGAAAACACAAAATGTACATTTTACTGGACATTTCCAGGTAATAATTTCCTCAATAGGTGCCTCTCTGATTGGTCACATGATTTACCACAAACAATCACAATGGCTGCATCCACAAGTAAGAGGTAAGTTGACGAAGTAAGAAATAGTCTTATATTGTTCAAGTTTTGATCAGACTTTTTCTGTTGGGGGATGGAAATACATGATATAGCACAAACTGAAAACACATAACCTATGTAATGCATGTCTATTTGTTGGAATACATCTGAGTCTATGCTCTATCAAAAATATTGAACATTATGCATGCTGAGTAAATAGCTCAAATAAGCAATGTCCTGAATACAGATAGATCATCATGCATATCAATGACCAGGTTTCTTCAACTTCACATTATTTCTGTCACTCTGCATGCATAATGTCCAAAATACTGGATGGCAGTGTGCATCCCACAAACATAATGTCCAAAATAATGGACATGGCATTTGTATGTACTCTATGCATCAAAGGGTTAATATCTTCAGCTATAGCCTGATGCAGTGTTTGAATGATAATTTGGATGGACAGCACTCATTTCAAGCGCGACATTTTTACTTTTTTAACTGTTTATAAATCCAAGTGTCTTCAATTACTTTGCCTCTCTGTCTCAGTGCCCGCAAACCGAGCGTTAAATCATCACTAGCACAAAAATTAAATAAGATCAGTGACTGCAAAAAGACACCGCGTTTGCTGGTACGCCAGGCGTCTACTTAGCCAATTACCCATTGACAGAATTTCGTAAATCAAATTTCTCATCAACTCGGAAGTCACTGGCACAAGACGAGGTGATAATCTTGCAGCGTTTGGTGAGATTAAGATGGAAAGGTGGTGACAGTTTGTAATGCAGTTGTCTTAATTGGAGAACCTGGCCAGAAATGACAGCCAAACTAACAAATGCTGACAAACATGTCCAGAGGCTGTTTGCTTAACTGACAAAACATCAGGTGGCAATAAATCACCTCCTGGTTCTCTCACTTCAAAGCCAGTTCTTTACCGTGAGTTCCGTCCTCTCGACTATTTACTGAACTGTTTTATTGGATTTTGTTGGAAAAATTAAGCTATCACTGCCTTTATTTTTCTGATACTTTATTTATTCATGGTTCTGGTTGTTTAAGCAGTTAACACGCACTCTGCAACATACATCTCATCAACAAAAGCTCAGAGACTAATCAGAATATTCCTGTCAGGTCTGTGAAGGGTGCAAGAATACTCAGAATGAGGAAACATTTGAAATGCACTCCAGAGTTTATTATCAGACTTGCAATCGACAGCCAACTCAGAATCCGCAGTTCCAGGCCAGGGTTCGGTGACCAAAAATATCAGTTTGAGGAGTGACAGTACAAAAAGGGCTATAATGATCTCAAAAATCCGAGGGCAGAACCAGAGGTCAAAAATACACAGGAGATCAGAGTTGCAAAAGTACCAGGGAGAACACAAAAATAGAAAATTCAAAGAACAGCCCAATCATAACCAGAAAAATCAGTCCAAGGCAATCCAAAAATCATCATCCAAAAAACACAAATGGGTTGGAACACAGGCAATAGAAAATATCACAAGGAAGTGAAAAATCAGAGGTCGACAAAGAGAAGTAATACACGCGGAGAACAACACGAGGAGGACTGCAGATTGTAAGACTGAAACCTTAGACAACCTAGCAAAGAATGGCTACCCATGGGGCTCCATAAATGCACAGAGGGTAATGAAACACAGGTGGAGAACATCAGGAAATTAACTGGAAGAACTACAGGGGCCTGGTAAACGGTAAGCAAACAATAAATGAATAAACATGAAAATAACAAACACAACAATGATTGTGCAGAAATGAACCTAGCGACTACAAAGTACAAAAAATTACAAACGCAACGATGTAAGGATTGTGACAAATGACCTAATATAACCAGAGAACGGAGTGAAACTAAATCCATGCATAGAAACAGATAAAGCCTAAAAACCGAGGGCGTGAAAAAAACACGGGCTGGAATCTATAGGACACTGGAATAGGTAACAACTGATGGCATGACAATTCTGGAATAAAATACAGGGGAATGTGGTGACTTTATTTTCTATTCTATCATGGAAACTTGTCTTTGGTGGATTCAATGGCAGTTATGAAGCATTTTGGTCATACAACATTTCTCAGATGTATTAATTCTGTTGTAATAATTAGGACTGCCGATATTTCAATATGGCTGCATTTTCACTCTAAGCCACTTTTTAGCGATTATGACCTCAAGCTAGCGACTACTAATAAACCATCAGAACCGCTAAAACTCACCAGCACTTACAGGCAGATGCACAGCAGCGTTATCAGGGAGAACCAAGGCAATGGCTGCAGGCAACAGCACATTCTCACTTCTCTTGGGAACAAAACGAGCTGCGTTAGCAACTCCAACAGTCGTTCCGGGAATAGCTGCGTATTTATAACAAAGATTGAGGTGACAAGTGGGCCACGATGCTCAGCATCACGAGTTCAGGAGTTAATAACAGTAAACGTGTGAAGTAGCAACATTATGCTGACTATAATGGTGGTCTTTCCTCTGGATTCACTTGAGCCTATTTGTGCTCATGTCTGTTGATCTTAGTATCTAAATCATGTTCTCACAATCCCACCCAACAACTGATTCAAATGCTTTATTTAGAACTTTCTCAACGGCCTTTAACATCTTCTATTGTGTATTCTAACTTACTTTCTCATTTTATTAAAAACATGAGTATTTTGTCAATAAGTTTATAAAAATACAAAACATGGTACTGGACCTAGTTTCAAATTCTTTGTAAATGTTTTTCACTTCTTGGACTAAAATTAGAGAACCTTCAAGTTCCATTAAAGGCATGGCAAGGGCAAGGCAGTACATGTGACGGTCACAAATTCACACCCCCAAGCTCTCAGCGCTGGGTACACGCACTGAAATTCAGCTGCAAGGACTTGACATCTCCTCTCTGACATTATATTTTCAAGAGCTCCTCTCCCCCTGCGCAAGGCTGTCTTCGGCCGTCGCGTTCAACGCTGCGGAAACCAGAGGCTTTTAAGGAAATTATCGATGCCGGAACGCTCCGCCCTGAGTCGAGATGCGGTAATAAGAGGCGATTCGGGAGAGCGCAGCGGTCGAGTGAGCGATACGTATAAATAACGGTTATTAGGCGTGACACTCTCTGCGGCGGACGACCCCGGGGCCCAGATCCGCTCCATGATTTGCGCGTTGCTGACATGAGCGATTGAGTGGAAAGCCAGAGCGAGAGGACTACAGGCTGACAAATGTATGTTGTGGCTGCCATGCACTCGCCACCACCGCAGGTCTGCAGTTACATCAAAACACAATCTAGCAGCGGATGGAACCCTGGAGGGGGGGTTGGGTGAGAGGGGGCTGGAACTTGGCAGCTAAAAGCCGCTATATGAGAGAGGAAGAGGAGAGGAGGATGATCTGCTGAGGGGCAGTCATCTCAGAAACTACTGAGCAATTTTTTCTATTGAGACATAAGAAAATGTCAAATTTATATCATTTATTGCAATATATTTAGCATACAAGAGGTAAACAATTCCCAGTTATGATTACAACTTCAACTTAAAATAATTTCATTAGCTATGGATGCACTGCAAAAAATAAAACATTACTTCATCTTACCAAGCATTTTAATCTTGTACTTTGACTAAAAAAATTTATTTCTACACTTTTTGTTCTAAGACAAAAATTCTGCCACTGAGGTGAGATAATTTTGAATCATTTTTAGATTTGCCAATAGAACAAGAAAGTTTCACTTGTCAAACACGTGGTTACTTAAAATAAACCAATCTTCTTTGCTCCCGACAGAAAAATTAGGAAGAAAAGTCTCATGATCAGACTAAAAGACTTGTTAATACAGACGTTTTTTGCCATGTGGGATCTTAGCAATCCTTAGGAGGCAAATTAGAGGCCATCACTCCAGCAGACAGCTCACATGATGGAATCTATAATTTCGTTGTTGCGTTCAGCTTGTGCCGTCAGATGATAAAAGAAGCGCTAAGATTCGTGCGAGTTCCTCCGCAGGACTCGCTCGATCTTTCGGTCAGTTTCTCCTTTCTCCTGCGATCGCGTCACAGAAAGCAGCTCGTCCTACCATCAACCATAAGGGGCGGCACAGGTCTAATGGCTTGTGAATGCTAACTGGAGTATGAAAGAGGATAAAAATAAACCGCAGCATGGAGACAGGGGTGAGGAAATAAATAAATAAAGTGGGTCCTTGCGTGACAAAGACTGCTGTAACAAGCGCTAGGAAGCCAACCCTGAGGCCACAGCAGACTCGCGCTTCCTCAAATGTCACAGTTGTCCAGGCGTTGTTTATTGCTGAGCGCCACATTAAAGTTAACGAGATTGGGGTCTGAAAACAGTGGGATACCGCCAGTTTTTACAGCAGTTTGGGGAGAACTTAAAATTGTCAATGCAAAGTGTTCTCTGAGAAAAAAAAATCTGTGTACTTTCTGCTCCTACACTCAGAATTAGATTTAGAGCTGTGATGTCACCATTAGCTAATATTACATTTGAATTTGTTGCATTATAACATTATTACAATGCTATAGGCTTAATGCGGCGTATACGTCGCGCCTTTAAGAGACCTAACAGACGAATAGGCTTACTTTGTCAACATACTTTTCACTCTTTCTTAAATATCTAGGGAGCTACAAATTGTGATAGAATAAGTGAACAACCAAATGAAAAAACAAAGTCTTGAGCAAACATGTATTTAGTACATCTTATCATATCTTACCTCAGTATAGATTCGTAGAGAGTTAAGTAAAGGGTGTGCACCAGTGACAATGCACCCAATCAGAGGGTGAGTTACAAACATTACACTGAATATTTGAATTATTATGAAACATGTTTACATCCCAGCCTGTAAACTGTATGTCCTGCCTGACCACACTTCAGATTCACTGATGCCCGGGTGCTGTTTCTCAGGGTAATAAATGATTGATAACCTGTGCTGAATATGTCTAAACAAGCAAAGCAGAAGAACTGTAAATGGCAATGCAGAGTCGCTAAAAATAGTTTTCAGTCGCCATGCGTTTCTTCCACATGGTCTGTTCATTGCGATAGGGAATAATATGAACACATAAAACAGAACTGTACATTCCCATTTAATATTCTGTAGGTGTAACAGGAAAAACAGATCATTGTGATTGAGGAAGCACATGTCGGCAGCTGTGAATATATGAGGACGCTTCCACTGATCCACATTTCACAAGACTTAACCTTGTACGCTCTAAACGTCTGACAGCTACAGATTTTCGCCCTCCTTCACACGCTGTCAAAATGCTTCCAGTGAAAGCCTGGCCTGAAAGCGCGCTAACAGTCTGTAAGGAGGGTGCAGTGAAGGTCATCTCCAGATACATCCTCAAGAACAGATAAATGGGAAAAGAAACCACCCTCTGTTGTAAAGGGGAGACGGTATTATAATGAAAAGTTATTTATGTGCAGCCGTTTCAATTTCTCAGCACGAAGCACATCGAAAGTTGGAGGAAATATTTCCCTGCAAATGTTCCGTTGCCACAATTCACCTGCTACTCATTTACCATTAAATTCCATTTCATTAATATAACTCATGCAAAGTTTTGAATTTCAACCTATCTATTTTTTTTTCTAATCATTCGGCCATTTAATTGGGACAATGCTTTTCATATTACTTCTGTTTTTCAGCATGGTGAATTGAGTCTCCTAAACATGGAAAGTACATTTTTTGTGCAAGTAGAACACGTGCCCGCACACACACAGGCACGCACGCACACACGCACCCACACACGCACGCACACTCACACATCCCAGCCACATATAACCAGCTGCTGAGAAGCTCAAGACATGATAAATTGCAGAGCTCATGTGATAATTAGTACATCTCCTAAAGTATCAATCTTAGCCATTTCCAACTCGCAGCAGTATCTCTGGAAATAAACAAAATCAAGACTTCACTTGAGTAATAAAGAAGGGCACACACTTGCCCTAGGGCCTTCTTTTGAGCAGATTCAAATGAAATGAAACCTGACAAATGTTGATGATTATTTTTAACTGAGAATTAAGAACAGAATTCAGATGAAAAAATGATGGCCTGACAGTTGAATATTAAGCTTATTCTTCAGGGTGGGTTAAAATACAAAAAGAGGCTCGTATACAAATCCAGGCTGTAATTGATTCACATCATTATTTTTCTTTAAGTCTGATTAGATATTATAGCTTCTTTATTATAAATCATTGAATATGTGTCTGTCAAGAGCAAAATGTAATGCTGATCCAAAGTTCCCAAATGTTTTGATTAAGCAGAATAAATTTTGTTTTTACTTAGTAAAGTGTCAACAAAATACACATAAAGCACAAGCAAGGGACTTTGGAGTACACACCAAAATAAATATATGAATCGACCAAACAATAAAAGGGAAACATGTCTCTTAAAGCCAAGGCAACCAAAATGGTTCAGATCACCTGCACGCACTCTGGCTCTGCCCACCAATTCACAACTTCTGGAAACAGATAACCACCACCCTATCCCGATTCCTTGACCACAATATCCCACTATCCCCCACCGTCTGCATACTTGGAAATTTAGAAGAACTCAACACTAACTCAAAACAAATCACAATCCCCCTGCTTGTGGCCCTAACTATCGTCAAGAAAACAATACTGCTCACAGGAAAAACAGAAAAAAACATCACAACAACACAATGGTTAGATCTCTATATACAACACATATCAATGGAACAACAGTCAGCAACCCACAAGAATCAATTACAAGAATTTAACAACATCTACTCCACAACTGTCACTGCCATCTCGATGCCGGTGAGTTAATGCCACAGCATAGATATACAAAGACTTGTTCACGGAGAGGAGAAGGGATGAAAAAAAAAAACTTGGGGAATTTGAAATTGGAAATCTGTATAAATCCTTAAGGAAACTTATATAACAAACACATCATGAAATAACTGCCAAAATACAACTCTACTTCATTTCGGATCATTTGGTTGTTACACTGTTTTGCCTTGTTTCTCTTTTTCCCTTGTCTTTCGGCTCTTATCTCTCTACTTTATTATAATTATTACTATAACTATTGTTATTATTTATTTGCTTTCTCTCCTCTTTCCTTCCTTTGTGGTTTCCCCCCCTTTTTTCTTTCCTTTTTTTGTTTTATTTTTCTCTTCTTTTCTATTCCTTTTGTTGATCTGTCTTTGTCTAATTTTATTGTATGTATATTACTTTGTAAATCAACACCACAACTCGCTACCCATTTATTTGTCTGGTCACATATTTGTTTGTATGCACTTATTGGTGAATAAAAAGGAAAAAAAATGGTTCAGATGCACTCAGTGCAATGATACAGTACAGTAAAAAATATTTGTTCCCATCTGATCTCTTCTATTTTTGCTTATTTGTAATATTTGAATGTTTCAGATTGGCAAGCTAATTTTAATATGACACAGAGAAAGTGTGACTAAAGATAAAACGCAGCTTATAAATTATTGTTTCTCTTACCGAAGGTAAAAACCTATTCAAAACCTATATCACTCATCTGAGAAAATTATTGCGTCCCCACTGGTTGTGTAATTCTTGGCAGCAAGAACTGCAATCAATAATTTGCAATAACTGGCAATGAGTCTTAGAGTTATTTAAATTTAGCCACATTAGAAAGATTGTAGGCATGAACTGCCTGTTAAAGGCTATGCCACAGAATCTCAGTCACACTTTGACTAGGCCACTCTAAAACATTGATTTTGTTTCTCTTGAGCCTTTCAAAGGTGGAATTACTTTTGTGCTGCGGATCATTGCTCTGCTCCATATCCCAAGTGCACTTGAGCTTGACATCACAAACAGATGGCTGGATTTTCTGGTAAAGATCAGAATTCATGGTCCCACCACTGTTCAAAGTTTCCTCAATTTGTAGATAACTGCTTGAACTGTCGTTCACCAGTGTCCCAGAGCATTGGATATGAATTTGTAACCCTTTTCCGGACTCATAAATGTCAATGACTTTGTCTCTCATCTAATCTTCAATTTCTTTCGATTGTAGCATCATGTGCTGCTTTTTACTTTCGTCACAATGCCAGACAGGTTCTGTTTAAGTGATATATAGATTCATCAAACCTGGCAGTAATCAGTGGGAGTGTATAGTGAAACTGAACTGAATTAGTTTAATTGCTTGATTTAGTATCTAAGGGGGCAATTTATATATATATATATATATATATATATATATATATATATATATATATATATACATATACTTAAATCCAGGTAGAACTGGATAGCTTTTTTCCTTCAATAAATTAAGCCATCATTTGAAAACTGCATTTGAGTTCACTTAGGTTATCTTTGTCTAAAAATAAAATCAGAGGTGGACAATCCAGCTCCAGAAAGCAAAAGTCCTTCCCAGTATTTTGTTGCAACTGCCTGGAGCTAATAATTGCAACAACCCTTCAGCTCAGAGGTTGAACTAATTAAGGAATCAGCTGCCTGAGCTAATGGCTGGAAGTAAAACACGGCCGGACTTTTACTTTCTGAGGCCTGGAATGTCCACCTCTGAATAAAATTAGTTTGATGATCTGAAACATTTAAGAAAGACAAATGTGCAAAAGTAGAGGGAATTGGGAGGGAGGCAAAACTTTTTCGCAGTGCAGAATACATTACACACTGCCTGGCCAAGAACAAAAAAAAAAAAAAAGAAAAAAAGTCACCCACCAAAATATTCTTTTTGGAATGCTTTTAACTCTCATTGCAGCACCAATGTGTGGTGCCATTGTTTCAACAACCTTATGTAACATTTCAGAGTAGCTTCATTTTTGGCCGAGATCTTAAATTGCTGAAGGGAGAGTCGAACCACTTCGTAAAATGGTGTTCTCAAAAACATTGCAAAAACTTTCAATGGCGTTAACAATTCTTCGGACGGTTAATTTCAGTGATTTCAGCAATCTCCTTCGTCCTTCGTTGTTCTCTTCACTTGATGCAGGCCGATTATTTTAAATGAAAATAGCAAGTTTTATTCGCTTATTTTTTTTCTTTCTGGCCTGGCAGTATTCATTGATCTTATCATCTCCTGATATTGCTCATTCTATTCTGTTTAAAAAGCTGCCAAATATAAAACTGGAACTATATGCCTGCACCCATAGCACCAGTATCAGAGGCACTGCAGACAGACAGACTGCTGCATACTGGGCATTTTAATACCTTTGTGCTTTTAAGAATATGCAGGCCGCTGGGATGGTAGGTCCTTCAGTGGCGCCAGGTGTAAACGGACAGTTTGTCAGGGGATCACGGCCCGATTAGAGCAGAGAGCGAAAGGAGGCTCCATCTCTCTGGGAGATCAGGGGGGTATCCAGCTCTCGGCCCTGGGCCCCCCGGGGGGCCGTTTGCACACCGAGGCCTGTGGCTGTTATCCAGGCCCCGATCGCAGCACACAAACACAGCATGAGGCGGCACTGATCACAGCAGGCAGGCGTCAGCTCCATCGTCTGGACAAGAGCAGATCACAGCTTCAGTTCTTAATGGCTGCGTTACGGCACACAATCGCTATGCCACAATGAACACGTTTTCCGGACCAAATTAAATTGCCTCCTTCTCTATGGCAATAATCAAAGTATCCGACACATACACTACTACTGCAGATACTAATACTGCTGCTACCCCCATCAAAGCTGTTTATGCTACTTCTACGGCAAAAACTACTACTATTAATATTACAACTAGTACTACTGCTATTACTACAACTACTACTACTACTGCTGCTGCTGCTTCTAGTATTTTTACTTAGGACAGCGGCATCCTATAATAATAATAATAATAATAGATTTGTGGGAGCCCTTGTGATGTGTAATAAAAATAATAAATTTACGGTAGTACTTGTGATGTTTTCGTATTTTCGTGTATGTGTGGCTCTGGTGATTCCTTCCATAAACTGTGCAGTGTCTTCATCTGAAACAGTGGTGATTATGATTGGTCGTGCCACCCCATACCCCCAGGCCAGAGGAGGAGCTCCTCCTCTCGGAATCCTCGCTGCCTGAGGGGCGGAGCCTGACGCTTCACTCAACAATAAAAGGAGATTTCTCCCTCCCCTCAGCATTTCCTCGGTGACTTGATGGATTAGAAATAAAGACATTGTTCCCTGTGAGGAAAATAGCGGTAGGCTTTCATGTGAAAGATTATTCCTCTTCAGACTGTGATCAGTCCCTGGGGACCATATTAACCCTTTGAGCGCCATAGGCAACTACAGTTGCCCAATGATGTAAGATATCAAAACCAGATGCTGTTGAAAACCTATCATGTGTCAACTTGTTTAAAAGAGCTCTGATACCAAGATTATTCAAATGGACCAAGCAGTTGCAGAGATATACTCATTTAATTTTGGGCTTGCCATTTTTGAAAAAGAGGCTCAGGGCTTATCGGGTTAAACAAGTTGCCACATGATAAGTTTTCAACAGAGTTTGATTTTGATATCTTACATCAGCTGAAAGGGTTAAGTCCGAGTTTTTTTTTTTTTTTTATTTACCCCTGGGGATATGGCTATGTGTTGTGTTGGTGAAATATGGATTAATATTTGATTAACTAATGAACCATGAACACAAAATTCTGTTCTGATGAAAATCTTTAGGTTGATTTGTTAGTTTTTTAAAAGCAAATGAGAGCTATGATGCACTACCGCATGTGTGATCAAGCCACTTACAGTATTTTGCATTTCCATAAAGAAGAAGAACACACGGGTCAGCTCAAGAGCGGCAAAAACCCCAGTAGACCACGGAAGAGAATTGTGGTGGATGACAGAAGAATTCCTTCCCTGGTTTAAAAAAATAAAAATACTAAGGGGGACTAGATCTGCTGCTTATCTGAAGCATATCATCTGTGAAACGTGGTCATGTGTGGGCATGCATAGCTGCTAATTGAACGGGTTCTCTCGTATTTATTGATGATATGACTGTTGAAAATAGCAGAAGGATAAATTCTGGATAATGGGACTCCAATATGCTCTCAGATTTAGCCAAAGGCTTCAAGATTTATTGGACAGCACTTCACAGTAATGATGAGCTGTGGCCTGGAGCATACTGAGAAAGCAACTCAAGACTTTAAGGCATGGAATTGGAATATTTTGCAATGGTCAAGTCATTCACCTGACCCGAGTCTAACTGAGATGGCATTTCACTTGCTGAAAGGCTAAACGGCAAAATTCCCCAAAAACAAACAGAAACCACAGGCAGCTGCAGCGAGGGCCTAGCAGAGCATCACCACGGAGGAAACTCAGCATCTCTCAATGCCCATTGGTTCCAGACTACAAGCAGTCATTGCCTGCAACCAAGTTTTAAAATGTATTTTAAGATATTTAATAATTACACTAGCTTCCACAAGTACAAACTTTCAGTCCTATAAATGCAGATGGGAGGCAAGGTATAAAATCATGTTTGTAATTACTGTACAGTTTATGTCATACTTCTGGCAAAAGCTTCATATTAAAGCAGAAAATCTGCTCTTCAAGCATGTCCTCATTGATTAATTTAAAATCCATTGAGATAAATTACAGAGCCAAAATTATGAAAATGACCCTTGATGAAAATACGTTTGCACCTTCTAGTGTATTCAGCATAATGTAAAATTCAATAATCAATGATCTATAACTAGTATAGCCAAGAAGTGAGAGGAGAGCATAGTAACCAAAGCAGCTGTTTAGCTGACATGATACAATGCAGGCATCGGTGCCACCAGCTACCAATTGGTGCTAACAATAATTAAAGGTTGCCAAACTTTTCTCGGGACAGTTGTGATGGGCGCTGGTACAGAGTGATGAAATTATTATAGCTGGTTGCTGTGGTGTCATTCAGTGAGGCTGCCCTTATTTAGAGTACAAAAGGAGCACATTTCTTCACAACAAACTCAAAAAAAAAATCAATAATTATACAGAGGGCAGCAAAGCAAAACTGAATTTCCATCCATCGGAGATCCATCGACCAATGTACATTAAAATCCAGGAGAACGCTTTCGAGGGCCTGCCACACAGGACTATATGAGGTCTATTGAGTCCATTAAATATTGATATTTACGTGAACTCAAGAAAGTGTGACAGCTTACACAGGGAAATTCCATTTCTTCAGTCTCCACTCAATCTTCTCAATCCCTTTCTTAAAATCGATAGCTACAGTATATCGAAGAAATGTATAAGAAATGCGCATCGTTATCTGACTTGCAAGACCCATTTTAAAGAATGAGGGGACAATTAATTAGGTCTTTTATTTTGACAGTATTGATTCTTTTTCATAGCACGGCAGAATGTATCAAAACTCCATTTGCCCGCAATTTTGTTGCCCCCCATTTTGTAACGTGAATTCTAATGAACGAAATTGCGGGCGAGACTAATTGTTTATTAATCACTGAGGCTTTTGTGTTGGCCTCCCCGAAGTACAGCGGAGGGGTCAAACTAGAGTCACAGCGAAGGCGGATCAAAGGCTCGGGCTCCTCTGCTTTCAGGCTGCGGCCGCGCTGGGCGGCTTTGATCTCTCTCCAGCGCGGTCTGGAGCCTGCAGGCTGCCTGTCTCTCCACTTTTATGCCGCAGCAGCAACTTTTATTGAGAGCTGCGTGCATAACTCCTGCATTCAAATTCTCCAACGTGGGCTAGAGAGGGAGATGAGGAGAGAGGAGGAGAAGAGCTCTCCTGTCCAAACGTGGAGCTGGCGTGGGCCGCGGACTCCAGCTCCACTCGATGGAGGCAACTGCGGGGAGAAAAGAGGGAACGATTCCAGAAGCACTTACAGTAACGGCATCAAAAGTCTCTGCTTTGGTGCACAGAATAGATCCCTTGTGGGTGGGTTGGCGAATTATTTGCATAAACAGAATAATGAGTGCAAACTTTATTGGCCATATGCCCAAACCAGACGTCCATTTGAGCAGGTTACGGGACACATATGAAAGAATCTGTGAAAAAAAATAAAACCAAAAAAACTTACTTCAGAATCATAATCCATAATTCACATTGACAACATGAAGGGTGGCATTCTGCATAAATTGTAGAACTGGGTAAAATAGATAGCATAATTCACTTTCACGTAAAGCCTCTGATGACTGATTGGACAGTTGGCAATTAGCCCTCCACTTTGCACTCTCGTCGCATCAATGTTAGGTCAGTTTTGTGCTCTCATGTACAAGATGATGGACAGAAAGTATAATTTAGCAGAGATAGATATTAGCCTTCGTGCTTTTTGTTCAGCCAAGTTGAACTTTATGCGGCCTTCTTCCATTCTATCTGAATTTTATGATGGACATACAGTAGTGTGCAGTGATAATTATACAATACCACTTTTGTCCTAATATATTACTTCTGCATAATTTTTTTGGTGAAAATTAGTTGAAACATACTACTGTAGGCGCTGATTACGACAAAAAAAAAAAAATTCCCACAAGTATATTAAGGTAAAAATATGGTGAATAAACAAAAACACAGAAAACAGAAATTTTTTATAACAATTGAAAGGTGTTGCAAATTTATTCTTTTGACGCTTGTATAGACTGAATGAATGATTGTGAGGCTCATTCCATGATTATTGATGCTAGAGATTTTGTATCAATTAGTTTGAGGCAATATTATACTGCAAAATTACCGCTGATGGTCAGTTTTTTCAGTATATAAGGTGACATGAACTTTGAGGAGTGTGAACACAATGGCATGATGGAAGCAGCTCTCTCTTAAACTGTTAATAGCCACATTGTGGCCTCACATGATGCTGAAGATGTTAAATGCTGCTAAGGCACTGTAAGAAACACCATCATGCCTTTCAGAAAGACAGGTTTGCTGAAAACTAGCGGCAATAAAGGTGCAAAACAGAAGTGCCTCTGATGTTCATTATCTGTCTATGACAAGTAAAAAAAATTGGAGGTTGACAGCACAACAACTCTGTGGTAATATTACAAGTGCCAAACGTGAGGAGATGAAAGTATCAAAATCTAATATTTCCAGACACCTGTGTGAAAATGGTTTGATTGGTTGAGCACATGCTAAGAGCTGGCAACATAAAAAAGACTAGAATTTGCTAAGAAATTCAAGGACTGGGAAAACATCCTTTGGTCTGATGACGCAAAATTATACATTTTCTCACCCAAACGCGGAACTTACATGTGCCATAGAGTAGTAGAATGTTTAAAAAATGACTGTTTAACCCCTGCAGTCAAATATGGAGGAGGTGATATTATGGTTTGGGGATCAGTCTGCTTGAAAGGAGCCAGTGATCACAAAAAAAATTGACAAAATCATGGATCAAAAGAAGTATCACAGCATCCTCGTGAGGCACGCATTGCCATCTGGAAAAAGATTAATTTGTCAGGGATTTTATTTTCATCCGAGATAATGACCCTAAACACACTTCAAAGTTGTGCAAAAACTATCTCAGTCAGAAAGAAACAACTGTTGACATAAAAATTATGGCTTGGCCTGCTCAAAGTCCAGACCTTGATCCGATTGAGCAAGTCTGTCGTAACATCGGAAGTATCTATTTGGAATGAACTTCTAACCATGTGGAATGGTTTAGCGAGTGACAAATGTCAAATTTACTCAACTCGTTTTATAACTTTCATATGACTCACCCACTCATGAAAGATCCTCTATTTGTGCAAACGCCTGGTTCCTAAAGCGAATCTGTAGGTGCCAGTGCTGGTCGTGGGTCAGGTGTCCCGTAGTCGTCCAAAATGGCCTTCAGTCATGAATAAAACATAATAAAGACACATTTGGGGTTCCTGAGAATTCAGTTTTGTACACAATGTATTCATCAATTTTCAAGTTTCTTCACAGTTTTTGCTTGTCGTCTAAGATTTGAAGCAACATTTGCCCCTCTGTGTTGTAAATTACACTGGGCTAATGCATGGATTTTTCAACTTCTCAAGTCAGCACATAATGCAGCACATCCATTATCAGTCTGCAGTCACCAATAACATTAAATTTTGTCTCACACCACTTTACTTCACCTGTTGTCCTTCCTCTTCTTTCTATTATGACTTCTTCTGTGGTATTCAGCTTCCCCTTGCACACTCATACATTGATTTGGACACTTCATAATGCAGCACTGGCTCTCAATTTATTATGGTGATATAATATCATAATGTTTATTTTAGAAAAAAATTCACTCCACATTGTGCTCTTGAAAACAAATAAAATATGGATTGTTCACTGAAACACAAAATACTCATCCATTTCCGAGAAATGTGACTGTAATAGCCAGAATAAACAATTGGCTTTCACTACGGCCAGGACTCATTTTATATCCAATGTTGCCTCCATAAATGTGCCAAGAAACACATTTAAATTTGTTTTTTTACTGCAATCTATACAAATAGGTACAGTTCTGTTGTTCTATTCGGGAAGGCTCCTGTGAAAATTCACACTAAGCAGACTAAAATGAATAGAAATATTTCTCAGCAAATGCACATTTATGTAGAGCACAGCAGCAATATTCACGGAACCGTGCCCTCCAGCATGTGCCACCAGATGCCACATTACCCTCTGAAAAGGTCAAAGTTGAATCTCTATCATAGTCTAAAGGGCAAACATGATGTACGTCTTTTTAAAGCCATTTGCTTGCCTACTCAATATCCTGAAAGGGTGCATTGCCCATTGAAGAATTTAATTATTTCACACATGTATATTGTAGGCCTGAGGGTTTTGTAAGCTTCCCCCAATGCTGATTTTTAATTCATTAATTAATGTATTTATTTATCTATTTGTTTGTTTGTTTGTTTGTTTGCTCTATTGACCTAAATTAATACTGCATTTTGCATTAGTCACAAGTTGGCAACAGGAGGAGATGAATAATGTAAACCTGTGGGTTTGGTCCTCAGTGAAATTTAAAGAATGACCAACAATTCTGCCCTCCGCTTGGGCTCACAGGCTGGTCTGGCTTGCATTATAACAGAATTAATTATGAATTGCGACAAAATGATTGATTAATATTTGACCATGTCACATTTTTCACATTCTGAACCTCGGTGTCCCAGAGGTGAGTCGCTGTCGAACTCGCGAACCATTATTAAAACACGGGGGCACGATCTCATGCAGCACGCCTGACACGTGAGGTGACGACTCATGAATCATGTATGAGGTCGTGGCTGGGTTCTGGAGGGTCATTTTTTTTTAGGGGGGCGGGGGGTGCCAATTCTGTTGACCCCCTCACCGCTCTCTAGCCGCGGCTGTACTCCAGCAGGCCAGACTCATTAACATTCAGCTCCTTCTCCTAAATGGCCTGGTCGTTAAAATGGACATAAAATGTTATGGGCATTTGGTGGTTTATTAAAAGCAGCCGTTACAGGTAATTACATAAGTACCGCAAATAAAAAGTCACCATGGACAAAACGCTTGAGGGAGTCACAGATTGCCGGATGACCAGCCTTAAAGTGTAGGCAGTATACATACATGTCAGCTGCAAATCCCTACGGCTCATTCTTCAGACCAAAGAGCAGCCTCAAAGAGCTCAAAGATGACTGTGCACCTGAGGTCAATAATGAAACCCTTGTGGTCGGTCACAAATCCCTCATGGGTCCTTCAGAGTTGTGGAAATCATTTTTACCAGGACAGAAGGATCGAACAGTCAAATGGTGTAACTCTTTGTCGGAAAGTGGAAGATTTAATTTCTTCCATCCTTTGTCTTTCTCAGCTTCCTACTTGCAACCAATAAAAAGGCCTCTCACCTCTTTAGTGTCATGTTTAAAACAACTGCACAATAAACCAATGTCTTCTCACTATGGAAATAACTGGTAGGGAAAAAAAAATATCTGAAGTATTCCTCAAGACAAAACGTAAAAGATTAGTCTCTTAGTTCATGTGATAAACTAATATGCACTTAGTCTATAACATGAGTGAGCTATGCAATGATTAAATTAGGTGGCAGAGAAAATTCTCATCATTCTCAGCAATGTGTGAACTGTCTTTTAATCTGATTTTAAGCGAGGAAGACGCTTGCCGTCACTTTCAGACTGCTACAAACGTACTTCACAAGCAGACATAAATATGCCAGCCCCTCAGAATTTAGTTTAATCCTGACTTTTTTCTATTGAGGATAAGGGCTCGTTGCAGATTACGGGTACTGTAGGAGAAACTGCTGTGTTCGATGTACAGCGGAATCCGAGCAGGCGCCAGTTCCTCAGACCCCCGCAATCAGTTAATAAATATCAATATTAATGTTGATACTGCAAGGCACTCCACGAAAAAAAAAAAAAAATGCCAACGAGAGAAAAAAATCAGTCTCCATCCAATACTGAGGCCAAATGTTTTTTTTTCTGCCTGTGTCTTCGAGGACAGTAGCTAATGTAGACAATTTAGCTTTCCAGTTTGTCAGCAGTTTAGTTCATCAGTGTTAAATTACTCTCCATAAGAGAAATAGGGCCACTTTGGCAAACGTAGTCAAGAAATTAGATGTCACACGCCTCAATATCAATACGTTATCGTTGTTCTGTCTGCCCACTTTTGTCCACTCGACGAAGCTACTCAGCAATGTCACAATGATGCATAAGTCATTATTTATTTATTTTTTTGCCCCTCGAGTAAAAGGAGGGTACTGGAACTGGACAGTGAGGGAAATGTAGTCCCCTTTGGACAGATTTTTCGGCCGCTCTGCTCCTGTTGATGAAAATTAGCTTCAGAAAACAGATGGAGATGGTGAATTTGTATTCAGTCCATTGTGTTGCTGAATCCCATCTGTTGAGGAAGCTACTGTATGGAGCGCAGCAATTGCTCAAGATAGATTAGAGAGATCCTCGCTCGCTTGCTCTGATAGTGCGCTGAAATTCAATGCTTTGTGGTCTCAACAGCATTTTAAATGCAGTCCCGTGTCCATACAATGAGTAACAAAGCATATATATTCACACATGCATATTTGAGCACGCACACACACACACACACACACACATCTCCTTTCCCTCACGCACTCTCACACTCTTGTGCACATATTCACATGCACGTATGTGGACCCATATACGCACTTATGTACTGTATATGCATGCACGCACATGCACACACACACACACACACACACACACAAACAGATGCACACAGAAACACACACATGCAAAAGCACACGCCCCCACACACAAACACACATCCTTGTACTTCTCTCCTTGTGAGGACATTACATTGACTTCCATTCATTCTTTCTGTGTCTTTACAGCCTTTTCCTAATCTTAACAATATGCAGCTCCTGCATAACCCAAACCCTTACCCTAACCTTTACCTATCCCTACTTCTAACCTTACCCCAAACCTTGCAATTTGCCTTTGTAATTATGAGGACAGGAGAAATGTCCTCCCTTCCCAATAATGTCCCCACTCTGTATGAAAAAAATTATAATAACTTTCTCTGGCTCTCGTTGCGTAGCAAGTACAAGAACACACAGACACACACAGACACAAGCCCAGACGCGCACAAACACATGCATACACACACGCACACACACCACACACACACACACACACACACACAGAGAAGACAAAGCAGACAGTGTTTGTTTAAATCATGACAGAGACTCATAGAGGCTGGTTATCTGATCTGATGCTCATGGTGTATGAAAGATCGATTCTCCTCCCTGCTCTATTCTAAACCATTTATTTACCCACAAGTCCATTAGTGTGGTTGTGGGGAAAATGGTCAGCAGACTGTGCATTAATTGCATTGCTATTGATTTTTTAATCATTTTGCTGATTATAAAAAATGTAATTTCTAATCTGGCCTTGCAGGAAGAGAATGTTTTCTTTACATGATCAATACCAGCTATGATATGCGACAGAATAAAATAATGGCCTGGAAGCAGAGCTGATTATTTATTGTTTGCTGGTGTCAGAGCATTATGCAGGTGTATTCACAAGGAACAGTACAGTAACAGGAGAAGCTGTCTGACTCCGCATGAAATGAAGATCCCTGTAGCCTATCAGCTTTTGCACTGTAACTCCTCTCCTCTCCTATTCAGTGTTTTTTCTTCCTGTCTTTCTCTTCTCTATCATCTCCCTCCCACCAGTTCTTGTCCTACAACCAAATATCACCGTCACTGACTTAAAAAAAGGAAACATTTCATCCCTAATATCTTTTCCAGTGGTGAATTCTGTGCATGAACACATCTTCACATAAGTCATAAGTCACATCCTCCACAAAGTGCTGGTGCCTGGCCCCCAGGGTCTCCTCCTGACCCCCTTCATTAGTGTGGCACCACTGTGGCCCCTCAGTGCCAGTCTGCTTCCAGATAAACGCAGAAAAAAGCTGAGCAGCCTTCCCGAAGGCAGCCTAATACTCTTCGTTCCTGGTAGTCGGTTTTTCCTTCTCCGAGCCGACTCTCGCGGGATGGAGGGTTTGGAGACGGCTGGTCTCAGCTTCCTTCTGATCCGCGGCACCAAAACGCCGCGTAGACCGACATCGAGCTCAGCGGCGCTGGAGATTTTTGGGAAGCTCTCCGTTCTGCCGCTGATGGACTGACCTCTCGGTAACCAGGCGCGCCTGACGACGCTGTCATGGCTTTTATTTCATGGCCCGTCCTCAGACATCAGCAGGAAGAAGAGACAATTTATAAATGCCTCCCCCCCCTGTCGTGTTTCCTGGTGATACAGCTAGATGGCAGTCATGAGTGTCTTAAAAACATCCCCCTCCGTCATGACACCAATGGTAGTGGCCCTATGAAACGCATCTGGAAAATTTACACACCACAGCAGGGATGTTGCACCAACTAGGGCATAACTTTGTTATCTCAAGTGCCATTTTAAACTGTTACCACCAATATTACTGCAATGTCTGCATCAGGCTTCTCGGCCTGTTGGGAGAACAATGTTTATTTTTTGTTCTTCTTTTAATCTGGACCCATTGTGACATGTATAATGCATGTGAGTGTTTTAATTAGCGCTCTGCATTGTGATAATGAGCTGGCCTGAGTGCGAGATTGATTAACGCCTTTGCGCTAACAGAGCACAGGAATACCTTTGAACATCAATACCGAGGCTGGCCTTGTGTAGAGCCGCACAGAAGCTCCACACTCTTCTTGACTCACGTACCCTGCAGGATTTACAAATACAAAGTTGCTACACTGCATGAATTTTGCAAGCCAGTTGTACACTGCTTTGTCAGAGCAATTGAAGTAAAGTGCCTCTCTAATAGTTATGTCCTTGTGGAATTACTGCCATCAGTTGCGGAGTGCTGTGCTTGTAACACCGTTCTCGACTCTCCATCTGCATTATCACATTATATAAGGTGAGTTACTGCAGTTCACAAATCACACAATGCCAGCTCAGCTGGTCATTCTCCGAGGATAAATACATTAGAAAACAAATAAGTGAATGATGTAGAACATTCAGATCAGAAACTGTACAGAAAAAAAACATTAGATGCATTCTTTCTTACTTCCTTCAGTAGATCCCCAAAGCCTTTTTCAGTTGGACACTGGCGTTTTGTCAGGGCCTGAAGTGTGAAAGGGGGGCTGAGGCTGGTGTTTTTTTATAGATCCTTGTCTGGGTGTCGGCAAATCTGTGTGTCTGAGCGACTAGGAAAATGCTCTCTTTCAGTTTTTCTCTCTGCCCCTCGCTGTCCACATCTGCCAGCTTCTCTCATCCTCTCAGAAGGCGAGCACTCGGCTGAGCCAGATCTGACATTTTAAAGGCCAGTGCATGATAGGTTATATTAAGTACAGAGCTGAGGCCAGAGGTGCCATAGACAAACATTAAATAGTCAAATGGATCAAAATGACTCAAAGTGGACCTGAGACTGCAGCGGGAGAGGAGATGAGTAGTTCTACTCGCTATTAGCATCACACACGCGTACGCACAAGAGTCAGTTCTCAGGTTCAGAAGGACCTCCTCAGATTAATACAAGCCACATCCCATGTCCTGGGCCACCTTAAGGCCTACATCTGAGGAAAGACAACACCGATTCTCCTCATTCTCTGAGCCACCCCCCCCCCCACACACACACACACACACACACACACACAAAGTAGGCATTGACCTCCAACTTGGACAAATACTGCATATACAAATCCTAACTGTTTACTAACAATGTATATGAATAGTGAAACAGGGCTGGAGTCGTCCAGTCAAGTGACCAGATCTTGACATGATCTGGGAGCCCAGTCTCATCTCGGCTCGTCATATAGTGACACTACCTGACCAAGCATCAATACCGGACAAAAAAGGATGCATTTGGCGTCCTTATTTGACGCCAGATTAAAATGAACCCTATGCCCTGACCCCAAACCCCTTTTTTTTTTTTTTTTTTTTTTTACAAAGTACATTTTAATCACTTTCTTTGCTGCAGGAGGTGCATGATCAACTCAACTCAACTCAAACTTTTTTTTATAAAGCTCATTTAAAACAACCAATGTCGACCAAATTGCAGTACAGGGGTGTGTTTCCCAAAAGCCTGGTTGCTAAGTTGCTAACTGAGTTAGCAACTTACATAGTTCGTCCATTCACTATCAATAGTACCATCTTCGTAAGTTAGCATCTGTAATTTCGGGGAATGCAATCCAGGGCAGTAGGGACGGAAAAAATACATTACAAACAAATACTATACAATAAAATGCAAAATCAAGGCGAATTTATATTATTTTTTTAATATGTTTTTTTTTTTTTTTTTTGCTACAGGTGGCACGTATCAATGAGTTTATTTATGCTTTGCCGTTATAAAAGCTGCGGATGCCTTCTTCACCCGTCCACTTGAGCATGAGTCTATACAAATATTTATAATCAAATACAATGTTTCTCAGCATTTGATTTACTTGCTAATGAGTCCATAAATACAATGAGAGAGGGAAGCAAGTTGCAAGCAATTATGCCTTTCAGTAGGTATTTTCCTACACAGTTGCCGTCAGTTGTTTTTTTAAAACCTTGCACCAAATACTGCTTCTCATGCCAAGGCAGTCTGTATCAGTAATGCCAGGGTTGGACTCTAGTTCTCAGTACCTCTCCAGCTCTTTGCAGACAGTCGTGGGAAGTGCACTGTTCATTTGAAGCAGCTGATAAAGAGAACAGCTTGCCACTTGCTTCTTTCAAATTTTTACCTAATTATGTTTTATATATTCTATTTAACAACAGATGGTTTGCATTCATTTCACTGTATTCAAATTTGGGCAGCTTTTATGCTCAGAATGTATACAGTATGCTTCGAAACAGAGGGAAATATTGACTAGCACCTGTAGTCCAGTTTAATCCTGACACAGGTGGACACAATTAGGCATGCAGCTTTTAATTGCAATCCACAGGAGCAATTAGACACGCTTCAGTTCTGCGACCAATCGGTGGCAGGTAGGGGGAGATTAAGAATGTTTAGCAGGGCACCGGCAGTCCGCTTAATCACAAATGGTCCATCAGGAACTCCGCAGAGCATTACATCTGCCACCTCCATGAGAGCAGAGGAGAAAAACAACCGCAAGAAATGAACTGACAAGTTAGCGGAGACACAGTTGGCACCATAAATATTTGGACAGTGACACATTTATTTATTTATTTATTTTCAATAACAGTGAGGTTTTTTACAATAACAGTGAGGTTGAAATGTGGACTGTCAGCCTTAAAACCCTTTCAATCCAATCGTGTCGTCGCCAACAAAAATGCACGCGGCATTTTGTAAGCACCTTAATTACCATAAGATTTGTGCAGTAAAGATTTCAACTGTTAGAATAAGAAAAATTCCAACTGTTCCTGAAAGCTAAGAAGTTGCGCTTCAGCCCATATACAGGTTACTATGGTAAACACTGCCGCATGGCGCTCTCCCGGGATTTTTGAATTAGGCCTTAAAGGGTTTTAATTTGAGGGAAGTTTCCATCCTTACCAGACGAAGTGTAAATAAATTGCAGCACCTTTGGTACATTTTTTGGAACATCAAAAAATAATTAGTTCAGCATAATGTAGGATAATGCAATCATTTTCTTATGTTTGGTCTCATATCCTTTGAATGCAATGACTGCTTGATTTCTGTGAGACACAGACATCACCAGACACTGGGTATCTTCCCTGGTGATGCTCTGCCAGGCCTGTACTGCAGCATCTTCAGCTCCTGCTTGTTTCAGGGACTTTACGCCTTCTGTCTCCTCTTGATCATGTACAGTGCTTGTTCAGCTGCTGATTGACTCAGCTAACTGAAACAGAATAATAATAATAATCATAATAATATAATAATAATAAATATGTCAGTGACCAATTGATTATGGTGCTCACAGTATTGGATACGATCAGTCAATATGTTCACATTCTATGAAAGCCTATTTCCTTGTTCATGGCAGAAACATCCCCTCGCTCCTGCCAAGTTTATCACTCTTACAATTCATTTAAACACTGTAATTGATGGTCCCGTAAATCCGGAAGAAAAGTAGAGTCCAAGCACCCTGGCACAGAAGTCACCTAAAAATATTGGAGCTCAGCATTCATCAGGTATTGAAATATCTGTTGGTTGGACCCAAACCTCTGTCAGCTCCTCAGACGTGGCACTTTATGCTGCATGGAGGATATAATGTCAACCTGACGCCACTTTCAAATATTATATATATGTAGCTGCCGGATAGCTCACTCTGTTAAGGCACTGTGTTGCAGTGCAGAAGTGACTATCACGTCGCGGGTTCGAGCCCCGGTCGTACCAACCAGCAGTGGTCGGCAGCTTTTTCAGAGTAGCGCACAATTGGCCATCGCGCTACAGGGTTTCAAATTGGGAAGGGACTGCCGGGAAAAGGGAAATAGCTGATAGCTTTGTTCGTTGCTCAAGCGCCTCCTGTTGGCCAGACGGGCGCTCGTCACGAAGATTCTAAGTCTGTTCATGTCCGGGTATCCTCCGCCCTCGTTCTGAACCTGCGAAGATTCAACCAATGAGTGTATAAGAAGCAGTGGCTGACAGGCACGCGGCTTCGAGGAGAGCCGTGAACTGTCTTCGCTCTCCTGAGTTGGCAGCAAGGGGTCGCATACGAGCAAGCTTTGTACATAGTTCACCAATTGGGCATTCCAGATTCGGGTGGGATTGGAGATGCCAAATTTAAAAAAAAAAAAATATATATTATATATATGTAAGGATTCGTGCTGTCTTGATTGGTCGAGGAAAGTATGTTTTCATAAACAAAAAAGTGTCCTGTATTCAATGACTGAGGGTATCCACTGGTGGCATGGCAATGCAGTGCATCAGGCTGTCACCTCACAGCCAGAAGATACGGGGATTCGATCCAGCCTGGGCCTTTCTGTGTGTGTATGTGGGGACGGCCATTCATGTGAGGATCTGGGAGAATAGTAAGTGATGAACTTGGGAAATATACTTACAAATATGAATACGAAAAACTTCAACATCCGTAGTTTGGAAATTTGCTTTTGGTCGCGACATAGAAAGTGCTATAAAAAGCACTCGTAAAACAAACACAAGAGTGCAAGGGTTCATAAGACATACAACATAAGCCATACAAAGCAAACTATAAAACAACACAACCAAAACACACATCTCAGCAATTTATTAAAAAAAAAAAAAATGATAAAAGATAATGAACTTTACTCAAGCATTATAGCTGAAAGAGGGGCCTTATCTAAGTTCGACAAACACAGCAATGAAGACGTATATGTTATTCTAAACTGGTCAAACGCCAAGAAAAATCATACAATAAAAAGCAAGTGAGTCTACGTTTAGATTGCACCTGTACCCTTGTGATATACTCAGTAAGGATCATTATTACCTCCGCCAAGGAGGTCGTGTTTTTTCCGGCATTGGTCTGTCTGTCTGTCTGTGTACAAAATAACTCAAAAAGTAATGAATGGATATCTCTGAAATTTTGTGGGTGGCTATTAAATCAGGGATGGACCCTATTGATTTTGACGGCAATCGGTCAAACAATATGGCTGCAAGATTTTGATTGTGCTGCCTTGGTGGAGGTTTGCACTTTCAGAGTGCCTCTACAGAGTGAGTAAAAAAAAAACTTTACACTTTTTAAATGTCCAATTATTATATTCTGTAGCATCTTTTTACATGTATGTTTTCAGCAGCTCTTTCTGCTTCTTTTGATCCCAGTTTGCACCTTGTTAGATTAAACCCATAACTGCTGTGGAACAATTTAAGGAGTTCAGTGAAATTTCACTTGTGCCAACTGATCAGGCTCTGATACAAAGCAAACTAAACAGAATTCCCTCTGTGAAGTTTCACGTCAACATAAAACATTTATGGCACGTTAGGAAACTGTCGCCAAAAACTCCGCAGCACATTTGTAACGTTCCGTGTCCTATGATACTCAGTGACCAAGAAGGCCCTTTGCTTGGGGGTAAACTGTGGACGCACCATGCTTGGCAGTGCCAGATCATTACGACCAATGCACAGGCAAGATTCATATGCCTGTTTTTAAGTTCAAATGACTATGCAACCCATTCTGACATGCATGGGGAATTTCATATCCAGCCCTGGTCAGTTGGCACGTCAGATTTCACTTGAGTCCCTCAATTGTCCTCTGTGCAGTCATGCCTGAAACCTAATGAGGTGTAACTGGTACCAATATCAGCGGAAAAATCTGAGGCAAAAGTACAAAATATGTTGTATACATGTATATTGCTACACCATCACAAAATGACCCGTTAAAAGGGTATAGTTTTTTTTTTTTTACTCACTTTGTAGTTGCTCACGTTATGGGAATGCAATTATATTCTACAGCACTGGATAACCGTGATCATAAATCTCAAAATATTATCGGAATGTTCCTTTGAAAGGGGACTATCTTCCTTTATTCCCCGAGGTACTGGCGAGATAAATAAATTAATAAGTTCCACCATGCACACACAAATCCACCTCCACAGAGTGAAAATAGAAATTCATCTGAGCAGAGCTCAACGCACTGCCCACACTTGACACGTTAATTCCACTCAACTACAAAAAAATTCCCACTCAACAGCTCTTTTTAAATAATTAAACTTCAATGCACCTTTTGTTTATGTTCCTCAGCCGGCGCCCGCCCGCGCAAAGGTTTTTCAATCCGCCAAAGAGTTACATTTTATTTGATCTCAGAAGAAAGCAGATCATTCCAAAACTGCGCTGAAATTAAACGTTCGCTCTGAGTAAATTGAAAATCTTGAAGGTCCGTGCCTTACCTCAAAATGGAAGGAGTTTCATTAAATTAAAATATTAATTAAATGTGGTTCGTCATTGTTCCCGGGAGTTTCTGAAACCTTTTCCATTTTTCAACTGCTTACAACACGCTGATCCCCCTCCCTCTGGCAAACTAGTTTTTAACTACATTGTGCATTTCAGTCGAAAACAGGATTCAAGGTATTATTTACCTCTGAGAGTACATTACTTTCCACTATACTTAAAATAAATAACTTGGATTGAATTAGCACTTCACCTTAACTGACTTATGATAATTGCCTCCTCTCAAACTAACTCCAGTAAGTTAAATGTTGACGATTGGCCTCAGGATTCTGCTGGATGGAAGTCAATGTGACCCGTGACAGGCCGGTTTAGCATTCATAACGGCCTGGAATCTCATACCAAATTTCAGGGGCGAGGCTGTAGGCCTGGATTTGCACAGCCTGCGCTTCCCAGGTCCACCCATTCTCAACCTGCTGCACAAACGGTGCCAAGTCCACGCGGCAGTGTGGCGCGCATATTGTAGACACTGGAGCAAATCATGAACAGCACCATCCTACCCTAATTCTTCTCGCTGTATAAATGAGGTATTCTTACTTTAGGTATGGTCGTTACAGTTTCATATAGTAATAAAATAATTATATTAATCGGGAACGCACAGCTACATTTTCAAAATAACCATGAACTCATATCTATAAGCCAAATTTTACTATTTCCCTACCAACTTAATGGGAAATAATTTGAAAAGTAATTAATGCCCAATGGAGCCCAGCATATATTCTCTCACAATAAAAGCGAGTTGAGTGAACTGTAGACAGAGGACTCGGCACCATCAGTGCCACTGGATGGCTGTAATCATATCGGTGTGTTAACTAAAGCTCATTTGGTCATTAATGCTGCGGCAATAAAGAAAAATGGTTTGTTCATGATTAATCACCGGGAGATAATGGGACCATAACCCTGCGCTCTCTGCTCTCTAACATGCATGGATAAAACTCCCGTGAATACGGCTCCACTGACAATAATTAGAGAGGGTAGAAAAAACAAAAAGCGAGAAAAAAATGGAATTACAGTGTAGTGAGAGTTAATGGATTAGATGCCATTTGCCTGTTCGTAATGCATGGAAAAGACCTGCAAAAATGTGGATCAGAGAAGATGGTGCCACTGAGCTGAATGTAAGGCTGGTTTTAAATGCTGAACGCTGTGTACAGTACTTGGTGAACTTTAAGTTCAATCTGGATTCATCAGATTTCACTACTGCTGCATAAACCTCTTTTACAGGAGGAGGGTGTCCGTGCAGATAATCAAATTTAACCAGAAGGGCATTCAGTAGAGCACGTACCTCCGCTATGCCATATGTCATTATTATTGGTTCTGGATCCACAAGACTATTATCCAGATCACCAACAACTATAATCAATTCTTCATTAGTGTAGATTCTATTTAACACTGAAATTTTACAAAAATTTGTTCATTACATAAAAGGACAATCATTCTATTCAGGTATATTTTAACTCCTACCAGATCTAGCATCCAGAATATGTTCTGGTTCACTTCCAAAATTGAATCAATTCATCCTTTGACTATCACCCACCGTCCTACCAAATTTTGTGTCAATCTGTTTATATTTTTTTTGAGTTATCCCATTAACAGAAAGACAAACGCATGAAAACAACATCCTTGGCAGAGGTAAACAGGGGAGGGGGATGAAAGGGAATGACATATGAATGTCAGTAATACAAGCGAGTGGCTCTAACCACAAAGTGCCAACTCACAGCTAAAGTCAAAAGGGAGAGGAGAGAGAGAGAGCTCACCAAGATGGGAAACGGGTGCATTTTATCAGCTCAGTGAACGAGACACAGATGCTTTCCATTGTGCCAATGACCCCTGGCTTCGCCCACCAGGCACCTGCAAATGAGCGTCACATGCAAGCACAGCAGGGAGCCGTAACAAATGACCGTTTCCATGTCTGTTTGTTCTCTGAGTGGAAAAGAACCAGACTGTCTGACTTTGAGCTTGACAGTTCTGGGTTTCTTAGTTTCACCAAAAGCCTGTGAAACTAATTTTCCATCTGTGCCTGAGGACTGGGTCCCAGGTTTGTCAGAGGGTGCTGTATCCTGTTATTTATTTCATTTTTTTTTTTTCATAATTCATTTCAACTGGAATGTCCTCCATCAACCAATTACTTCATGTTATTAATGTCTTTGAATTAGTGACCAACAACAAAATCTCTAACCTAGTTACATAAGTCTTCAGAGCAGATATTGTCATATTATCAAAAAAAAAAAGGTGATAACTCTATCCCAGTGGAAACACTTCATTTTCACTTTGGAAGGAGGACAGTCTCCTGTCAGCACAGTGTTCAAGGTTTAATTTTCAGGATTGCAGTTCCATTATTAGTTGCCAAAATGCTGCCACCATTCAGGATAGTGGCCCCTCATTGTCAATACCCTTAAAAAACAAGGGCTTGTGCTATAATGGAGAACTTGTGTGGTCTGTTAACACTTTTGAATTAAGATAGGAATGTACCTCCATAAAGATGCCTTTAAACACCACCCTTCAGGGAAAAAGCCCAAATTCCGCACGTTTCCTAACATGTCATAGCGCTGGCCGTTCCTTCGCTGTGGGAAATGGGGAAAGTTGGGATAAAGAACTCGGGGAGAGGGGGATTTTGCTTGATGAAGTATTCTACGAGCGAGAAAAAAAATGGCCCTGATTGTATGCAAATGCATGCGTGTTTGTTTTTCCTCAGGACTACATGTCGTTAATTTCCAGCTGCCAGTCAGAGGGGGTCTCAGGGGAGGGGCTGGCGCATCACACCGGGGGAGGGGTATGGGGGGGGTGCGGCGGCAGACCTGCTGGAGGGGCGGAGCTCTGATGCAAATGCGGCAGCGACGATGGAAGCAGCGAGTTCACGCCGAGGCCAATCTCCGCGGAAATCAGGGGAGACGGGGGAAATCAAAGGCGTTTAACGCCATCCCATAACTGAGGCACGTCTGTCACCCCGTCCCTCTCACCCCCCCACCCCTCCTCCATCCTTCAGATGCCAAAAACGGCTCGTTTCCAGTTCAGGGGCTGCTTCTCTGCCAAGATCACCTCTGGCCTCATTGTTTCCTTTTAATTATATGCTTGGGAAAGAGATGAGTGAACTGGGTGAAAGGGATTTTTTTTTTTTTTTGTTTGTGTTCATGGATAATTTGCAGAATTATCAGGAACCAGTCATACTGAAGCATCCCTATTGTTTAACCTAAGGACTGAGACTATTTTGTCCTCAATATCACAGAAATCATCATTTTAGAAATGCATTATGGAGATTGTAGGAGGTACAAACAGTTTTTATTCCATTTCTTTATTTTTGCATCAGGGTACCCCTGAAGGGTGGAACTAAATAGCTACAAGGACAGCCTGGTCAGTAACACCTATATCGGTACGCCTGTATTCTGATTTATCATGCGCAATTCAGATCATTACACCAGGAAATGCAGCGTCTTCTTTGGACATTGTTAGATATTTTACAGAGTGTATAGCAAAGATCAACGAGATGTATTTAGTATATTTACTTTGTAGAACTAATAATTCCAGACTGCTTTTTTTAAAGCAGGGATACTTACTCATTTCCAGAGTGAGCCGGTGTGGGTTCAGGCTTTCATTCTAACCAACCTGTCACACACCTGATTCTACTAATTCAACCCTCAGAGCTTTTGCCATAGACCCTTGATTAATAGAATCAGGTGTGTGACTGGTTGGTTATATGAAAGCCCGCACCCACACCAGCTCATTTTGGAAAAGAGTGAGTATCCCTGCTTTAAAGGCAACATTTAAATCCAATAATTTTTGAAGAATCTGGCTGAATCTGAGCAGCTAATATTGTTTTGTACTATACAAAATTCATCCTGCTGTTTTTGTCAGCAGGCACATCATAAATAAATACAAGGGAACTAGTTCCTTTGGCAGCCATACATGCCCACACCATAACACTACCTCCACCATGCTTAACAGTTAAGGTGGTGTGCTTCTTTGGATTGTGAGCAGTACATTACCTACTCTAAATTCATCTTTTCCCACTATTTGTGTACTCGTTTATCTTTCACGTGTCTCTATAGGCTATCATACCGGAACAGAACAGGCTTTTTGGATTTTTTAAGGTTTACCACTGCATTAAATCTTGTGGTAAACATTCCATCTTTACACTGTTGAACTGTCCTCTTGACTGCTGAGTTTGACACAGATACGCCTCCCAGACGGTGATCAGGCTAACAAGAGAAGGGATTTTTCTTCACCTGGGAAGTTCTTCTTTCGTCATCCAGTGCAGCTGTAATTGGTGGCCTTTTACTGTCATTAAACTCACCAGAGTGTTCTCTCTTTCTAGAATGTTCTGAATGATTAATTTGATCTTATTTGCCATCGCTGTGATGGGTCTGTTTTTCAGCGGAATAATGTCTAACTTCACTGGCACAGTATTTTAGGCTTCATATTCAAAGTAATCAGAGACAGATTCCAAATGCAAATGCCACCAATGAATCCCCTCTAGACTTCTCATCTGCGTACTTGTAAATTAAATAATGTGGACATAAAATACAACTGGCCATAAGCTGCCAACCGTTCAATGGCTTGTTGGGACAACAAAGAGGAGCACATATAAAACATTCTCTGAATCCTTAACCATGCACACACTTGGGATGTAAATACTCACAATAACTTGACTTAAGTACCCTTATAGCTGAACGTCCTGTTTCAGCTCATACTTATTATTTAACTTCCATTTCAATATGCAGTGGGACACAGCTAAAATAACCATTACTTTTCTAAATATATATGGACCTGATTTTATAACTTTATCCCATCTCTTAAGACTTAATTTTGACTTCTGTTGGAACCTGTGTTTTTGAAACATTTTTTAAAGGTTTTTTTTTAATTATTCTTGATTTATTTTATGACACATGAAGGTCTTCACATCTGCATTTTTCTACAGTGGATAATAGAACACCAATGGTACCTCTGTTTTTATCTCTGTGGTTTTCTGAGTATCAGATTAACTTCTATCACATCACGGCTTGGTACCTTGTGGAGTATTCAAAAATAACTTTTAAAATTTTAAATACATTAAATCTCTTGGGTCGAAGATGTTGGATACAGCATGATTTTTTTTTTTTTTTTGCTCAGAAGCTACCCATCACACCATTTAAAAGAGTGGGTCTTATTGGAGACGAAAAATAAATCCATAATAATAAATCCAACACTTCGGCGATTATTTACCTGTTATTTCTGTATTCTATATTTTCACGTCAAACAATCAGAGGCTGTGTTTCTAACTGACTGGTGGTGTTCGTGGCAGCCATATTTGGCAACACTGATCTCAAACATATTGTGCAGTAGCGTAACATGGGATTATCCCATTCCTGCTGAATACAGATTTGTGCTATAAGGGCTGCCCTTGAAACAATGAGTAGAATAGTGTAAATGTAATAAATAACATTACAAAAATGTCTGAGACCCCAGGAAGTCAAAGATTCAACTTAATATCCATAAATTCATCATCACTACAGTTGTGCTTTAGAATTTGAATTGGCTGAGCACATGTATTTTTGTAAATTTGACACTATACTACTGATAATACAATAGCAAATGTGATCAGCACCCCAATGAGTAAATTTATGGTAGTGCCTGACTTAATCACCAGTAAAAATGTAATGAATTTCTAACAGCCAGTCCTCCCAACATGCCTGGATGTAATTGGAATGCAGCACACAAGCTATACATGTACTGTGCACATAATAGTGGAAGGCATATTCATATCTGTTAATGACTTCCTCACCATAAAATACAATTAACAAATCGGAACCCAATTTGGAGACCCCAGGTATTTCTGACAGTTAATTAAAAGACATTTCTCAAGTTTTGCCATGTGATGAACTGGAATCATTTCACAGGTTGGGCGAAAGGCTTGTGTTTCTTCAGCAAAAGAGCTAATTACTTTCCACACTCCTCACATACAGTATTAATTCTTCATTTTTTCCGGGGAAGACCAAACTGCTCTAAAATACAACTTTCAAAACCTTTTGTACATGTTCTGAGTTATTTTTATGTATTGCTTTATTGCAATGCACCTGCGGTTACAAAACCGAGTATGTTCTTTCATTTCAACAACCAACATTGGAAATACCACTGCAAAAGTCATATCACATGAAAAAAAAAATTTTCATTGCAAGAACCAGAAGAATGTATGTATGTTAGCATATTTGCTGAATTATTTTCATTAAAAAAACATAAAATTCCATGTTGAGTGAAAAATCTCATTATTCAATGCACATTTTCACATTTCAGAAGAGTCCATGATGTGCGCTCATCGACCAAGTGAAAGATGGACATACAATTTAACAAGAGAACATTTAAAAATCTAATTATCGGCAAGATTTACAATGTCTGAGATTGAGGCCCAACAAATCTGTCCACAAATACAACCAAGGAGGATTCACCAGAATAATACAATAGCACCAGCTGTCTTTGAGATTCCATCTGCCAAGGATTAGACATTTACGGTAGAGGTTTTACCTGTCATAAGCATTGTATTAGACAATGGTATTTTAAGAAATGGACCCCATGGTATATAATCACTGCTTTGTACTTTAAATAATTTCACAGGACGAAAACACTGTGATGTGGATTATAGTTTGAAACGACTTTAGAGGACGTCAAGTGTCCTCTTACTGCCACTCGGCTGGCACAGTGTGAGATTTGTCAAAGCAATCCCTCCTGTGACTGATTTTATCACCTGAGTTTATCACCTCGCGGGGGTCTGAGGATTCCTGTAATGGGCCTGTTCTCTAGCTGACAGCTCGGTACAAGATTACTATCCAAAATAAACCTCACTTTATATTGCCTTGGATTTTTTGTGCATTTATTTTGTGGCATCTTTTTATTGAATGAAAGATTACATCATAAACAGTTTGCCACGGTGCATTTTAGACAAAAGCAAGCCGTTGCAGGGGGGCGAAATATCAAAAGCATTTACAAAAACTGATTCTACGTCCAAACCCATATGTTTTAAGCTCTGGCTATGTCACTGCTCTGAAATGTGTGTGTGCAGCACTGCATTGTGTATGTAAGGAGCCATCCCTCAGAAACCAGTGCATTATACACGGGTGGATATAAAAGGGTAGGGTGAGTACTGAATCAGGAGAGACATACAGGGGTATGGACCAGACCCTTCAACAGAATGTTCCAGATCTTTAAAATAATGCAAAAGGTAGCTTTAGAAAACTATTTTAAATGAGGACATTTGTCAGTCAAGGAGCGGCACAGAAATTTCAAGTCACTTCCTGGGGTATGGTTTAGGCTTAATAGATCAGTCTATGTCAGAGGAACCTGACCTTGAGTTGATGCAATTCATGTCATTTTGCTTATGAATTTCAAAAACAAATTGGTCAACCTTATGCCATATTTCAAGCTGTTTTGTTTGATTTAGACGCATATATTTAAACTGCCATTTTCCCGTGGAGAAGTTTTGGCACACAAACTAACACAATGCATCACATTGTTGATCAATTACTTCGCCCTACAAGAAAAAAAAAGTAAATAAAAACTTTTCTGACTTTAGCTATCCTACATAGATTATCTTTCACCCTATCCTAGTTTTCGCATCCAAAAATTTAAATGAGGGCTCTCTAATGCTTGCTTTCCAGAAGCCAATTTCTGCGGTGTCACTGGGTCTTGATATATGGCATGATGACATATCTACCTCAGCCATGACCTGATGAATGATAGTGTCACAGTTCTTTCCAGAATACAGAACTTCAGATCCCTGAGGGCAAACAGATGTGTCAAAAATCTATAACAGAACAGATTCCCAGATAGATCAGCGTACCCCGCAGGTCAAAACACAAATTAATTTCTCCAAGAATGGAGGAGAAGATTGGCTTGTTTAGCTCAGGGAGCAGTAGCCTCGCCTGTATCTCGGACGGCCCGCTACGATGACCCATGTCACAACTCGTCATGTGACCTAATGATGCCCGTGCTCATAACATCAGAATCAATGAACTAAAAAAAAAAAAAAAAAAAACCACATTTGCTATAAGAACTATTCAGGGCGCAGGTTTGATTTGCTTTATACTAGCACAATAAAACACAAAGCATTGCTTGTAGAAGAATAACAAATAACATTCAAAAAAATAAGTTCAATTAAATTTCCTCAAATACTGCATCCCAACAGACAGGTCAGGCTAAAATTCCATCACTCTATTTCCTGTGTTTGGTGGATGCTGGCACTCCAGAGTCATTGATTACAGTTTTTTACTATTGCTAAAACACATTCCATGAAACATTGCTCCGTTTTCCCAAAACTCTAAACACAAAACACTTTTCTCAAGCTACATACGCAAAACCTCACATTCTCTTTTCAAAACCAAACTTCCACATCAAAACAGTTGCTCATATGCTCAAAACCAAACTTTGACGCCAAAATCACTCTCAAAGCCTGCAAAAAAGTAAACACTACGAAGCATCATTACATACTACAACAAAAAAAAAACTGAAAACACAATGTTCAGGGTGTGAGAATGTTCTTTTTACCATTTTTCACAACTGCCAAGACACATTTTTAGAAACCTTCTTATCTGTTCTCAAAATATATTACTTTAGAGTACTGGGCATTCATAGATTTGTGTGTTTCATAGAAACAATATGTAAATTAAGAAAATGAAGAAAATACAGTTAGGTACGGTTTGGATGGACTCTGTCCTGCTTCGGTCATTGACATGCTGTGGACAATGACATGGTCAATGACTGTAGCTCTCATTTCATCCGTAATGACGGTGCGTGATCGTCTTGCTCTCCCTCCTCGCCCCCCTCCTCTCCCTCCTCGCCCCCCTCATCTCCCTCCTCTGACACAAACTCCTCTTCCTATGCCTCTGCCTCCGTCCATTGTTGCTGTTTGGAACCTTCAGCAAACGGTGCATTCTGAACTGGCCTATATGTGTGGTCACATCATTTGCAACAAGTGTCTTCAATTTTGAGTGGTTGTGTTCAATCAATGACACCAGATGTGTTCATTGTGTTCAAGTTTTGCTGACTGTGGCTAGCATTTTACATCACATGAGCTTCAATGTGCAAAATGTGTTTAGTGATTGAAAATTTGAGCAGAGGTTTCTGCAACGTGTTTTAGCAAAACAAAATGTGTTTAGAATTATGAGAAAAGGGGGGTTGAGTTTTGTGAATTGCTTCTTAACGTGAAATATGTTTATAGTTTTGGCAAATTGGGGCTAGTTTTATTAAATGTGTTTAGGAAACTGGTCATTTGGTTTAGAGAGTTGGGTTTTGTGTTTTAGCAATAGTGAAAAACTGTAAGTAAATTTATACGTTCTGTACATATATCATACTTCTCTGTGTTATATCTCAAAGCGCACCGATACACTTAGTGATGCAATGTGCTCACTGTTTTCTCAAGTAGATACTGACTGATTCATCATAGTTACCTCTCTTTATGGTTTTTTTTTTTTTTTTTTTTGGAGGCATCGATGTTCTATCATGTTCTTGTGAGTGTCATCAATCTATGCATTGGACTATAGGGAGCAGAATGTTTGTCCTTCATTTCTAATTCAGTCATCTCATTCAGTAGTTTACCATGTAAAAATTCCTTTTGTGTTACTTATATAGGTTAGAGTGAACACTGATTGACTGAATGTAAGTGTGTGTGTGTGTGTGGGTGTGTATGTGTATATATGAGAGAGAGAGAGAGAGAGGGAGAGAGAGAGAGAGAAAGAGAGAGAATTGCAGTCATGTATTGTTGACATGTGTAGGTTATGGTTGCTGAATGTTACTGTACCAGAAAAGTAAGAATACTGAGTGATACCATTGAGAGATCCACTGTAGTAGATATAGCCCTTAGGCCCTTGGTGTTGCTAATCTTGGACTAATCGCATGACAGCTCATAAATGATCAGGGGTGTCATCCAGTCTTCAGGGAACCTCACAAATTAATTGCTTACTGAAGAACCTTTTACATTGGGAAGCTATCTAAGATGAGAGCTCACTTCTACAGACACGAGGAGCAAGGCAGCTCTCGTTACAGGTATAGGGTAATTAGCCAACCAATCCATGCCAGTATTATGCAAGACATTTGTTGTTTTGATCAGTGTTTGGATAAATGAGTGTTACAGTGCTTGAATGGCATGCACATCAAAGTATTTGTGTTCTGTGTGTGCCGACAAACACAGTTGGTCTAACTGAAAAAGCAAATTAGCAAGTAGATGCTCACTGGTAAAATATGTATTTCATCTGGAAAATCAGGAAAAAGAGGGCACAAACTGTAAATGGCATGTAGGTCTGAACCGCACTTCTGCCTGCATACAACTGAATAAATCCTTAGAAATCCATAGTTGTACCAGACCAATAGCTCTAGAATGCAGCTTTGCGTTTCACCAGGAATATTTGAAGTTATTACCAATGATTGTCCACAGTCACATCCAGAAGCATCTGACGTTCTCTTTTACTCGTGGAGGAAACAGAAAACAATCAGCCCTTGCACTGACTCCAGTGGGAATCGCACACGAGGGCATATCTCTTGAAGGCAATCTCCAATTTGAATGCGTAATTATCCAATTGAATGGCGAGGGGCAAAAATGCACTTTAGTTCAACAGCAGTAACATCAATGCAACAAAACAAACAGTCAGTCAATTAAAACAGAGCGGTGGAGAGTGTGAGACACGGCCCAGAGGTCCGAGATCAAAAATGATTTATTAAAATCTAAATAGAGTCTGTCTTTGGAGGAAGATTGTCTGAGACTTATAAAGCAGAATCTCTGTAATTTGAGATCATAAAAAATCAAGGACAAACGGAGAAATAATTGCACTTGAACTGCCACAGTGTGTTTTTGCTTGAGGGTTGAGACACTTGTATAACTGCGCTAATTTTGCTGTGTCGAAGCTAAAAGTTTATCCATTTTTATCTTTGGCTACCAAGATTTATTTACTGTATATTGTCTGTAATTTTGAGGTGGACAGGTTTTGCTTACTATATAAAATATTACATTTTTATTTAGGGAAATATAAATATTTGGTTTATTAATTTCTATCTCAGCAATTGGATGTAAATATGTATTTATGAAATTATAAATGGCTCTCTATTCATTATACTGTACGGTACAAACGTGTTTGATCATTCTCGCTGCGTCCCTATGAATCCCATTGAGTCATGTTAATTCCCTGATCATTCTAATAGCATTTCACTCTATTCCAGAACTGAGGGAAGCATAAATCTATTTCAAACAGACAAACAAATATAAAATAAAACTGCTCGATTGCACATATACCCCTTGTCTAGTTTATTAGACAGGTGTAGAAAAGAAGTAAGAAACAAGAACATTCATCAATAAACTTACAAATATAAAAATCCAAACTAGAAATAATTCCGAAAGATTAGCACCTGGGAAATCCTTTAACTTAAAGATTATTTTGAATAGAAACCTTTACCCAGGGTGGAAAATACAGTCACATTCTTGTTTCAGTATCTTGTACTTTAATTTAATTCAGGTAATAAAAATGACCCAATTATACTTTTTTAAAGTCAGCGCAGTTCAATTTAATGAAATAACTGAAGCTGCAAAATTTTGGAAAAATTGCATAACTTTTCATTAGGAAGAATAATGGGAAATAAAAAAATTGATTTTTTTCCTCTAATCAAAGGTTATCTGGTTTAATAACTTCCATTAAAAGATGAGGGCCTTTTACAGCTATGGTTTTATGATACTCTTAGCAATATTACATGGTTAGATTCCATCCCCTCCTTTTAAAAGACAAGTTAAACCACAATTTCAGCCAAGTAGGTTAATCTGAGTAATGTGCACACATAAAACAATGAAACCTTCAACCGACTGTGCAGCCATGAAGTGCCATTAGAATTTCACATTTGCGCATTAGTAAATTTTAGTACTAAAAATACATGTATTTGAACACTTGGCAGTCAGTGAGGGGAACGCAGTTCACATTTTCTATTACCTTGTGATCTGTTCTAAGGCTTGGTGTCGAGTTGGAGGCTGTTTTAAGTTGAGATATAGATAGGCTTTAGTTGGGGTAAAGAGCCCAAGATGAGTTCAACTTAGGCCTACATCATATGGGAAATGTCAAAAGTGTTTGTTCTACAGTCACCGGGATATAAATAAACCAGTGTACTTTTATGGACAGTGGCAGGTTAACAGAGATTAGTTAGTGCGAGCCGGGATGTGCAGTAGTCTGTACATTCTGTACAAACGTCAGAGAATGGCTTAAAAAGTGGAATGCCCTCTCACTGCTATAATAGAATGCTGCGTACTGTACCACCTTAGCATCGTACAATCCATCCTTGAGCAAGGTTGATAGATCACAGGTATAGTACACCCTGCTCAGGTGATTCGTCCATTGCATTGCACCTATTAAACGCAGACGGTTCATCGTTGGCAGGCTTTCATAAACTGGTGTTTTGGAGCAACTGTTTAATGTCCCAGATGGTGCTGTTCTGGAGCTATGATATGCGAACTGGAGATGTGGTGTTGTTCTAGCCCCAGAAGGCATCCATCACGCCAAAGCCAGAATGGGACATAGGTCTGAGTGTGAAAAGCACCTGTGTTATCCTAAGCATTATCCTCTCTCCAAAGAAATCTCTTACATCTCAATATCTGCACAGCTAATCTGTATACCCAACACCACCCTCCTCATAAACACCGCTCTTAAACACAAACACGCTGACCAATGTCTGAAGTGCATACTAATGTCCCAAGCCTTTGATTTGTAAGTGGCAGAGTCCAGGGTCTGACCCCGTGGGCTTCGCCGCAATACCTCGGGGAGCTGCGATGCTGCAGATCTGGAAAATTGATGGACTATATTCAGAGACCGGGACCCAGGAAAGTCTGCCTCTCCTCGCGAGCGATAAAGCTCTACTGCTCATCCGTGGGCGGAATACCCAGCGCTCTGTCGAAGATGAAGGTGCACGGACATGTTTACAGATCCGGAGGAATGCCGGAGAAGCCTGGCGGACCTGTGGATGCACAGGAGTCAATAAAGAGCGATTAGGATCAGCGAGATTCCAGCTCTCCTGATGAATGTGTTTTACTGCGCCGCGGCGATATTGGGCATTCATTAGAAATTATTGGACTAATTAGACCTGGTGCCAATAAAATTAAACTGCCATTAGAGGTGATGAATGCCAGTTTAATGGTTTAAGGTGCTATTGATGTTTTGGACCGTTGTGTTTGACCTGGCACGGGGTCCTGATCCAGAGCAGGAAGCCCTATATGAGGTTGTTAGTGGGAGATTGGATTCAAGTTCTTGCCGCGTTAAAATTTGCCATAAAAAAACAAAGAAAAAAAAAAAAACAACTGCAAATTTGAGATTGGGGGATGGTACTTTCTCCAGCTACCCAAGCACCTGTGTTTATTGCCTCAAGAGCCTCTTAGAGTTCATTTTGTAAACCGTATTAATTGAGGTTCTGAATTGTTCTTCTTTCATTTTGCATTCATATACTCCCTGGAATAACTCAGTGAGCCCTTTTCTGAGGCTTAACACCTGCCCATCGATGAAAGGTTTCTGCAATAAACCATACATTGGGCCACTTCCGGCGACACAATTTCTTAAGAAAAAAAAAGTGAACGAAAACATTATTTCTACTAGGATTGCGGACCGTGTACTAAGGGGGTGTAAAGATACTGCATTTGCTTCACTCCACAACAAAGCCACCAGTGGAATGGGACTTATGTCTAAAATAAGTGGATCAATAATGCAACAGAACACAAGGGAGAGATGAAATGACTTTATATCTTCGCCAATAAGAGATAAAATTTTAGAGGTAGGGATCAGGTCTTGGTGTGCTTGAGGGAATTGATGAAATCCCCTCCAGCCCCATGGAAGGAAAATGGATGAAGAAACTACAAGAATGCTTCTCAGTTCTCTTATATATTAAATCTCATTAATCTAGCCGCTCACGAAACAGCCTATTAATGCCTTTTCATCATAGTGAGATAACAATAGGCGGAGGACGTTGTCAATATTGCGGTTCAAGCTGGGATTTTTATTTGCTATCCTTGAATTTGTCAAACCATTATACAGAACCCTTCTTCACTCAGAAAACCGAAGTTGCCAGAATGGTTTCTTCATCACAGTAAATGGTTCTAATTTGAGTCATTCTATCCCCACATCCCTTAAAATAATTAAATTTCCCCACGGATATTGACATCTCATTTTCAAAGCGTAAGAGAGTTATAGTGTCCACACTGTGACAAACGGAATACTTGCAGGCAAGGACTCAACAGCACGACTCAAGGCAGGATAATGTCAATGAACAGTCTTTACTTGCGAAGGAAGTTTAACAGGCAGGCTGGGATAAGGCAAACTGAAAACAACCAGGAGAGAATAGCAAGGTCCAGGTAATTAAAGAGAGGTCAAAAAAGTATTACAAGAAAAACACACAAAGCTAAAATGCTGGTGAGCTAGAAACAGGTACAACGACAAACTGGCACAGAGTGAAGGTTACACAGATACTAAATACCCTAGTAAATGAATCACAGGTGAAACTAATTGGGGCGTGGCAGCATAATCACTGTGGAGGGAAACACAGGGGAAGGAGGTCAGGTGATCTAAAATGAGAAAAGAGGTAAGAATTTCAAAATAAAACCATGACTGAATACATGAAACAAGAAAGACATAACTTAAGAGGTAGCATGAGACGTCACACACACAGTTATATGTTTGTGCATCCGCGTGTGTGTGCGTGGGTGTGCGTGTGCATGTGTGCACGTATGTGTAAAATTTGTAACATTGTGATGTTCTGCATGTCAAGCTGCATATTTCAGTTCAGAAATAATTTTCTGCCATAACAGCTTGCCACAAGATTTCAACAATAAATTTCAAAGCATATCAATGAAATAATGCATAGCTGCATAGTTTTCGACCGTCAATAAAACACACTAGTTGTCATAGGAGGAGACATCTAACACAATTCTTCTGTTCACTTGCTTTGTGGTCAGTTCAACTTTATAATGACATAACATAGTAATATCACCACCGACAAGATTTGGGTGAAAAATATGATGCATACAAGATAAACATCAGGCATATGATGTTTTTCTTATCGTTTGTTTTCGAAGGCTCAGTGCCACTGTTATTTATCGTATTGAGGAAACGGTCTTCCGATGGTATCAGTCATATTTGAGGGTAGGAACAAACAATGTGCTGTATGTTGTTTTACGGGTTGGGGAATATGTTGCTTCATCTGAGTTCCCCCTTTCATCATTGATGGGGTTTGCGAAAAAAAAAAAAAAAAATATATATATATGCAACACTGAATCCACCCTAAAAAAAAAGACAGATGCATGCTTTAAACTTTTACATGCAAGTAAGTCTAACTATTTTCAGACAGCTGACAAATTCACCTTAAAAATCCAAACAACATTTACATTCATGGCAATGAAGTTTAAATGTGAATCAAAACAAAGGTAGAAATGACAAGCAAATCCTAAAAAATGAAGGATGGCTTGCCAGCTGAACAGCCTAATCATGCGTACAAGCATCCCGCTGCTTATCACAACAGATGTGTCATATCTCAATAATGTACCAGAACTGAACTTCAGGATAAAATACATTTTCTGTTTATGAAGAAGTTACAGACTCTGAGCAGTCATCAGTTTGCATTTGTGATAAATGCAAGTAATGTTGCTTGAGGTTTTGTAATAAGGATGTTTACAAGTCAATAACCTGACAGGCTGGCAGGGGTTTGACAGGCAATGTGTTGTACAGGAGAAAGGAAGGTGGCAATGGATGTAAATGAGACTGATCACTCATGTTGAAGAACCATTTCAGCTTTTTTATTCTCAGGTAGCATCCATTTCATTACAGTAAATATGGAAACAAATGGCTGCCATCAAGGCATCCTATCATGTATAGTATTAATTTGAAAACCTGAAAAAAATATGGAGACTTTACCACACATGATCGCTAACATATTTTGCAGCACTATCTTATTGTTATTATATCATGTAAGAATGAATGATTTCGCCCAATTACTACAAACAATGCTCTGCAGGCCCATCTGTAAGGGTTGCGCTTCGTACCAAGTTCAGGACCATGGAGGACAGGAAGTTGAGGACTGGACTCAGGTGCAAGGATGGACTTGGCTACTGCGCAGCAGAAGGCACGAACGAAGCAATACAAAACAAAGTGGAATCGAGGTTCCTTGATTAAACACTATTGGGTAATACGGACTCTGGGCATCAGCTGCAGTAACAATGTATTACAAATAGAAAACAAACCAGAGGGGGCACCCCGGTGGCTCATCGGTCTAAGCACGTGCACCATAAAGGCTGTGTCCTTCCCGTGGCGACCCGGGTTCGATTCCGGCTCGGGTCATTTGCCGCATGTCTTCCCCATTCTTCTGCCCAACCTTCCTGTCTCTCTCTACCCTGCAACTGTCAAATAAAGGTGAAAATCCCAAAAAAAAAATCTTTAAAGAAAACAAACCGGAATCGAGGTTCCTTAATACAAAGTGCTGGATAAAACAATAAAACAGCACTGAGTTAGCACTCAAATTCACGCGAAACGCAGGTAATACGTTTATACAAGACTAGAAACGCAACACAGGCATGTAGTTAGTACACTTCACACCAGACCGAGTCTGATATACGCACTGCTACCACCCAGTGGCAATTACACACAGATGCAAACAATGTTCGATGGAATGAGTGATGCAGTCCGGGTCTCAATAGACTGGTGGGTTGAAAGCTGGAGGCGTGGCCTCACACTATCAAACATTTCCGATAGATTAAATCAGCAAAATTAATTGTCTAAAGTAAACACAAGAGAGCTATTTATAGTTGTAAAATAAAAACAATTTTAAAATAGTTAAAATTGTGTTGTTTAATATATTAAGGGAAAAGTGTGCAAAGTACAATTGTGCAAGTTTTATTAGCATAATTTTATAATGAATCCACACAACGAACAATGACAAACACAAATTTTGGGCTGTACAAAATTCTGCGAGAAACCACATTGAAATGATTTTTATTTATTCATTTATCCTTTATTTAACCAAGGAAGTCCTGGTGTTATCAGTAATTATATCAATATAAAAAATAAATCAAGCATTTAAAAGTTTATGGAAAGGCTGAAAATATTTATTATAACCTTAAGCCATTCTATAACCCCCATTAAATACATGAACATATTTGCACTGTTTGGGGATGAGGAATATTTCTTTCAGAAAGGCCAAAGAAACAAGATTGATACTCATTTCAGTTGGAGGCACTTTTTATTAGTCATGCAACAGTTGACTCTATTTTACAAAAATAGGACCAAGGGTCCTGTAGCTTACCGGCAAGCAATCTTATAGTGATGATACAAGTTATGAAAATTTAATGTGAAGTTTGAAGGTCAATGTCAAGGTCACTAGATAAAAGTTCACATACATTTATAAGACCTCCTGTAATACAATCCTAAGCTCTGAAGCAGTTTTGGTGATACAAGTCATTGAAAATTCATTATGTCAATTGTGAACTTTAAAGGTCGCAGAAGATCAAGTTGAGGTCAACAAATGGACTTCATATATGACTTTCTAAATGCCTCTATACAAGCCTTGGCTCAATTTGCGACCATTTTGGTGATACAAGTCATTGTAATTTCACTATCAAGTTTGACCCTCAAAGGTCACTGACAGTCAAGTTGAATGTCACCAATTGAAAGTTCATATGTGACTTCCTAGATGTCTGTAACACAAATCTAGGTTCCATCTGCGACCACATTAGTGATACAAGTCATTGAATATTCACTTGGTCACATTTGACCTTTGGAGGTCAATACGAAGGCCACCAAATGAAAGTTCATATATGACTTCCTCTATGTATCCAATAAAAACCTAGGCTCCATCTGTGACCGTTTAGGCAATACAAGTCATTGTGTTATGACTTGAAAATCACAACAAAGAAAATCATCAATGACAACTTAAACAAATTTATTCTTCACTGATTAAAAAAACTTCTACAAAAAATCCACTGTTTAATCTTATAATAACACTCTAATGCCACTACGTAACTCTGTTGCCAAAACAAAAACTCTCTCCCTACTGACCTAATTCACAGCATTTATATAGACTAGCAACATTCTGGAAAGATCTACAGGATTCCTGGGTAATCCCGCCCCCTCTAGGCAAGAAGAAGCCAGAAACTTCTAGAAAGCACTAGTCTATTTCATCACAAAGAAGTGGTATTGCATCAGATCATGTTTTTCTACAGACATACCACCAGAGGGTGCTAAATGATAACCAAAATAAACAAATCGCTGACCAGTCATAATGGGCATTTAAATGGTGTCTAACAAATCTCCATTTACAAATGATATACAGTGCTTTACATAAAAAAGTCATACCTAACAATTGTAATTGTGTTATGTCAAGTTTGACCTTCAAAAGTCATCAACAGTCAAATTGAATGTCACCAAATGAAAGTTCATGTGTGACTTCCTTTAAGTCTGTGAAAAAACTTAGGCTCCATCTGTGACCTTTTCAGTGATAGAAGTCATTGAATTTTCACTTGGTCAAGTTTGACCTTCAAAGGTCAATATGAATGTCACCAAATGAAAGTTCATATATGACTTCCCATACCTCTTCAATACAAACCTATGCTCTATCTGTAACAGTTTTGCTGCTATCAGTCATTGAAATTTCACTGTAAAGTTTGGCTGTTGAAGATGACTGATAGTCAAGTTCAATGTCACCAAATGAAACTTCATACATGACTTCCTATATGCCCACAATACAAACCTAAGCTCTATCTGTAATAGTTTTGGTGATAGAAGTCATTCAAATTTCACTATTTGAAGTTTGACCTTCAAAGGTCACTGAAGGTCAAGTTCAAGGCCACCAAAAAGTTCATATATGACTTCCTATAAGTGTTCAATACACATATATTCCCAATCTTCAATATTTTCAAGCCTAGAAGCTTTTGGAAATTGTAACATTTTGCTTGTGCACAAGTTTGACCGTTCAGGTCATCTGAGGTCAACTTTAACACATCCAATATATGGGTCATATATGACTTCCAATATGTCGATAATACAAACTTAATCTCTATCTGCAACAATTTAGCTTCCACAGGCGATTTTGCCAATTCTCCAGAAGGCCCAATGTTAAAGTACAGCGCCCCCACTAGACCCACTTCCATCGATTCAATTACAATGGCACTCGCACTGTACATAAAGTGTATCAAGGTGAGCTGATTTCCAAATTTAGAAAAAAAGCTATCGAAGAGTTTTTGAGAAATATTTTTTTGAAATTTCAAGTCCTATCATTTAACATTAATAATATTTTCCTTGACCTCAAATTTGACCTTTCAAAGTCATCTGAGGTCAACTTTAACAATGCCAAAATATAGGTCATATATCACTTCCTATATGTCAATAATACAAACTTTCTATCTGCAACCATTTGGCCTCCACAGGCCATCTTGCATATTCATAAAGAACAGCGCCCCCAACAGACCCACTTCCGTCGATTCAATCAAAATGGCGCTCGCACTGTACATTGATGGTACCAAGGTAAGTTGATTGCCTGATTTAGAAAAAAATTTATCGCGCAGTTTTTGAGAAATAATTTTTGTAAAATTTCGCAGTCCTATCTTCAACATTGGGGCCAAAATTTCAAGGGCCCATAAAACGGACAAAAATGATTCAATCAAAAATCTGAAAAAAAAAAAAATGTCTGGAGATATGGTCTAGTAGTATGTTATGGCAATTTTACAGGAAAATTCATCAGGCCAAAAAAAAGATTAAAAAAGTTCTGGACGACAGATGACGGATGACGGATGACAGATGCCACACCACGACAATAGCTTATCGGCCCATAGGGCCAGTAAGCTAAAAAACAAACAAACAAACAAATAAACAGACAAGCATATATGAAAGCTGATCTATATTTTTGAACTTGTAATTAAAGAATATATCATTTTATAAGCAAAATTTCCTGGACCATAACTGCAATTTGGGTAAAAGTTATTTTTAATTCCTTTTTTAATCATCTCTCCACTCATCTATATCATCAGAGGTACCACTGAGTAAGAGAATAACGAAACTCATTTTTTCTGGCTTGGAAAACAGGGCAACTGCTGGGAAAATGTAAAATTAAGAAGTGATGTAGATATAATACAAAACCTACCCGCTGCCTCCGCTTTGCTGTCAAAACTTTCAATTATCCCGAGTGCGCTGCTGCAGATCTGCCCCGGTACAAAGGCCCCTGTTTGAAATGCTGCTCGCTATTGGCAGACAGGGAAACTGGAGGAAGCGGATGGGATGTCAAATGGAGGATGTGAAGCTCGTTTGCTGTTTACAGGATTTGAGAGGGTTGGTGAAAAAAAACAATCCTGACACCCGTCTATTTATAACTTCTCCACAGTGGGAAGTGGGGGGAATATATTACGCCAGACTTGAAAGAAAATGGCTATTGTATACGTCTTTAATATTTCATGATGCGGTTATGGAAATTTCAAAAGAATTGCAAATTTGGGTTCAGCGAAAGTTTATATTGAAATTATACAGCTTCCCCCTACAGTCCCCCTTTGAAGAGGGATGTCTGGAGTCTGTGGGGAGACCCATCTGTTGCAGCAGGAGACTCTCGCCTATGAAGCCTGCATCTCCCACTCACAGGCAAGAGCTTCCCACAACTGGAACATATCAGTTCTCATCATTTCTTTAGTGAAGCAGCCTGTAGCACTCAGCAGTCAACTTTTCTTTCACTGGGATCTGCACAGTCTCACCATACGCTCAGTACAGTGATGTTGGCTTGTTCCCATGGACCAGAGGGCACTCAGAGAGCGCAAACCTCTGTCAGGTTTTAATACGCCAGCTCTTACAATCAGCTGCTGAATCTGTATCTGTTCCGTTCATACAGTCCACCTTCCTATAAAATTTTGTTGTAATCCGTTGAATAGTTTTCGAGTATCCTGTTCAAAAACATTCAACAACAATAGTAATAATAAATAATAATAATAATAATAATTGCAAGACTGTGGAACATAAAAACATATGTGGTCCCGGTGGTAGTTGTTGCACTTGGAATGGTCAGTAGGAATCTAGAAGAACACTTGAAAAAGATTGGAGTTACCACAGAGGAAGAACTTTTACAGAAAGCAGCTTTACTTAGAACTGCTTAAGTGCCAAGAAAAGTTTTTCAGGCCTGCGGCTATAGGGCCGGGGTGGGCAATCCCGGTCCTGGAGGGCTGGTGAGTATGCAGGTTTTTATTTCTATCAATTACCCTGACTAATTGAGTTAATCGATTGCATGCACAAATATAGATTTTCGCAATGATTCGATCAAAGGAAAAATGTTTTATGAAGGGAGATAAGAACAGTCTTTGGTGGTCATTCATGATAATTTAAAGAAATGCGCCTGAAACATCAGATTTCATAAATGGTTTGGCTAATTTAGATAATCAACTAATTGAAGACCAGAAGTTGGTGTGAAAAAAAGGGACAGATACGGCCCTCGCTGCCCACCTCTGCTATAAGCTATAGCTTGCCCTCATTATGTACAAAAGTACATTATAAGAGCAAAATGTACATTTTACCAGTGTCATTCTAGACTGAGAACCTTGATTGAATAATAATAATAATTATTATTATTATTATTATTATTATCATCATCATTGTTGTTTTTGTTTATTTGTTTATTTAATTAAAAAAATTGTAATGACCATGGAGCTTCCTTGAATTTCCTTGTCAGAATTCCTGGATTTTATTTTCCTCTCTGTGCGACGTCTTAAAGGACTGCCTGGGTTAAGTCACATGCTTTAGTTACGGCTCAGAAGCACTGGTAAGAGGCATAAATGTAAGACCAGCAAGGACAAATGACTCATTCAATATCAGAGAAAGATTGCATTTCTTAGAGCTAAAAATAGCAAAAGTTTGTAATTCTGTCAGTGATTTTTTCATAAACACAAGCAATGATGTGTGAGTAACAACAAAAGAGTACTTAAATGTGATTTGTGTTGACATTTTTTTTTTCCATCTACAACATCACAACTAATTCTCAGGGTATTTTTCTTTAACATAACACAACAGCTCATTCCCGAGGGCTGACAGTATGTACTCAATTCCCTTCCTACAATAATTGCAGCCTCAGGACAGAAATGAGAAGTTAATTGTTCTTTACAAGACATTTAATAACTACTGAAGGTTGATTTACCCCTTTGAGGTCACACTATCTGAAGTAGCCAAGTATGCTATTAGGAATAAATATTCCGTATTCTCATCCAAAGAATTTAAACTGGTCAGATCAAGTGGTGTGTTCATTTTCTGCAATACAATATGTAACAGATGATTCTTGAGAAAGAGGTAAAAAAAAAAAAATTTTTTCACTAAACTATGAACTGCGAGGCAAAATCATGAATTTGTTTATAGCACAAAGTGTGGTGGAATGATCACAAATGCTGAATTTAACAAACCAAGGCCTCATTTCTGAGCCCGAAGAATGTCTTCTATGTGTAATCCTACAAAAGTTCTTCGTTATTTACACGTCACGAAGAAAAGGAGAATGCACACAGCAGTTAAATAAATCTTAACCTTGCTGCAGTGCAATCCACCTGAGTGGTGCTGAGCAGTTTGATAAATTGATTTTAGCTTACAGTCATCACTACCCTTTAACACTCCGGTAAAATTTGCCTAAAATGCCTATCCAAGGCGTACCCAAAGTAATTTGAAAGCTGTTCTTGAACCTTTTGGAGAATATGGATGGTTTTGGTCTCTTCTGAAAGGAAACACTCTGAAGTTTTTCCCCCAACTGAAAGAATCACTGTAAGTGCTACTGTCATTGAGTAATCTAAGTTGGAACACACTGAAGTAGAAGGTTTTTATTCTTGCCTGAATTTTTTTTTTTTTTGCAAACAGATGCCTGCAGATGAGTGTAGCTGGGACTTATTAGCTGAAAAAACACAATGGGACCACAGCATGAAGCTGTGACACAGGCGTCGATTAAAGCTGCTGTGATGATTATATTTTGAAATGGTCGGCATCAATTGAATCACAAGAATCTTAGCTTTCCGAAGATATGTGGCATGAGTATCTCGCGTTACATACAAGCTGTGTAAATGACGTAGTTTGTTTTCCGTCCGAGTGACAAGGGGTTAAGTGTAGGCCTATGTAAAGCCAAGTGATGTAGTCAAAATAAACAAACACAAGAAGCTTCATAAAACAGATTCTATGCTCATCTCAGCCTCAAACTGGTTTTGGGAAACGAGGTCCAGACTTTTGTCTGAGTGATCTAAAGAATACACTTTTTAGAGCACATATTATGGTACATAATTAATCGAGATATTGACAGTGATAATACTAGCACATATACAATGGATCTCTCCAACCGGGTCACTGATTTATGGTTACTGGGTTACCACAGCAGTGCCCGAGATCTCCATATGATGGAATAAAATGATACAGCCAGAATGAAGGGTCACACTTTAGATAAACTGTTGCTCATAAAGGCTTTATACATGTAAAATGCCTTTATAAATGAGACAATGTCTTCATAAATCGCACATAAGCAAATGTCATGCTTTGTAAAGGGTGAAATAACACATCCTTTTTCAGCATGTGATGCCAGATGTGATATAACTGAAAATGTCACTTCGCAAATGGTTAAATGCTATAAAGGGTGACATTGTCGGCTAAGTGACATTGTCACTGTCACATCTGGCATCGCATGCTGAATGAGGATGTGTTATTTCACCCTTTACAAAGCATGACATTTGTTTATATGTGATTTATGAAGACATTTTGGCTCATTTATGAAGGCATTATACATGCTGTATAAAGCCTTTATGAGCAACACTTCATCTAAAGTGTGACCAAATGAAGAATTGCACTGCACAGAAGGACCTGCCTTTTTCCTTTTCAGATTGAAGAGAAAGAATAGAATGTCCATTTGGGCGCAAGTACCACAAACCAATCAGACTCATTTCAGATTATCTGTTGAGGTACTGTGACTCAGGGCCCTCATTTCTGATATATAGAATTGCTTCATGCTCGGACACCCTTGAGTGTTAGTAGAACAGATTACAAATAAAGTGGTTGTTCCAACGATTTTACAGTGCACAATATTTTTCAATTCCAAAGTGGGAAAAAAAAACATGTTTTTTGCCCAGTAGTCCAGTTGTCAACAGCACATTTAATAATTCTACAAAGTGGAACTGAAATATGGAAAATGATAGATGAACAATGACAGTATTCCCCAGAAACTGTGTATTTAATTGTGTAGCCCCCTTACAGAGAGCAGAAATTAATGAGGCTATTCTGGGGGCTGTGGCACAGTTATCCGTGTTTCTTCAAACAGATGTTATAATCCTTATCATTGTGCATACACTCCTTCATGGGAGACACGCATTGCAAAGCTAATGTGGCCCTGTGATTCGCTCGAACTCTCGCCTTCAGCATCAGGTCATGATTGACAGGAGAGGATTCCGTGGGAAAAGAAGGAGAAAATTGTGATTGATATTCTTGCTGGATGGCCATTGTACCTTATTAACATTTTGAGAGAATAGCATATTAACTCCTTTGCGCAGAATACAAAATTATGCCAAATTTTCCTGTTTTGCATGAGCCTATTTAAGCTTTATAAGTCAGTGTTTGTGTCACAGAGATTTTGGAAAATTATTCCAGTGAAGCAAGACATTTGGATTTTCAATTACAGAATTGTTTAGGAATTAAATTTCAGAATTTACGGACGCCGGCGTCTACATCTGTGCAAAGGAGTGAAAGGATAACTTGACTGTCTTTATCCGTAATGCCTGAACACATGGGTGGTGAACACCTTTGGGTGCAACTTGGACCAGTCTTCTAGGTCTTTGAGGTTCCTAGGTTTGTGCCTGTGTAACTCTAGTGCGGACCTCAGGTTTTCAACAGGGTTCAAGTGCAGAGGCTGACATGACTGTAGGAAAATGTTGATTTTTAATTTTTCAAATGATGCATGTTATTTTTGACATTTGTACGTAAGGTAACATTTTATGTTTTAAAGGTCCTTCTACAGCCAGGTCCAACCTCTTGGCAGAGGCAACCAGATGCTGGGCTAAAATATTGTGGTACTTACTGGGATTCATTACACCATCAATCATAACAAGATCCACTGGACCACTAGTGGCAAAACAGCCACATAGCATCAACAATTCTTCTCCTTATTTTACTGTGGGTACCAAGAGTTAACCATCCAGCAAACCGTCCACCCAATCAATCCTCTAAAGTATCAAATTTGCTGCTGTTTCAAATGTTTAATTTTTGCTCTAAATGTGCTCAGTGGTATTTTCAGCTGTTTATTCATTTATTTTCATAAATCCTTTATCCAGTCATGGAGGCCAACAATGGTTTATCTCTTTTGAGGTGAAAGTTGTGCTTTTCCCGTGCAGATGGATGACACGTTACGTCATATTTCAATGCTGGTGAATCAGGAAATGATCAAAAGCAACAACACAGATTCTGATGAATAAGACCACATATTAAAAAATACAATGTAAATAAAAAAATCTACTTTTATTGCTGGAACTTTTCAAATGGATTTTTTGAGGAAAAAAAAACTCTTGAGAAGTGCAAATAACTTTGATCCCAGTAATAAAAAATGGAATTAGGAAGTGGCACATGGCTCTGATTGGACAGATACTCTGTGAGGTAGGCTTTCCACTGTTGTTTGCCTCACCTTATATTAAGACTTCCTGGATTTTTGTTTTTTCTTTAAACTTGATCCCAGAAAACGCATGCTATTTCTCAAACAATGTTCTTATTTCTTCTGTATTTATGAAGTTTAGTTGAGCAAGTTTAAGTAATTTCATCCAATGTTTAAGTTGAAAATGTGAGTAATTACATTTATTTATTAATTTATTTATCTTATTCAGTCGTTTTACATTTTCATTGAGGGTGCCAGAATTCCAGAATTGATTGAACATATTTTGGGCCATTGTAAGTTTCACAAGTGTAGTGCATATAACTTCAGATATTGCCTCTCAGAAATGTAAAACAAACAAACAAACAAAAAAACAAAACAAATGAACAAATAGGAGTGAGGAGATGGGGTTCTGGAGAGACCGAATCAACCATCAATTGTGTCTGCCAACTTCCAGTGAGAGATGTACTGCGGGCATGTAAACTTCTCTCTACCCAAGGACACAGTGTTTAAGCCCTTTAATCTGAAACATCACTGACTCAGAGTCAGAAATGCTGGCAACATAAAATGCACTAACATGGGGCTGTGACTAGAGTGACTTGCTAGCGATGCATGCAAAAAGCTGGCTCATGTTTGCAATGAGAATCATTCAAAGTCCTACTGCTGTTGAGCTCCTCACTGACTAACACAACCCCCCCCCCGCACACCCCTCACACAAAAAATAAATAAATAAAACTCGAGTGCATTTTGGCGCAGATTCTGAAGGGCCGCTCTCCGCAGCTGCTGCGCGGTGCACGGCCTTTGTGCTACGCAAACGCGAGGCACCGCGGGGAAACTGATCTCTGACACTTCCCCTGGCGCTCTGAAGTACTTTGAGAGGTTTGCACGAGATGAAGTCAGTATAAATGAGTACAGCTGGGAGACGGCCCACCGCGGCGACTGTTTTATGGCTCTTTCCAGCAAAACGCTTCTGCATCTCTCGACTGTGATTGCGTTTCACATCAGATCGTGCAGATTTCCTGCACCAGCAGTGGCAGGACGAACAGGGGTCACACACGATGTGAATGAGCGCTTGTCCGCGTCAAAGGAAGTTAATGGATTTGGATCGCGCTTGTTCAAATGATTTGCATTTGAGATGAGAAGAGAATCAATTGATTTTGATCTCTTTTGAAGTTAATGAACTGCTATCATCATAGCAGCACAGTGACTTGGAAACGTAGATCTTATATTGTGGAGGAGGTTGAATACCAGCGGAATCCAAGAAACAACATACAGTTCAATGAGTCCTGGAGTGTCAAAAGCCCTCCTACACCTCAAATTACATACTATCTTTAACAAAAAATAGCAAGGCATGCATCATGCTTAAACTGGATTATACTGTGTATGAAATAAAACTGGCTGGGTGAAATTCTCCGAGCACAGTTTAATGGAGTGATTTCTCTGGAAAGAACCATGAGCCCCTGTGTCCCATTGGACTGTGGGGCAGTACATTACTGAATGACCTGTCCATAAAAGCAGACTACAGGCCACTAGATGGTTTCTCTTGCAAATCAATTGATGATCCCAGAGGTGCATATTAATGGGTGTGTACGGCACAACTTAGGGAGGGAGGGAGGGAGAGAGAGAGAGAGAGAAGGAGAGATAGTGGTATGTGTATACATGAATCACTGGTGTTGCGAAAGTAACTGCTCTATTATACAAGGCAATCAGAAATGGCAGACTTCACCTCATTCACGCAAATATTGGCAAGTGCGGAAACCAAACAAACAAACACGCAGAGCCACTAGATGGCAGACTTCACCCCATTCACGCAAAGTGCGGAAACACAAACAAACACAGAGAGCCGCTAAAAACAGTACTTCATGCCCACTCCGTGGGGTGAAGTAATAAAATTAAACGTACATCACAATGTAGCTGATATGATTGGTCAGTACCCTTCTGAGACTATTTGATCTGAGTTCATGACAATGTCCAGGAACAGACTGACTGACACCCACCTGCGGCTCGTACAGGTGCATGCACCAGTGTGTAATTCACCTGCCTCTGGATTCCTGCACTGATGCAAAACCATTTCTTTTTTTCCTTTATCACTGGACAGCCACTGATTATAATTATGAGAGTTTTGTACATATTTCAGGCAGTGACTGGCAGTGGGTGCGCTGTAATGGAATGTCATGTTCAATACATTTTTTTAAAAAATTGTCATTTTTCCAGATGGCATGGTGATTGACAGTAATTATTCTCTCTCATGTATTCAATAGGTCTGTATCCCACAGCTGTGCTATTCAGACAGAGAATGCAGAATGTATATGTATATGCTGTATCTGCGCTATCTCCAAGCCACTTAGTGCACAAAAACTGCACCTCAGGGAAGAGTGTGCATTTGAGCACTTGAAACATATATAGTTTTCTTTTGAAAATATGATGACAGGGTCCTCAAAACAGTTTTCCAGTGTTCTGGACATCTGGTGTGTTATGTTAAGGACTGTTTTATTTCTATGAGTAATTTAAAAAGATATTTTAGTTGCATCATCCTCATCGCAGGCAGTCTCTTTTAACTGAGATTTTCACTAAGTATTTGAGAAGAGTTTGACCAAATATAATTAATTTAATAAAAATTAAATCATGTGTCAGCAAGTCATGATTTTTTGCAGAGAAGTACTAAAGGTAAAAGATTAGAGAGAAATGCAGCCCACAAAATCAAACATTTCATGTTAAGCACTGGATGTTCAACATATTTTCATTCCAACATATTGTGATGCTACCTGACAAAGCGTCAATATAACAACAAAAAATGAGGCTTTTTTCGTCCTTATTTGATGTTTAGAGTAAGGGTTTTGGTGAAGGGCTAGGGGTTAGGGGGTAGGGATCGTTTTAAACTGGCACCGAGTAGGGATGCAAAAAGCCTCCTTTTCTGCTGTATATCGACGCTTGCTCAGGTAACGTCACTACATAACGAGTCATGATGAGAAAAGGCTCGAATGTTTATTGATTACTGTGAATTGTCTGACTCTGAAAGGGTTGCTCAGTTTTGTTCCTGGAGGTCTAAAATTTTATATTTTCACCCCAACCCTGCAAAACACACCTCTTTCCAGAGCTCACAATATGGTTGAGCTCCTAATTAAAATGAAGTCAGCTACATTGAGGTTACTGAGGGTTGAGAAATTTTCCTCTTTTGGGACTGACTAAAGGCTTTAATGAGAAAAACTGGATTTGTGTCAAACTACTTGAACATATGATAATGAACAAGACTCTATTTCTGTAATCTGTGAAAATGCACTGACTAAAAAAAATGTGCGATATGTGTGTTAACAACACTGAAATGAAAAAATGGTGCAAGTCACATCTCCATAAAATTGAATGGGATTGTTACATAAAGAGTGAGCATCTTTGAATTTTCAGGGTAAAAAAGTCAGACAAAGCATTGTTTTCATATTGTAGGTTAATGTCACAGACATATTCTGTATCTGCTGGTTGCTGCTCTTCACTGAGGCTACATCACACTTATTTTGAGAAAAATATTCAAAAGTCATGTTTTTATGGCCGCAGCATTACAACAAATGGAAAATATTGAGATTTTGTACATTATTTTATACACATTTCCCTGAAATTCCAAAGGTCATACTCAGGATTGTTGGAAACCTTGGGATCTCCACTAGAATTTAAAATAGACCTGAAGTTCCAAAGGTTTGAATACAGTAGCTACTTATATGGTCACATGCAGGTCCGTGAGTTTCATGGGGTTAACATGGTGCCCTTAACAACACCATAGTAATAACAAAGCACACAGAAGGATGCAGTCATCCTTGCTGACTGGTATAAAAACAGCAATGATAGAATGCATTGAAGATGTATAGAGGTTATGTAAGGGATAATGCCCGACGAGGTGTCCATTATCAGAAATGAATGGACGACGCGGAGGCGTGAACCGTGCGACGTGTAGCGGAGGACGGTTGCCTCCACGAAGTCTATTCATTTCTGATAATGGACACCTCGAAGGGCATTATCCCGCTTATACCATAGTCACTTACGAAAGAAATAAATATTAAATCAATTATTAATAGGTTAATGTTGTTTTTTACCGTTTTACCGCTAAAATCGTAAGTTTATCTCTCGTTGTGACGCTTTGCCAAGGTAACCGGCTCTGGCCACAGAACCTGCAGCTTGGTCAGCCGCAGCTTTCTGTTGCCACGGTTACCACCTAGCGTTTGAGCCAGCGCAATAATTTAGAACAATCAGGCTATTTGACCGGAACTTTTTGATAGGTGTCCTACAACACTTTTTAACGGACACCCTGCAGCCAATCAGAATCGAGTATTCACCCAGACCATGGTATAAAAGCAGATAAATGGTTAAGGTGATTGCGGACAATATAATGACTGTTTCATAACAGCGTCCCATCATTTCATTTCCTACTCCTCAGTTGCAAGTAAGTGCTCCACGGCACTGATCAACAGTACTTGTTCCTGAAGAAAACTGATTAACAATGCCACTCCACTAAACCTGGAAGTAGGTTTGCCAGGGAAGGCAACCTTACTGGACATGCAACAGAAGGCCCAATCCACTGCAGACCAACACCCAGCTGTACCCCATTACTTTTGAACCAGAAAAAATTCCTTCTCTACATAAATAGCATCTTGAAAGTCTCTGGCTTTTCCGATGCAACCCATCCAATAGTTATATGTGAACGCATCAAGAGTAAAATGACATTTCAAGATTTTGATTTGATTTGATGTGATTTTTGACATTTAATGACACCTTGTGATTTTTAGATAAAGGCGGTTAAAGTTGAGCACTTTTTATTTGATCTGTGATAGCGGTTTACTTCTTACATGATTCCATTGAAACTAATTGGTGAATCACTAATTTTTTGACATCACACAGCAAATACGAGTGTCGAAATTGCAGGGACAGTATTGAACAGAGAGTGTTGGCGTTGTTATACCACCGCACATATATGCATATATTATGGATGCACATAGACGCTTTGCTGGTGTTCAAATTCACACTGTGGGTGTCAATTTAACACTCATGATTCTGCAGTGCAAATACTTCATACGTACATATACGACAAACTATAGGAAAAAAGTTTAAAAAGTCCAAATGTCACGAAATGGCACTTTTTACTTGATGCATTCACATATGTAAAGGATTAATTAAAAGTAAAATGAAAGTACGACAGGTCTTACAGAAACTCATCCAAAACCATTCCGCTTGCATGACAAGCACAAAGCACAGCAAGAGATGGTAAGGCCAAAAAAAAAATCATCATAATATTTGTTCTTTCTTTTCTATTAATTCCAAAAGGATGGCTGTGATCACAGCTTGATTAGACAAGACAAGGATGACAACTCCTGCTCTCAATTTTTAATTATAGTCAGCCTTCAAAACTCCACAACCCTGCAGCTCAACTGAGCTGTAAAACCAAGCAATCTTTTACAGTGATTGTGAAGTTAGGAGTCAAAGCAAAAGTGACAAGAGAGACACTGAAAAAACTAACCAGCAAGCACTGCAGGATATGTTACATTTGGAGACAAAGAGCCATCACTGAGAGAAGAATGTATTGTGCTAATAAAATTACAAGACAAAAGAGAGGGATGTATTCAGCACATACACTTGAGAAGATTAGGGGCTTGATTTTCGTGTTGTTGCTGGGACTAACAGATACAGGCACCAACAAATCATTACTTCTATTAATTAATTAGTTCATTAATTGATTAGTGTGTCTAGTCATTACACGTTTTGCCCTCCTCTCAAATTCAGCCAAACCAATGGCTGTTCCTGCTACAATCACATTGGGAGGGCAGTCACATGACTTGCAACCCAGTCTCACATTAAAATGTGTAATAGCTAAGTAGGTCCACAGTGCAAAATGTATTAGTCTCACAATAACACCTTTAAAATTGTGAAATGCCTACGTTTTTTTTTTTTTTTTTGCCTATCCTTTTCCAACCTGACTTCACATTGATTTCTTGCTGTATTCCACTTATGCTTAGTTCTTTCACCTTGCAGGTGACCCATCTGACAGGAAATAGCCGCTAATTTGTTAGATAAACACAAAGTGTAGCATATCATAAATGCATTTGTGCATTGTTTTTGAATATAACCATGGTGGATATCATTCTCTCACCAGTTATCCAGCCTTTTAGGATAATACTGTAAATAAAAATAAAGATAGATAAATTATAAACTGCAGCATTGAATAAATGTTACCGCTTTACAATGTGATGAATTGAGCTATATTGAGGCCATGGCCTCATTGAGTACCTTATCAATGCTCTCTCTGCCAGTCCAGGGAATTCACTGATTTGGGAGAGGGCATGCAATTATATTTCCGCTCAAGGTAATCCATCACATTGTCCGTGTCAAGCTCATCTGTTTCCTTTTACCCAGCATCGCAGAGGGCAGTAATAATCTCACAGTCTATATGAAACATTATGAGGAAACAATGATTCCCCCCGAATATCAATCAATGATTTAGCCAACATCAGTGCTAAAGCCCCCGATTAACAACCTGGGACGATATTTTGCCATTTTTCACACATCAGCTCCTCGTGTGTTTTGCTAAGCTTGATGATGGGGTCATATTGAAAGTATGTGCTGTATGAGGAATCGCAGGTAGCTTTGAATACAGTAATCCATTTACTGTGGCGATTTCCTGATGTGTTACAATGCACACTAATGTTTCTGATTACACTTATTACACACATTATCTTAGCATGCTTTTCACTATCTTCATCTCCAGGTTTGTTTAAAAGGCACTATATTTCTCCACCAGGTATATCATATATCGTTTCTGCTTTTTTAGCTTCTTAGAAATGCCATAATTTTGCACGTGAGTCATACAACATGCAGCGTGTCATACAACATGCAATGGTGACAGCTCTTACATATCTCACACCACCAATAATATCTTTGCATGACTGAAAAGGTAGGAGCCTCAGAGTTCCAGGAATACAATAAAAATTCTCATCGGACCTCCTGTTCCTGAGTACAGATAAAAATGTATTTGTCATGCAAAACGAGTTGTTCACCGTTATCATTGCGCTGATTGTAACTGTTGTGTGTCAATAAGCAAGGCAGAATCTTTGCTGCTTCACTCAGGGCAATATGTATTTCAGTTGATGTGGTGGACAATAAAATGAAACTGGTTTAAATATTCTGGTGCTTATTATAACAATGTACACTGAAAAATTACAGTAGCCACAGCTAACGTATTATGAGTGTGAGAACAAGCCATTCAGCCTAACTAGACTTGTCTTTGCAAGAAACACACTTCTTTTGGTCAAAGCCATTTAACTATTAGATGTAAGTCTTGAATACAAAGTCAAGAGATGAGTGCATGACGTTATGTTGCCTGTTGAGAGGTTCTCCACATTACCACCTTGTATGAAGAATATAATTTAGGCTGAACACAGAAAACATGGGTTATGAAGAAGTTTGATTTGACTTTCTGACATCTAGATGGAAAAAAACTAAGCATTATTTGTCTTTTTTGTTCAAGATTACACTTTGGCTAATTTGCCTAAGCCTGAACAAGGTTGCATTCACAACAAAGCATTTCCCGTTTACTGTAAATGTGATCTGGCAGCATTACTGCTGATATTGATGAAAAACTTGCGCACAGTTTGCGTGTTTGCTTCAATGGGTTAAATTATGTCTTCTTATAATACATATGGCACTGTTTAATGGGCATCGTTGTTGGTAAATGCTTGAAATTTCCTGAAGAGCATAACGCCAATAAAACATGGATGGCAAAAACTATTAATTTTAAGGGATTGTAACACATGTAGTGTACCAATTTCATTTACTTCCATATAGGAATAAGCATTAATAAATCAGGTTTGTCCTCAAGTTTGGCCTGTATCTATGTCAGCAGAAAATTCCTCTCTTGCTCGCCACTTTCTTTCAAAGGAATAAGTATAGGTCCCTGTTGTCTTCCTTAGGTGATGTATGCAAGGCATTTTCCAACTGACATTCACCAAACACCTGCATCAGACACAAATGCTGTTTAAGAGCCAGGCTCGTCTCATTTTAGGACCAGCGAATGGGAAAGGTTTATTAAGGTAAACATAATTTATCACCTTTTGTTCAAGGCAGTCTGACTTTCCTTTGATTTGACATGAGTCAGACCCTTTTAAATTCATTATATATCAGTGAATAACGTTCCTTTGCTGAGTATCTTCGAGCTGTATGTCTCTTTTTTTCCTTTGTGCTCTTGCTTGGGCCGTCAGTGTCCCTTTGGGCTCTGGGCTGACACTGAAAAATTCAGGTATGTCCATCAGAGTCTAAATGGTCATTAGAGAACTTCAAAGAACTTTAAGTTTTGTTTTAATTACAGCCACACTCTCGTGTTCATGCACACACACACACACGCACACACGCATGCACACACATGCACACACACACACACGCATGCACACGCTCGCATGCGCGCACACACACACACACACACGCATGCACACATCAATCATTTGGTACATTCTGGAAAAGACAGACTGCCAAAATGCTCAGAAGTCCATGAAGAACAACTTTGTTGGATGCCTGAAGAATTCTGTTCGCAGCGAAGAAAAACTCCTCCACAGATTAAGAACACCACGTTGAAGGTCGGCATATCCATGTAACAGTCTAAATGACGAACAGACTAAATACTGTGGGTTCACAACAAGATGTAAATGTAAAACAAACCAGCAGGTTGCCAAAAAAAAAATTAAAGCATAAATTGTTCGCGACTAACACCTTATCAAACGCAGATAGGACAAAGACCTACGTGCACCGAAATGATGGAAAAATAAGAGTAAGAAGAACAAGGACAGACATCTCATGGTAATCTGTGACGTACAGTGTGTTTATGTGTGGGCATGTATAGCTGCTAGTTGGACTGGTTCCCTTGCATTTATTGATGATATGACTACTAGTAAAATTAACAGGATGAATCTTGAATTGTATTGTATTGTAATATCTTCTGTGTAGCTTGACCCAAAAGTGCTTTAAAACTAATTAGGCAGCGCTTCACTATGTGATGGAGACTGAACTGAAACATACAGTGAAAGGAACTCAAGATTTTATTATGGCAAAGATCTGGAATATTCTTCAATGGACAAGTCAGTCACCTAATCTTAGTGCATTTGAGCATCCATTTTACGGTAAAACACCTAAAGAAAAAGCAGGATGTCACAACCCTCGTGTGCATGCCGTCTGCCTCTCCTCCCATTCAGCAACTCGTGTGACTATTAGCAGTTAAGTCACTTTTGATTTGTTTGCAACTTGTATGCTTCCCTTTTACTGGCTGTCTTACTCATGGTTACCCCTCCTCATGCGGGTGTGACATATTTATACCCGCTCCTTTGAGCTCCTCAAGACGATCGTCACTCAAACAGGCTTGGGTGTTATATGAATTGTCAAGGTTGTAGTGATGTACTGAGATCAGCCGAAAGGAATAAAGCCGCTTTCACACTGGACGCGAAACGAATTTTTCGCACGACAGATGACATTCAAAGTCAATGCAAAGACGCAAATATTCACGTCTTTGCATTGACTTTGAATGTAATCTGTCGTGCGAAAAATTTGTTTCGCGTCCGGTGTGAAAGCAGCTTAAATGTAATGTTTAACCTGGAATGCTGTGGCCAATTTAAGCCCATTCTGTACAAGCTTCCCACTCATGCACGTGCGGAGGTTTGAATAATACGTATATAAACAGTGTTGTTAATGACATCATCAATAATGTCATCCCAGTCACGCTAAATTACTTTGTGTCCAGCCAGTGTCTCTGACTTGGTGTGAATATAACACTGAATGGAAGCACTGAGAACCAGCCCCACAGCCCACAGCACAACACGGGTTGTAAACGCTGAAAAATCTCTGCTGGCGATGACAATCCTTCTCATTGGTAGAAATGGTAGAAAACAAATAAACTGGCTACAATTGACCATTAACTTGTTTGGCTCTTGCAGTGGTGTTTGTATAATGACATCCATGTAGCGGTTGTTTATTTATTTATTTATTTTCATTCCAATTTCACCCCAAGCTTCTAGTCTTAGTGGTTCTACGGAGACCGCAATTATCCGTTTTTGCGCAATTTACAGTCTTGCTTCGTCTTGCCGCAGAAACAATAAACAGTTTCTAATTTCTGACTTGAGAACAATGAACACAGCAACTCCAAGCAGTGGTGTACCAGATGGCTAAATATTCAATTCTGCCTGTATGCACGCTTTGCCAGGACCACCACTGTGTTTAACTAGGCAAGATGGGTATTGTGAAAGTAAAAACTGTACTCAAATACACATTTTAAGTGGTTTCAATTTCCCCTTCACTTTTCAGGAGGTAGCTTGTTAATGATCCTCTAATATCCTCCCATTGAAGTAAAATACATGCTGGGGATAGTATTACGAGTCAAATCAAGAAATGAAACAACCCATTTAACTCACTGACAATTTGACACGCTCCGCAGCCAGTTTAAACCCATTGGGGCCACTAGATAAAAATTATATAATTATATATGTTTATTGTTCAATAAACAGAAAGCACCTCCAACCTCGTCTATAATAGGCATACAGACAGTAACACTTTTGGTCTTAACTGATACCCATTTCAGTTTAATATAAGCATTATTCTTTTTACTGCGAAGCTTTTCAGGGACTGAACGATAAAACAAAGAAATGGTGTCTTAGCTGCATAAACTAAAGCAGTAGCTCTCAATATGCGAGGAAATTGGTGGAGGTGACTCTTGAAATAAAACACACAACATCCATCCTCAAAATCATTCGCTGTTCTGACACCTCACACAAGCATTTTTAGCTGAAATTATGTTTGCTTCTGTCTGACTCCTTCATGTCAACAGAAGTTACCACTGAGAATTATACTTTGTAAGATGGAATATTATTGTGTTGATATATCTCAAAACAAATTTTCAAAAAGTTAGTCACAACAAGATAAATTATGATTTTATTGTTTGTGTCTTGCTCAGTCTGATGAGTTCAAGACATCTTTGATCATATCAGCTTGTGTATGCCGCAAAATGTTTTTGCAAATAAATGGAGAGAAGACAGAGTTTCTTACAATTGATAAAAAGATTCAGAGGGAGAAGCTTTGTGCCAACATAAACTCTTTGGCGCTAAATATCAAGTTGCTCGCCAGCCATTCTCAGGGTACAGTTTTTTTTTTGTTATGTTTTTTAATTTGGCATCTCTAATACCGCCCGAATCTGTAATGCCCAATTAGAGAACTATGTACGTACACAAGCTTGCTCATCTACAACCCCATGTTGCCATCTCGGGAGAGTGAAGACAGTTCGCGGCTCTCCTCTGAAGCGCGCGCCTGTCAGCCACTGCTTCTTTTACACTCTTAGCTCAAAACTTCGCAAGTTCAGAACGAGGGCTGAGGATACCCAAACATGAGCAAGCTTAGAATCTTACTGACGAGCACCCGGCTGGTCAACAGGAGGCGTTGGATCAACGAACAAAGCTACTCTTCTAATATCCCAATCCGCCAGTCCCTCCGAATTTATTTCCCTGCAGCGCAAAGCTAATTGTGCGCTGTTCTGAAAAGGCTACCAACCACTGCTGGCTAGTATGCCTGGGGATCGAACCCGCATTGTGGTTCCTCGGGGTACAGTTTGACTTTAATTTAAATTTTGTAGTTCATATTAGCGTTATCAGCAAAACAGCTTTTTATCTCCTTCAAAATATTGCCAGAGTACAGCCTTACCTCATTCAGACAAATACTGAGAACGTAATATGTGCTTTCATCACAAGCAGGCTGGACTGCAGTGAAGCTGCCCTCTCCAGTGGGCCTTAAAAATCCTTATACAAACTTCAGCTGATCCAAAATTCAGCAGTACATTTGCAGCCTGAGACGAAAAGGAGGGCTGACATCACAGCTGTTCTGAAATTTCATTGGCTGCCTATTAGTTCCAGAGTAGATTTTAAGATTCTGCTTCTTGCCTCTAAATCGCTCTAAGGTCTGGTGCCTGGATAAATGTTAGACGTGCTCTTAAGGTGCAGTGAAAAAGTATTTGCCCTCTCCTGATTTCTTCTGTTTTTGCATATCTGTCACACTTAAATGTTTCACCATTTGACAAAGTTAACCCAAGTAAACACAAAATGCATTTTTATAGAAGCAAAAAAGCTCACCAACGCAACCTGGTTCTATGTGAAAATATAATTGCCCCATTATTTATGAGATCAACAAAGTAAACCAATTTAATTAGTAAGTGGGTTCAATTTCACTAGAACCACCCAGGTATGATTACTGTAAGCACTGTTGAGTTTTAGCATGGCTTAAATTGTCCTGTCTGGCAATCTGAAGTAGGCAAAAAGCACCAGACGATGAGACATTAAAGAAACACAGTTTATGCCATTGTACACAAATCCAGAAAACTTGGAATAGTAGTGAGCCTTCCCAGGAGAGGCCGGCCAACCAAAATCCGTCGAAGACCGCATTGCCGACTCATCCAGGTGGTCACAGAAGAACCCAGACAAACATCAAAAGAACTGAAGGCCTCACTTGCCTCAGTCAAGGTCTGTAGTTAAGATTCCACAATAAGAAAGAAAACATTGGCATCCATTAGAGAGTTACAGCACAAAATCCACTTCAGACTAGAAAGAACATAAAGGCTCTTCTCACATTTGCTGAAAAAGCATCTTGCCCCCCCCCCCAGAATATTGGGATAATATTCTGTGGACTGATGAGTCAAGAGTTGGACATTTAGAAAGACATGGGTCCGGTTACATCAAGCACAAAGCTAACACAGCATTTTGCATTTGGAGGTGGTGGTATTGAGATGGTCTTGGGCTGCTCTGTTGCTTGAGGACCTCAGCGACTTACCATAATTGATGGAACAATAAATTCAGCTCACCACCAGAAAATCTTGAAGGATAACATCTTGCCATCAGTTTGTGACCTCAAGCTCAACTACAGTTGGGTTATGCTGCGCAGCAGGACAATAATCCAAAGCACATACAGGTCCACCTCTGAATGGCTAAAACCAAATAAAATGAAGGTTTTGTAGTGGCCTAGTCAAAGTCCTGACTTGAATCCAATTGAGATGCTGTGAAATGACCTAATACAAGCCACTCGAGGTCCAAAGCCCTTTAATGTGGCTGAATTAAACAACTCTCCATAGAAGAGTGGGTCAATACTCCTCCACGGCAATGTAAAAGTCTTATTAATAGTTATTGCAAACATTTGATTGCACTTGTTGCCGCCAAAGGCAGCACAAACAGTCATTAGGTTTTGGGAGACATTTTTTTTTTCACATGGGTAATATAGGTTTTAAATAAATCTTAACCTTCTATGAATGAAATAGTAATTTACAAGCTGCATTTTGTGTCTTACATTAAAATCTTTTGGATGATCTGAAACAAGGAAATATGTCAGAAAAGCAAAAATAGAAGAGATTGGGTTAGGGGCAAATGCTTTTTCACAACACTATATGTGCCCCCCCAGACCAATCTGTTTCTCTTACACTGACCTCTTAGTTGTCCCGGGGTCAGGATCAAGACCTTTGGAGAAGATATTTTTATGCTTCTCAGCTCTGAAACAGCCTGCAAGAGAAGCCGAGGGCAGAGGAGTCCGTAGAACATTTCAAAAAAAAAAAAAAAAAAAAAAGGTCTTAAGGCCCTATTTTGTAAGAACTGTTTTTTATTTTTTAGCAAAACTTAGCCCCTACAGTTTCTAAGTGCAGCACCACTGTTATAAATACAAGTGGTACCTTAAACCCCCCCCACCAACCCCTCACCCTAGATGGAAAGTAGTACACATGCATTCATTGACCCAATCAGCCAAAGTAAGGTAATGCAAGAACAGGTGTCTGGGGCATGAACTGGGAATGAAAGTTGAGCCATTTTCCCAATTACAAGTCACTGTATCATAAGAATGATTTTTAAGCTCGTATTTTAAGGTAATGCAGTTGTATAATGTTGGTTTAAGACATTTTTATTTCAGCTTTCATTTAGAACAGGGCTATTCAACATTATCCTGCAAGGGCCGGTGTATGTGCAGGCTTTCATTCTAACCAAGCACTTACACACCTGACACCACTAATCAACCCCAAGAGTCTTGGCTAAAGAGATTGATTAATAGTATCAAGTGTGTAAGTGCTTGGTAGGAATGAAAGCCTGTGCCCAACCCGGCCCTTGTTGAATAGCCCTGATTTAGAGCATCTCTCATCAGTGATCATTTTAATCCTTTTTTTAATGTATTTTTTATTAGCATTGCGTATGAAATGTGTTACATGAATAAACGTGCCGTGGTTTCAAGTCTATGCTAAACAGGAATGAGCATGATTTACGCAGGTACAGATCTCATCTGCAGTTATAAGAAGGTCCAGCGGCAGATCCTGTAGAAAGAGGCGTTTTATCTTGAGCAAGCTGGAACGGGAAGAGTTAATAAGAAAATGTCACAGTATCCACTGTAATCTCCATATAACACGGCTTAGTGATTGACCTATATTTTCATTATTTCACAGATGGCATTTGGGTAAGAATTAATTTTAGCCTTATGCAAGCCGAGCAGGTAATTAATTGCAGGGTTCAACAACTGTGCCACTAGTATCGATGAATAGATCTGACATTCATAGCTGAGGTATTGCACCCAAGCGCCTAGAATCGAGCTTCGTTTTCATGCTTTACTTCCTCTGCTTGCTGAGAGAAATTTCTCACAAGCACCACAGAAGTTCGCGGCATAATATTTGAAGAAATCCCTGTTTTCCATTTAAGTCAAAGTCAAAATACAAAGTCAATTGTATTTTTCTCTCCAGTAAATGTACGATCAATGTGTTTTTTATCTTCCTAACGTCACTCTTGGGCCAATTTCTTCAGCCAGCGTCCATTTAGCAGAATAGAGAAATATTTTTTGGACAAAAAAGGAGCAGGTTACATCACTGAATGAAATTATGTTAATAAATAATGCAGCAGCAGTACAGCATAATTTGGGCTCAAAGTTGCAGAACTTTGCAGTGTCCTAAAACTGCATCTCTGTGTCCCAAAATGCTTTTCACCAATGACTACAGTCTAAGATTACCTCTGAACAAAACAAGAGGACTTCCTTGGAACATGTTACACTGGTAAAACATACTCTGGGTTTCACATTTTCCTGTAGAAAATCCCAGTGTTGGAATAAAGTTAAAAATACAGAGGGAGCAGATGTGAAGATACCGGTGGAGGTACACTGTCCTGGGCGTCATCCAGCTTGAGATCACTAACACCATCCATTCAAGACGCTCCCCAAAAACTCACAGAATTAAGTTGAGAACCCCCAAAATTCATAGAGAAAGCCTGGGCCAAATAAAAAAGTGCCACTTCTGAATACTCTTGCTGCTTTCAGGAATTAGTTTCAGCTGAAGTGTGAACACATCAAGCAGGAAAGCTCTGAACAAGTGTTTATTTTTTTTTTTCTGTATGCCCTTAGAAGTCAACAATCGTAGATAGTGTCTGTATTGAAAATGATGTTGGTAGTCTCTCCTTGTTCTGCCTGTCACTCTCTCTCTTGAGCAATGAGTGATGCGGTTGCTCCTCGGTTCGGAAAAACTCAATCTGCTATGGCCATTGTAGGAGGGGGTTTGTAGGGTAAACATTGGGGGAATGAACAGCCACTGTGCCCTGAGGAGTGGGCAGACTTTTCCATGCTGATATATGCTGGTAAGCTCTGCCCGGCTGATCTGATTTGCTGGTAAACGAGAGCCTGTCTTGCTGGAGAAGGTGGTAGAGATACATTCCCTTCCCTTCCTAACAAGCAATTAGACAACTGAAGGCTCATGTTTAATCCTACATTAGCCAACTACGAGGTGATGATGAACCTGCTACTTAAGACAGGCTAATTACCGCTCTCAGACGATGCTCGAGTGTGACATTTGTGTAAACGGAGATTAATTGTGTTTGTTGTGGCTTCGCACATTTAATGTATTCCCTTTGCGAGTGTCCTAAGCAGGGGTGACAAATATATATAACACACATTCCGTAAATACCTCCGACAGTTGTACCACACCAAGCACATTTTCTGCTTGTCATTTTAGGGAAGAGAAACAGTGGTCTCACTTTATGCTTTTGTGCTTTCTGGAAAATTGCTATATGCCATAAAATCCTGAGGTTGTGAGCCAAAGCTTTTCTCTTGCTCTTTCTGCACATAGACCAAATTGATCTTGCCTTGTTTGACAGAACTGCTTGGACTAGGCACTTGGCTACCACTGTCTATGATCCCGAAATGAAAATATGTTGCTTGAGCGGGTTCTTCACTCTTAGAGAGGGGAACATTCCACTGCCACTCATTTGACATAACCGAACCTGTCTTCATGGTAATCAGCAAACATTTTCATTTGACATGAAGCAAACTACCTACCTCAGGCATATCAATTGTTCCACAGTTCAGAGACTTTATCACTTTTAAAATGGAGTTTATTCTCGATGGCTTTTTTTATTCAAACGCCTGTCTTTTTTCTGTCAGCGTGGTCTGAAGAATAAGGTGCCTTGACGTTGCGAACATGTTCTGTCTTGGTCTAGAGTGGCAGTTAATGGATTTCCTTTATAAAGCGTCTTTCACATCAAGATTTACATTGAAGGGTGAACAACAACAACCACTGTCACGGTAGCAGCCAAGTGGACGACACAAAGCAGCCACAGAACGGCAGGATGCTCGACGTACATCAGTCTGAGGACGGGGTTTCGCAAATGCTACTCACCAGTAATTAACAAGATACTTCCTGTACCACGAACACAACTCCTGTTTACAACTGAAGTATATTTAATAAAGTGACTATATAACGTGTATGTTATTTTCACAGAGTATTACCAAAATGCTCACTTTAGTTCAAATCTGAAGATTAAAAGGTCTGGAATGAGGATTATGGTGCAAAGGCCCGGCATAATGCTAATGACTTGTTCTGTCAGAACAAATGACATTGTCAACTTGAAAGACATCTGACTGCGGAGAGGGAAAAAAAAAAACAGCTTTTATTAGGGATGCACCGGATCAATTCTGCTCATCGATTGGCCTACTAAGGGTACGAGTGCGGGCATATGATAGACAATATCCATGATTTCTGCTGGTCTATTGATTAAAGACCATCCTCATCAATACAAGTCTTCAAAAGTCTGTCACAGAACTTAATAAAACACCTCATCGAGAAAGCAAAACTGGTGAACAATAACTCAAAGTTGGGAATAAATTTCAGTTCTCAGTTTGATTAATGACAGTCCCGTACCTTCGAGATACAACAACTAAACATATTTGCGTTTAGTGAGGCGCAGTGGGTCAGCCATGCAGTTTGATGGTTTATTTATGGGCATCTATCAAACCCTCAATTTTGTTGCTTTATGGATTACATGCATGTGAATAGATAAATAAAAAGAAGAAAACTGATTTGTTTTGAAGCTGACGTGCCTCCTCTTTCAGAAGCACCAACACAACGCCAGGAGAGAGAAGCTGTATAAATTACCATAGTCCTTTTCTCGAGCCTTCGAGGTATTTTAAATTGCTCTACGCACAAAGCTGAGATACTTGTTTACCTTCCTTTTGTCTCAGAGGCACAGTCAAATTTAATCCAGTTTGCGCCTCCCATCTCTGACTCGACTGAACAGGCAGAATGTAGATGAGCTTTACTTTCGCTTAGCCACAGGCTACACGCCCGTCCTGTGAATAAACCTGCACAATGATTGAAAATACTAGCACTTCAACATTTTTTTCCAGAGCATGCGCACAAAATCGGTACGTTCTGTGAATTGTGTGTGACCACATTTTGAGTGAAACTAGAATGTTGGTTTCGCCCGTCGCTCCAAGACCATTGCTCAAATTTTTGAGCTCATTATCACTGGAGTTACAGCTCCGGAGGTGGCCGGTGGTCCTCAGTGGGAGACGGGCGAATAAAAATCCGACCCGACCGTTCTATGCTAGTTCTTGTTTTCATCTCACTTCGGCGTCATGAGAATACAGGCCTGTGATTGGACCCTCCAATCTGAATGTGACTGTAACACAAAGTTGAGATCTCTGGGGGTAACGCCGTGTCGTTAGTCTTCCTGTGTTTTTATGTGGCTGGGAAATGTTTTAAAGGAAGACTCAATTGTTTCAGGGCATGCATAAGGACTGTATGGAGCGGGCAGGGACAGACTAGATTTTTAATTTACAATGAAATATAAAGCCTCCACAAAGCAACAGTGAGACAAGCATCATAAAACCTTCATTCAGGGCTGTAATGCTGTCGGAGGATTACGTGATTAATTATGTAGCCACACAGGAGGGAATGCGCTACTGAGCTCGCCGATGCTGCCGCGCGCTCGCGGTCCCAATATGGCGCCGTAAATCAGCGGATTTATACCCCCTTCCTCCGCCACTGAGGCCACAGCCGAGGAAATCGGTCACAAGCGTGCGCCACATTCATCAGCGGGAGGCTCCGTCCCCGAGATGCAACGGGGAAACAATCTGCTGTCCACCTACTCCTGCGAGGACGCAGCTAGGTCATAAAAAATAAAATCACATATTACCGCCAGCGCTACCCACCCAATTACTGCCACCCAGCTGTTCTCCGAGAAACAACTATTGAGCGATAGCAACAATGTCAAGCGCTTTTAATTATTTTGGGAACCACTGAAACCGAAGCAGTGGGGGTGAGGAGGAGCGATAAATGAGGACAGGTTCAAATCTCCTGTGTTTAACGGTCTCAGAAAAGTTAAACTGGTGAACTACTTTTAACCAGCAGCCTACATATGAAGGGTTTTGGGGCAAAATGAGACATTTCCCAAACTGCTTTTGATGAAATTTTAACTTTTTTTTTAATCTTCCGCAATCACGTGTTGTCTTACTGCATTAATTTTAATTTAGTTAAAGTAAAGTAAACAGTAAATTACTGTTAATTAATTTTAATTACCAAAGTAATACAACATGTGATTGAGGAAGATAAAAAAAATTACTTTTCTCAAAAGTAGTTTTTGGGATGTGTCTCATTTTGCCCGGAAACCCCCCATATGTTATTTTCATGTGTGATTGTGGCAGAAATGCATCGGCTGTTCATCCTAAACCCAAGTCTCGCTTTGAAAGGCTGCATTCAAAATAGAAGGCTCTTTAAAATGCCTTGCATGTTCACTGGGTCTGGACTCACGGAGTCCGGGATTTCTGCTGTTATACTGATCTTATTGTGTTTTAGGCTGCACATCAAAAAAGTAAGCGAAGAACTGAAGGCAATAAAAAAGAGGAGTCTACTTCTGTAGTGTATAGAAATAAAAAAGAAATGATAAATCATTTAATCCACAGTCACTAAAAAAAAAAAAAATCTATCAAAGGTGATTGTACCAATCCCCAGATGAATAGTTTTTTATTGCAAGCTCGTTGTTAAACAGATCTGCAAACGCTGTGCCAGTTTCATGCACATGTAATGCAAGCTCAAGCTTTATGGAGATCTGAGAAGTAAGAGGGGGAGTTCAAACAGGAAGCAAAACGAGAAGTAGAGGGCGAGCGAACAGAGCGCTCGATGGAACATAGCCGAGGCCTGCAGGTGTTTGTCAGGCTCGCTGTGAAGCCCGACATCTCAAACCCGCAGAGGGTTCTTACAAACAACGGTAGTCCACGAAATGTTGGGCGCAGCACTCTGGGATTGTTTTCACCTATTCCCCTGGAGAAAACTAGACCCTATCTTTGATGATTCAGCAAATACAAAACTGGATTCTGAGACTAAGGAGGTTTTGTTGCACTTGGAGATGAAAATGGCACAACCACTCTCAGCGAAAAAATAAGCAACAATTATAGCTTGATATGAAAAATGCACCAGAATTGGCAGAGTGATGATAGTCTGTAGAGTTCTTCAAACAACCTGCATATACAAGCCACTCATGCAGATCACAGGTTATCTGCATAATGTCTTGGTTTCTCCTACCAATATTCCTACGCGATACAACCAAAACAAACATCTCCGGTATTAACTTGCAAGAAATGCTGGTCATCTTTCAGTAGTCACATGAATGTTTTAGTTCGACAAAATCCAATCAATAGTACGGATCATAGAGAAAACTAAGTAAAATATTTCAAGAGCAAAACTCCAGTTTGTTGCTATAAAGGCCTATGCAGTAGCCTGCCAGTCACAAATGGGAGTATTTTTTCAATTGAAAACTTAAATACCTTGTATATTTGGGGCCACAAATTATTATATCACAATTCACTTCTAATTCCAGTATGATGCATCACATTGACCCGTAGCTGTTTGCACATTTCAACAAAAGTGGTAGAGTGTGAAGGGTAGCAATATTTTATGACCAATAGGTCAGGCTGGGGAAGCCTGATAAGTGATCTTGAGAATGTAGGTCAGTTTGTCAGAATCCCTGTGCATGGGTGTCCACAACAGCTGAAAAGGTCACGGGGAAAGAGCATCCCCCCCCCCAGAACGTTTACCTTTAGCGTGATCTACTTTGGCCTGTCATTTGATTTCCCTTTCGTGCCGTCCCACATTTCCGATACAGCGCTCCGGCGTGCGCGCGGTCCTTTATTGCCGGTTACACTCCTGAGGCACGAACGAGAGGTAATCTAATGAAAGGCTCTTGGCTCAATAAGCTTGACATTCATTTTGCCACAAGAAATGCAACCACCAGCGGAGCGGATTCATGAATTCCACACATATCCGCCCATTACGGTACGTGACAGGGGTGCGGAATGTGACGCACGGCTGACTTTTCCAGCTGAGAGCTAGAGGGTAAAGCTGCGAATGGAGGGGGCACATTTGGATTTCTGGCCTGAATTCATGCTTACCTTTGGAATATAGAGAGACAAAATGTGTTGTCGCATTGTAAGTCAAATAGGGTGAACTCTGCCATTTTAGCTGGAGCACAGAAATGGCCACTTCATTGGGCATATCTATACACACACACACACACACTCACACACACACACACACACGCACACACACTCACTCAACAGCAAAGTTAAGGACCACTGAATCTTTTCACTGTTATTTTCTCTTGTTCTGAGTTTGCCAAGATGCTGTCAAGATGTGATGAAAATACGTGGTTTTCATGCAAGATCTTTTTAAATGACTTTTGACTTTATTTGACTTTTTGATTTAATGGTCAGAACGTGGTGTGATTCTCGTCTTCCCCTTGTATACCCTGTTTTGGGGTGATTAAGTCGTCTAATCAAATGTTTTGATGCAATTTGTGTCTTGGATTAACAACAATGACATAAACAACACCTGAGATTTACGTTCAGTCTGTACATTTCACATTCTCGGGATAAAATAGTGTTTCTCAACTTTTTTTTTGTTGAGTATGTAATAAAATCTTGAGGTGAAATACCAAGCAATCAGCCTACATACACTTTACAATGGAAATATTCACATTTTTGCACTCTCAGATGATTTACTCCTCACGCTTAGATTCCACATGAAAACTAGTCGGTGACATCAGAAATCGTCATATGGTGTTGTGAAGTGAAATGTCATTTTAAAAATGAAATATTTGGAGACGACCGTTAAAGTATTAACTTCTATCGAGAATTCTTTTTGGAAAATGTATTTTTTAATAAAATCAGGAAGAGCCTTGAGACAGGTGCCAGGAGGATTGATATTTGTAGCGCTGTTTCATTGTCAGCAAAAGAAAAAGTTTAGCCAAAGCAAAAAATTTTATTTGTTGTTGATCAAAGAAGTACATTCAAATCTAGATCAAGGTTTAAATAGTAAGTGCTATATTCAGTGGTGTGACATTGAAATCATCCCAATGAACATCAGCAAATCTTCACGAAAGTGAAGTCTCAGGATGACCACGCTGACCTAGCTAGAAAATTAGCGAGATGTCTCGTTTCAGAAAAAGTGTTCCACCCCGTGCCCGCACAGATGAATCAGTTTGGAGCGCAGTGTGTGTGAGCTGATGAAGGAGACTCGCGTGAGCTCGCAGCTGTTCCTCACTGATGAGCAGAAATCAGAGAGGGGGACAGGAAGGCGCTGAGACCACCTGCATCATGTGATCATCTCCGCCGCAAATGCCTGCTGACAGTAATTGCTAGCAATGAATTGCTGGCAATTCTTCTAATTTGCACTTGTCAATGTTTCACGAGTAATATTGAAGGCAATTTCGTGTCAAATGAGCACAGAGCGGGCCAAGGTCAGTGCAGCAGTGAGGGTTTAAGAATACTGCATTGATAAGCAGAATTGTCCTGGGTGTATAAATGTAATATGGTGTATATCTTTCAGTTTGGCTTGTCATCCCTCACTGTAATGACTGAAAATTTAATTAAGCATCCAAGCACTGCAAAAGTGACCCTGTAAACATATTCATTGCGAATGAAATGTAGCTGCATTAACATACAAATTGATAAGACATCGAAAATAAATCTAAATTTCAAAAACAACCACAAAAAAAAAACATAGACTAATTTCAGTCATATCAAAAACTATCTAATGAGTTGTTTATCATTAGGTATTAAAAACATAAGATGCAGTTTGTAAACAAAAATATTTTTTCATGCTTTGCTGCAATCTACCTTTATACCAAATATCAACTATGATTTGGTTGTAGGTATAAGGCCCCTTTTCCATCCTGATTCTTTGTTAATTAATTTTCTCTCCCACACCAGATCCTTGTTGTTAATGTTGTCTCTGCGTATTTTAGTTCCCGGTTTCCGTCTTTCCTTTTGCCAGACAGTTGACCCTAATATATTTGAAGACCTGAGTTCAAGAAGTACTTAAGTCACAAAATAACACTTTCGAGATATTGAGGGTCAAAATTTTCAAAACATGTAGCAGATCATGACAAAAGACAATGGAAACACACCAGTACACAAGACTCCAGTGCTTCTTTGCAGAAATCTTTGGTATCAGATGATGCTCTGGCCATTGTGGGTTTTAATACTGGTGTCAGCTTATTTTTTGCTAAATGTGACTTAAGTACTTCTTGAACTCAGGTCTTCATTTAGTGCTTACTTTCTTGTGGTCACAACTCTTCATCGTGATAGCTACTGTAGTTCCGGCATCTTCTTTGTCTTCTTGTTGGCTGTTTCCCCTTTAATTGTCCTCAACATCTGACGTCATTCCCCTACCTATTATCGCCCACTCCATCTGGACTGACCCTATGATAAAGACCTCGGACCTGAACGCTGCTCACCGCAGCTCAACCTCAGCCCCTCCACTTGCTACGATCTACCTGCCCCCTTCTGTTCCGGTAGCCTGAGTGTTTAATGAGGCTTTTTCTATTTTCTGGTTTCACTGCTGATCCTGCGTTTGGCGCCGTCTGCTCTGATGTCTCCGATTGCTGCAGATATTCACAGCCATGGTGATATTCAGAGAAGACACGACCTCAAGTGTGATATTGCTAGTTTGAGTTTGAGAAACAACAAATCCATTAAAAATAATGAATAACTGATATTTCAGGCACAATATGATCAAAAATGTTGTTTTGTTTTTTTATTTGCCAATGAAAATTGTTTTCTAATGAAAAAGGAGAACGAGCTGGATAGAGTGTTGTCTGCTGCCATGCAATGCACTGTCACACTGACAGCCCAGTTACCTGGTTTTTGGCTGGCAGACATTGATTAGTTCGTTCCCTTCAAAAGCGCATCTGGGGAAATACAGATTTGGTGATTGAGGCATAGTTTTTTGTTGCTGTGGAAGTATTATGATGTGAACTTGGTCTGACCTCCTTTTAGCGCATCTCTTCCTGCCATCATTTAGGGTCAATTGATGATTTTTTTCCCCCTCGCAGATATGCACTGCTTAATCCAATCCACCATGGTTAGGCCACCACAGAGGTCAAAACTGACCTTAAATATTTCCCTTTGTAACATTTGCCATTTGTTCGCTGGTCTACTAGGTGGTGGGTCTATGTTTTTTTTTTTTAAATTGAATTATTTTTCTTCTCTCAGGCAAAGTGATTTTGAATCATATATAGTGATTAGATGCTATTGTACCATGGCTAATAACCATGGTTGTTATACCAGGGGTAACAACCAGTCAGATTGCTTGAATTGAGCTATTGCTTTTATAATGTGTTGAATAAATGCGTCTGATAAACATGCTACTAATTATCTACTACCCAATTATCCCCTGAATACAGATTGTTCCTTGCATGCCAAATTTGCTCTGAATGTACTTTACTTAAATTTGCCAGGCTACAGTAAATACATATTTATTTGTATTTGTTATTTTATCAAGTAAAACATTTTTCATGAAACGAGTAATACTTCTTTCACTGGTCCCATAGAGAGAAGAGGTGGAGCAATGTTTGGGTTCAGTCCTAATCTGATAGATCATAGAAGAAGAGACTGGTGGGGGATGTAAGAGTGGACATCTTAGGACATACTTTTTCTACTGTTAGAAGGTAGTAGGGTGCAAAAAGCAAGTAATATCTTATCCATTTGAAGCTCAACGGCCTGTAGACATAATACTAGCATTACGGGATTTTCACTAGCCAGCTAAGCCCTTCAGTAAACTCATCTTTTCACAAATGATCGCTCTCAACTTGTTCCTTTTTAAGATTGCTTGATTAACTATCAAACAATTTATTTACTGAGTTATCACGGCAATTCCATAAGCATATAATGATTAAGAAATTATTGAGAAATGACAAATGGATCACTGATAGGCTACATTAACAATGTGAACATCATACAAGTGATAACAGTAAGGTTGGAAACAATCCAAATGCTTTATGTATCATATTATGAGCTACAATAATTCAGAATTTGCAAAGACATATTGATGTTTATGTTGCCATTAGTGTGGATAGAAAATGCCTGAGAACTTTGTGATATAATGAACAATAATTCTAGCTAAAAACAAATTGGCCGGATATTCTATTGATTAGTCTTCACAAGTGAGCAAATTAATGTTTGTTTCCAAATTAGATGTGAAGACAGACAGCCGCTCACTCATAGCTATAATTATTTTAAAAAAAATAATAATTAATTTATTTAGTTACCAATGTTTTGACATCTGTCATTATAGGGGCATTGAGGAATGTTTCAATACCCTGAAGGAGACCTACTGTATGACAAAATGTTGGTAATTTTAATGAATGAATTATTATTGCATTGTGTCTGCAAATGTGTGAATCACCCACTTCACATTTGTATTTTGATCATAGACAGAACCTCTTCAACACTGGTGTGCTGAATTCTCTCTCCCATTTTGGTAACTAATTAGGAAAAAGCTATTTGAAACCAGTTTAGAGTAATCATGTGTTTTTGGAAGTTACTGAAGATCTTCTATACCTCAGACAGCTCCTCACTAAACATCTCGTAAACCCCGGGTTGAAGAGGTTAAATATCTTTTGAATGGTATTCTGAGATTTGTCCTTTTTTTTTTTTGCAAAGTGTGATATAAAATGATTGATTTGTGGATCTACCACTCCAAATCTGGAAAGCATCTGCCTGTAATTGACCTGGCTTAAAATAGACATTTGGAGGGGCAAGGACATAAGATCTTTTGCGTTTCTTTGATTCCATTGCCTTCAATTCCTTTCCTAACGTCTACTTCTACTGGACCGATGGAGCAAAGATCTAGGATAATAAGGGAGGATTTGAGAAATAAGACATTGCAAAGAGCCCCCTTTCCATTCCATCTGTGATTTATTTTCCTGTCTCCATACTTCCTCTTCCTGTCTCTAATGATCCCTCTTCTTCTCTCGCACACGATTCGCTGTTCTGACCCCTCACATCTTGTGCCCATGATTCTTCTTCCTGTCTCCAACGAGCAGCTGCGAGCAGAAGGATGATACTGCCAGGCTGGAGTGGAACGATGCCAGGCCCCAAACACTGATGCTGTCCCACTGCCACCATCCTAAAGAGGCTTCAATTTATCACCAAGATAAATTTGTGTCTCGCTGCACAGCTGAACTGTCAACCTTTCACCCCCAAGACAAACCGATGGAAATTACACCATAATCCTACCTCTAGTTAGTCTCCAGATGGAAGGATACTCTCGAGAAAGCAGCTGGGAAGAAAGAAAGAGTGTGTTTTCACCTTCTTTCATTAACTGTTGGTTTAAAAGAATAACTGTTAAAGACAAATTGGTCATCATTGCTTCAAAGACATAGTTTCAGTCATTTTCAAGATTAGCACGTCCACTGGTGGAATTATCTCCTCAAATGGTTTGATGATTATTAGTGACTTTCATGCACATGTGAGGTTGTATTTTTCATATTTTTTGGATAAAAGATATGTCCATCCATCCATCCATCCATTGGGGAGGCTAGAGCCTATCCCAGCATACAATTTATGAGATAAATGTCCCAGTCATTTGACTCTGAGATGACAGTGGATGGAACTGGGTGTGTATTATCAGAGAGGTCAGCACTCTATAGGGAAGAGGACTCCATGAAGTTGCGTGTTTTTTTTTTTTTTTTTTGTAGGTCAAGTGAAAGCCACGTGCTCTCAGTTGATATTACTACATGGAATGATATTGCATGCAGAAAAAGTATAAATTGAAGATGTGTCGGGGCAGATAGCAACGCACAATAGAAAAGGAAAAAATAATGAGCCCCAGAATGTTGGCCGATAAGGGAAAGCAGGAGGGAAACTCATTTTGAGCAAACTGTTCGTCTCAGATGGTGGCGATTCCTCAATTCCGGCATAAAGATATTATTCCTTTACCCCTTAAATTTGTAAGCACTACAATTCATTGTTCACATTAAATATGGTTTGTGAGTGTAAATGGTTGCAGATGAGTGGGTGTCTCTCAGATCCCATCTCCATTCAGTTTCCTCTCGGTTCAGACATTGGTCTTGTAACGGCATTGAAGTGCAAAAAATACTCATAGTTGGAGGCTTAGCGGAGATGTTTGACATATTTGGTCATTGTTCGGGGCTCAACAAAGATCAGGCTCGTGGGTAAGTTTGGGCAGATCCTACAAAGAAGTTTTGCTTAGCCCTTTGCTGATGCATGTTTGCAACAAAATGCCATGACTTCCGCTCGCTATGCCTATGGGTGGAGAGAGTCAACACTTAGTCTGATCATAGCTTGAGACATTGTTAGCAAGCCCCGCTCATTTTGAAGCACAAATTATTATGCACTGTCTCCTGAAGGTCAAAACAAAAGAAATCTTGCCACCCAGAATTCTTCTTCACAAGTGCCAAAAGCAATTCGTGAAAAAATCCCACGGAAACATTCTCGTTTAATCCTCAGACCGATACAGCTCACAATACGTCACAATTTTTGTATTTTACACATTAACAAATTGATTGAGTGCATTGTGCCCACTTGCGGTATTCCAGTTCTGCAAACCGCAGTGTCATTTCATTTCAATAATGTGAGGGAGAAGTATTGATTGCTGCTTGAACATATGTGGCACGCGTGTGTTAAAGTGAGTGGGCAACCTTGATAAATCACGCCTGCAAGACTGAAGGATTTCTCCACGGTGAGTCATTCAGGCCATGACAAATGACAACGCTGTGAGGAAGACAGTAATCAATCTCTATTACATGTACAAATGCTAAAACAATGTTCACCTTTTCTCCTTGCCCACACATACAGCTGTCCCTAAGTAGTCATCCGTTCCAAAGCTGGGATAATAATATAAACATTATTTATAAAAGGTCAACTTTCAGGCAGTAAGCTCCGGGCAGCTTGATATTAGCTTACCGAGCTGGGAGAGACATTGATCGAGGCATTGTCCCCTCGTACGGTCCAGAGGACACGCACTTGTTTGATCTTAAAAATAGATCTTGAGGACTCATTGTAGAAAATAAGGGTCACACAAGATGTGCTCTTCTATTTGATGAGTCGGGTTTGTAATCTCTCCAAATGCCACGATTTGGGAGCCCTGGCTGCCAAGCAAGAGGACAACAGATTTTTTTGTATTATTTTTTTAATTATTATTTTTTTTACAATGGATAGAAATGAATCATCTGAATATACGTTCTTCTCTAGATTCAGAATCTACATTTTTAACCCTTAGAGTGCTGAAATAAATTTAAAAAATAATAAATTTAATTATTTTGTGCTGTTGACAACCTATCATGTGGCAATTCTTTAAAAGAGCTCTTTGAAACAAGTCGTCACATGATAGGTTTTCAACAGCTTTGATTTTTATATCTTACATCATTGAGTTGCATTTAGCACGCTCAGGGTTAAACTGAAAATTCGACCATTTTTGTACGCCTGTTTTTTTTTTTTTTTTTTTTTTTTTTTAACCTAAAGCCATCTTAAACGTTGTAGGGTATTGAAAAATAGTAAATAGTGATGAGTGGACCCTGAAATCACATGATGGATCCTGAGACTGAATGAAAGCTCTGAGAAGCAGGGAAATGTTGGACACTCACCTGTGGCCGCTGCTAGTCCCTGTCCCCACGGGGAGGCCATTTTTTCTGCCCACAATGGTCCTTCCTAGCGGTCCTTCTCTAAGAAATTGGAGAGGGAGACAGAAATGAAAAAAGCAGGGTGAAAGCAGTATAAATATGCCAAATCTTTAAAAATATGCATTTTGGAACTTTGGACATTTAAACTTGACAGGACTTTCAAGCAAGACCGACTCATCATGAAAAACAGTGCCGTCTTCGTTCTTGTGTCCTTAGATTAGGATTAAAAACCCTACAGAAATTGTTGATTGGATCTCGAAAGAGACTCAGCTCTTAGCTATAAATACAGGAAGCTTAATGTGGAGTCCACAGGAAGTATCACTTACACCTGCGAAGTAATACTAATTCAAGGGCTTGGACAAAGCTACAGCTGATGCTATCTTTCTAAAGAGGAGCGATGGAACGTGCTACCACAAATTTTTCAGCAATTACTCAATCTAAAAGGATTTTTTGAGGATGGCCATTATACTGCAACTGGGACTTTCAAAGTAGAGGGAGCCCCACTCCACCATCATAATGAGCTTTTTGCCTTTTTTTTTTTTTTTTTTTTTTTTTTTTTTTACACACATACAACTCTATCAGGCATTTCAAAATGTGAGCTTTTGCTGTGAACATCACTTAGTGACAGCACGACATGTTATCGTCTCATAAATATGCATTATCATGCGCACATAATTGTGTGCCTAGATAACATTTGTCCACTAAAAGACATAGGCACAAACACACGCATTCATGAAAACAAACACATGATTAGTCTTCAAACAAAACTTCATCTTAATGCGAATTCTGTGGATTTTTATGTGAATTTCCACTCGAAGTCACCTGGCTCATTCTATATCAAGCGCAGAACACCTGCACTCCTTCGCAGCTGCAGCTCTAATTGGTGAAACGACCAGAACCTGGAGAACTTTCAGTATAACCTGGATCTGGAGGGCTTGGATGAAGAGTCCCCAGGGTTTGACACTCTAACACCTGCTTTAAAAACGGGCGAAATTAAAAGCTTCCCTGATGTGTTTGTTTCCTCTCCAATGAAAAATTACAATAGTTACAAGCTTTAGTTATCCTCTAGTAAATGGATGGTATTTTCGCCATCATAGTGATGTATTACGATTGTGATGCTATTGTAATTCAAACTACTGCGATACAGTTGTGTGGACTATAATAATATCATGGTACCGTTGACAGTGGTAATACTGTAGTTATGGTGTGATGGCTGTAGTTCTACTCTAGTTATACTATAGAAACTATAGTAATAATATAGCTATGCCATAAATACAATAGTGTTACTAAGAAATAACTATTGGATATTTTTATAAGGGTCCTCTTTTATGGTCATCAATTATGCTGCTTATCGATTTATGAAATTACATGGACAGTTTGCAAAGTATAATGTATACTACGCATACTGTAACTTTCTATATACTATGTTGTGGCTGCCTGCAATTTCTCTTCACTAGCTGTACAACAGAAAATTAAATGTGAAGAGGATGCATCACAGCAGGGATCTCAAACTTAAATCTGGAGGGCTGCCATGTTTGCAATTTTCTGACACGTTCTTGCACTCAATTTAGGTCTTGATTGACTCAAAAGTCAGCAAAATTCGTCTCCAAGCCCTAAATCGGCTTCTGATTGAAGGGAAATCGCTAAAACCTGCAGAGACAGAAGCCCGCTGGGACCTGAAGACGAGACGTCATCAGGATATGGGTAGGATGATAGATAATTGTTATACAGGGGTTTTTTATGATCTTTGAATACTTTAGAGAATAAAACAGGGGCTTTCATAACTAGTTTGGACAACTGACATCCCTTCATATAATGAGAGCTGGATATTGGCAGGAATTCACACAATGTGATTTGACAGCAGGTGGATATATCTATCATCGTCTCCCCTATTTACCCTGTTGGACTTCCTTGTCCACATTCTCCTATTAAGCCCTGACTGTGAAGGCAGCAAATGCTGGTGCTTGTCTGAAGATACGAGCGAGCATCTCCAGTGACTGAAAACACAAAAGCAGGGCTCATTAGCTAT